>CM031605.1:82717178-82808698 GCA_018398815.1 Conus ventricosus | reverse complement strand
ATTTTAGTTAAAGGAAGCGGGCATGGTTTTTGATTTTTAAACCATTAAAATTACGGGGCTAAAGATTCCGCCCTGATTCAATCAATTACTATAAGAAGGTTTTAGGAAAGTAAAGGGATGAATTATCTGGGAAAGGTGATCAAGGTATGGGGGGTTTTAAGGTCAAAATGTACAGTATTTCGAGCCAGGAGAAAATCATTAAGAAAGCAAAGGAATATCTCGCAGCGTTGTGCAGTCAACTATCACATGACAACTAAAAAGAAGCTTTGTTGGCAATAAGACTTTTCATCATGACAACGTAAAACTGCGATCTAATTCATGAGATCAACACAACATTTGTAACAAAGAAGTCATTAGATAGAACAAACACAAAACGGGTGTTTGTTAATCCAGAGTTTTCATATGCAATTGGGCACTGGGAACCGAAAATTTAATTAAAGGGGAACAGTGTCTGGTGGGATTATCTGCAGTTTTTCTTTCACAAAAGATCTTTGAGGAGCTGGTTGTTTGTTGTGTCAGTTTCTCGTAAATATACACGGGGGGGATTCATCTTTACAATTCTTTTTTATTCATATGGGTCAACACTCCAAACGATCTGTTGCCCTGATGCGAGTGTCCCCTTCTGCTTCCCCGGTAAATAAAGGTACCTTACTTTCAACCCAAATGGTAATAGTTTGCCGGATGAAGACTCTCCTTCAGCAACATTTATTGTTTTTCTTTTGATTGCTTGTACTGGTTTTAGTCCTTTAAATTCTTCATTATTCATTGCGCGCAAAACTGAGGGCAGTCTTCTGCCCCATCTGTGTTGCGAGAATTGTCAATCAGCTCTCTGTGATACTGGAAAGGGGGAAAAGTCTTTCAGCTAACTTTTTGTTAAAGTTTTCAACTAAAGCCTGTGATCTGTGAACTCCTGGAATGCCTCTTTTAATTGGTAAACCTATGTTTCAACAAAAATTTTGATTCACTTGGCCTTTAAATTCTTTTCCATCATCGACTTGAATCATGGGGGGAAAAGTTAAGGGGCCTCGCTGGTATATCAGCTGTATGGCAACAGCAACAGCAGAAGCACTCTTTTGTGTTAATGGTTCTGCATCTTTGTATCTTGAACCCATGTCAATGACTGTGAGTGCGTACTTAAATCTTTTTCGTCTAATCCTATCAGAGGGTAAATATAGAAGATCCATTTGATGGGTTGTCGTTTGGTATTGTATTGACAAAGTGTGGTCTCTGTATTCGTCTAGGGGCAGGTAAAAAAATTTTGCCAGATTGCTTGTTTAGATAACCATTCTTTTGCTGTTTGTTCACTGACTCCAGCTGCTTGGCTTAGCTTTTTAATTGCTGTGATCCCCTTTCCCCAATATCCTTTTGCGAAAAATTTAGATTTTGTTCATTTTTTACTCAGCCAATATTATGTGCAACAAAATACACAACGGTCATACCAACGACAATAAAACGCGATTTCTTGCATCTTTTGTTTTTTGATGGTTGATAAAAGCCCACTGAATTTTGGTGGGGCAATGTCTGGACCGGTTTGCCTTTTTACTAGATAATTATTCTTTTTTTGCTTGGTCAACATTTTTAAATGTGTAAGCTGCATGCCCCTGTTCTTTCAGTGTGTCATTAATAAAATCTAACTGCTCAAGTCTCTGCTTTTCATAGGCGTCTTGTGCAGCTGCTAGTTCCTCCATACTTTGTTATGCCCTTTTCTCTCACTGTCATCCCGCAGTTTACTAAATGCGAAATTACTTCCGCTAAAAGCAAGCGCATTCACCAAGCGCCGCCTATCATTATTGCGAGTGAAGCCATTTTTTATAAATGTTTTTTTTTCTTACATATTTATATGTCTGGAATTATTCCTTGCTTAACTAGAAAATCTTTCGGGGCAACCGAAGCTGCAATGATAGCAATCAGCTTTGCTGAATCCTCAAAGTCTAGTTTGCCAAGATCTGCTGGTTAATTCTTAACAAGCTTTTACCGAGCATTGAGTATCCTACACTTAGGCCCCCCAATAACAGCAGAATGGTATACAAGGTTGGCAATAGTTTTTTCGGGTGCTCATTTTTATAAAATAAAATAATTATAATTTAATAAAAAACATGAACAGTGATGATCTATTCAGTTACAAGGCGGCAAACCTTCCTGAACTTTGAATGGACCAAGTGATGGCCAGCTGTTATGCCCCAAAAGGGGAAGGTTGTATTCTTTGGCAGGTGTGGAAAAACAAAACAGTTCCTCGGCAAAAAATTCGAAATTGAACAGATTCAACAATTCGCCGCAAGCATATTTAAAGTATCAACCAGGTATGAAGCGCAGCTGGGGTTCTAAATGGTGAAAAGTTGGGGCAAACGGTTTTAGTTTGTACACTAAACTAGTTAGTAGTTTGCCCCCATTATTTGAACAGGATTTTATGTATGATTTAACGCGGGACCCAGTTTTAACAAAGTCATTAGAGTCTCTAGGGTTGTGATCTGTATTACAGATTGGAACATTGTTATCGCCATTAATCAGGGATTTAAAACTTTTAAATTCAATATAGATTTTATTTCCCTTCAAAATGAAGGGCTGGAAAATCATCAGACCAGAAAACACTGAATCAGGGGGGAGAAGTAACCAAAAGTCTAGAATCAGCAGAAACGCTAAAAATCAAGGTGGAGACCATTAAAAATCCTGGGCGTGTTTGAAGAAAAGGAAAAAAATTAGCAGAGTGGAACAGACAAAAAAATTAATGTTACGAATATACCTATCATGAAAACTAAAAGCAAGCCAGAACAAGTTGATTCAAGCCAGCTAAAAAAACTCAAGTGATACAGGGCCCCAAAGTCTTCATGGAATTTTTGAACTTAAAACTGTTGCCATTTTTGGCGCCATTGCTGCTTTTGGGGGGCGGTTATTACAGTTATAAAATATATAAACCGATGGCAACAGAACAAAAGCAATCAAAAAATCTGAACCATTAAATACAGAAAGAGACAACTGAACGCCAAACCGCCAATAACAAAGCATCATTTTGATCCATTTCAATGGGAAAAATATTTTAAATTTTTTTATAAAAAATAAATCATGGGGTATTTTAAAATGATGAAGTCAATAAATAAAGACCTGGAGTCTATAAAAGACATTTCCATAACCCAAATTTTAATCAATGCGGTTGCTTCGGATGTAAAACCTTCCTTAAGATCATGCAGAGAACGCTGAGCAAGACATCCCAACGATGACGCGTTTTTTTTAGGCGTGTGTGTACTATATTTTGACATCTACTATTTAAGATAAAAAATAGCTTGTATTTTTTTTGATAATTATAAGATAACTTAAAAAAGAACTTGGTTGTACTTAAAGGGTGACTTAATCAAGAACTTATCAAGAACTTGATCAAAAACTTATTAAGAACTTAATTAAGAACTTGATCAAGAACTTATTAAAAACTTGGGGATAACTTAAGAATGACTTAAGACAACTTAGGAAGTAACTTAAGAAAACTTGAGAAAAACTTGTTAAAAACTTAGAAGGAAAATTGAGTGTGTGCATGCGTGGGTGGGGGGGGGGGCAGGTGGGGGTGGGGGGTGTGCAATGCGTGGGGGCAGGGGCAAAACAAAAAACAAACAACAAACACACAATAGACAGTCCAGGGGTGGGGGGTTTGGGGGGGCGTGCGTGCGTGGGGTAGGCCAAAACACACAACAAACCCAAAAGTAGAACTCCTAGGGCCACTTCTTGCTTTGTGACTAAACAGCTGTGTCTCGCGCGCAACCTCAATCAACCCCAAGTGATCACATAGGGTCGTTTGGGCCCAGTTTGCCGCTGAGCTTTGCAGGTGCTGCCGCGCTTTTTAGTCAAAACGATCACATGGGTCGTTTGACTAGTTTGCCACCAAGCTTTGCAGGTGCTGACGTCATTGGCGGCAAGCGATCAATAGGGTTGTTTGACCTAGTTTGCTGTGCCCCTCAAGTTACAGCAGTAATTGCTGTAGCCAAGCTTTTAGGCAGCTCTAAAAACGCCAGTAGTAGTACATCCGGCATTGTATATTTAAAACATTTATATGAAGATAGTGCTGGCCACACAAATACTCCTCTCCATACTAGTAGTGTACTAAGGTCTGCCTAGCCCTATCTAGTTTTGCAGAACATTCGAAAATCGCCATTCAGTTGCATAAGGGCACACTTAAAGGCAGTTTAAAATGGTTAGAATTAGAAAAGTAGAAAAGTATAACATCTTAATACACAGATCAGCTTGCCCATAACACTGAATCTGTAGTTAACAATCAATCAAGTCTAATACAAACTGGGGAACAATACAACCCCGGCTTTTCTGCCGTAGCGGTCACAAATGGGGGGTGACACGTAACAGTCTAGAACATTCGCTGACGACACCTAGCGCGCTGTCAACCTGAAATGAATACGCCCCCCTCACCCCCACCCCCCACCTGGCAATCCCAGTCTCCGGCTTTATTGATTTTTTGGTCGCTTGCCGTGCGCTGTGTGAACGAAGGTAGCGCGTCTCGCTAGCCGTAATTAAGCGGAGGTTTCGGCCTCGTGTCAGCCTATCTGTTACACATAGTTTTGTAAGTTAGAAATTAGTCAGAATAAGTGTGCGGATTTTAGTTAAAAATATAAAACTTATCACCATCAATAGTCAAACAGTATTAAAACTAGCTACATCTTGTTTCATTTCCTTGAACCAACAAACCTTTAAGATAGCCGTTCATTTCCAAAGCAGTTAGTTCACTTTTTTCGTTTTCTAAAAAACAATCTCTCCGGTTTCACAACATGCAGTTAAGTAAAACTTATGGCCTCGAATAAAAACCGTTCTTCAGTAACGTTTTAGGGCCCTTTTAAAATAACACAAGTAAAACACAGTGGTCACAACAGAGCGCAAGTCCAAGCAAAATGGCGACCCAGTCGTGTCACGGCAAGCCCCGATCCGGTTTTGTCGACGTGGCAATCTCGAATTTCTGATGCAATGGGTTGCAACCCGGCCGAGTGTGCTTCCCTTAAACAGCACAGGCTAGGTGCAAACTGCCGCGAGCCGTAAATTAAGTGATCAGATTTCAGCCCCCTGTACAAAGTTGTAGGTGGAAATTAGTCAGAAGAAGTGTGCGGATTTTATGTCATTTAATTGAGAGAGAAAGAGTGTGTGTGTGTGGTGTCTGTCTGCCCCCCTCTCGTCTTTGTCTGTCTCTCTCTGTCTCTCTCTTCTCTGTCGTCTGTCTGTCTGCGGTGATTCTTCTCTCTCTCTTCCGCCACAGGAAAAGGCAGCTTTTAGGCCCTTTCGCCCAAAAACTCAGTGGGAAGCAAGTGAGTCAGAATGAAGGTTTTCCTGTTCTCTTCAGCTCTCTGTGGTGGGGGTGAGGTGGGGGGTGGGGTTAAAAAGATTTTGGATTTCTACCCCTTCGTCAGCTCCTTCCTTCTCCATGCCTCTCCCACCAATCAAAACCCCTGCCACACTTCCACCGCTACCGTTCCTTCCAGAACACCACAGTGCTCAGGTTGCGCGTGATGGCCAGCAACTGGTTGAGATCTTTGTTCTTGGCTCTCTCTCTCTCCTCTCTCTCTCTCTCTTCTCTCTCTCTCTCTCTTTTCAACCCGCTTGCCTACCTCATATGTCGCTGACCACTTGCTTGGCCAGATTTGCTTCCAAAGCAGATTGCGTGTTGACACAGGGGGTCTCTCTCCTCTCTCTCTCTCTCTCTCTCTCTCTCTCTCTCTCTCTCTCTCTCTCTCTCTCTCTCTCTCCATGTTTAAGTTGTTCGTTTGTTTGTTTCTCTTTGGGTAACAATGTATTGTTTTTTGCATTGTTCTTGATGTTTTCCAATAACAACAAAAGCAAAAAAAGTCTGGAACTGCAGAGAATGAATGAATAATGGTCTAAGCAAATGAAGCTGTAATGGGCGAAGCGTGCATTAATGAAAATCCTGGGGACGCAATATCCCTGGGAAGGGGATGTAAACTGGATGGGGAGAGGATGGGAGGGAAGGGGATAGGGTGGGGAGATAACAAATTGCAATAAAGAAGGCAGCCACACACAGAAGTCCGCTCCATTTATTGTTTATGCCAAACTTACAACAACGGCTGTGTGTTCGCTAACCACAGAAGACAGCGAGAGCGTTTCCATATTGAATGCAACTGTTTTCTTCGAAGGACCACGATGAGCTGGGCTCTTCATAGCAGCAGATACTAGGATTTCAGACAGGTCCGTGTAACCTGAAGTGTGTGACTGATGTACATTGGTTTTTGCCTTTCGGTGAATCTCTCTCTCTCTCTCTCTCTCTCTCTCTCTCTCTCTCTCTCTCTCTCTCTCTCTCTCCATCCGCCCGTCCTTCTGTCCGCGCAGTTGTCTCTCTGTCTGCCTGTCTATCTCCATCTCCTCTCCCCCGCTTTCTCCTAGTTCATTTACAACAAAAACCACTATAACTGAAAGTGTGTGTGTTGAATGTGAATCGATGCTTCCAGGAGAAATGACATGTTAGTACTTGATCTCATACAGCTATCGAATGTATTATGGACACGAAGGGGTTGTCTCGCTCTCTGTCGTCTCTTTCAGACGTGTACGTCAATAATCTATCATGCTTTATCAGGACCTATGTCAAGTCCGCCGCTTTCCATGTATTCTATCCCAAAGGACTGCCCATAATATTGTTTTCATTTTATTAACCGATGTTAAGCGGTCCCCATGCTTCTAGCACCCCTCCCTCTCTCTCTCTCTCTCTCTCTCTCTCTCTCTCTCTCTCTCTCTCTCTCTCTCTCTCTCTCCTCTCACTCTCTCTCTCTCACTCTCTCTCTCATATGGAGATGTGAAGTATGCCATTGACTTGATATATTGGAGAGAGGGCAGGATATGAAGGCGGTCAAGTGTTGTATGTGCCACCTGGTCTCCATTGGGTAATGTCTTTGGGTGGTTAGAAGTTCTTTCTCATGACTTAGGGGTGACATGGCGTGTTCTATTGAACTGTGAAAGATCTTGTTGAAAGTACGTCACAGTGCTGGGAACTAATGCTGAAGATCCGTCACTAGCGTATATGAGACTCGGCCACACTCACAGATGTGACGCGAGTTTGGGGTGGGTCGGTGTGTCCTCTAGGGGAAGGACTTTGAATATTTCCTCTAGGAGAATTATGTTAAAATTTTACCTCCACCCTCTCTCTTACTAGTGGTGGAAGGAGTAACTTTCCGGTACTAGTCATCAAAAGAAATTTGTAATTTTCCCGGGACTGTCAAAATCCTCAATAGTGGCTCAGTGAGAAGTTTCCTTAGGCTTGCACTTTTAAAAGTATTTGTAGCTCCGAGAGACAGAATTAGAGAGAAGTTCAAACATTCAATCCTGATTGCACAACAAGAACTGACACAAGTTAAGTGCACTTTCACACTTCAGCTTTACTTGCTTACACACGAGTAAAGTAAACAGTTTACAATAAACATGTCAATTTTTTTGGCACTGTAACACATCAACATCACTTTGTTTACATCTGGGAAAGTAGTTAAGTTAGTCACAATGGACCGGTCTGTCCTATGGGCAAATTTTTGGTTCTCACTGTTTCATCATTCAGTGAGGGGAAGTTCTGAGTGAGTTGAGTTGAACTGAAGTCCACTTGGAATAACGGGACTTATGTAAAGTCGGAGAGGATAGTTGATCTCTCTCTTGTGGCTGGTAACTGATCCTGCGGTGTAGACCAATTGCTGTTGTGCTGGGCTGTGGTGTGTCTTCACAACCTGACTTGCCCAGGGTATTAGCGTAGCCATGGTGTGTAGCGTAGCCACGGTATGTAGTATAGCATAAACACAGTATGTGGCATAGCCACGATGTGTAGTATAGCATAGCCACAGTATGTAGCGTAGCCACGATATGTAGTATAGCATAGCCACAGTATGTAGCGTAGCCACGATATGTAGTGTAGCCACGGTCCCAGGTCCTCAGTAAAAAGAACCTGGTCTGTAGTTAAGTAGCTGAAAGTCTGGCTTGTCGAGTTCACACATTTGCCCTCTACCTTTCAGAAGAGGTGTGAGAACTCAGCCTACAAACGATTACTCTAGTGTATAGTATCTACTATAATTAGCAATCTCCATTTTTGTTTCGAGGGTGAGTGGAGTTTACAAAAGGGTGGGAGATAGTAATACAATGCTAAACAATTTCAGTCAAATAATTCTTCAGTGTTTCTTAGGAATTAAATTACATTAACTTGGAATACACTTAGCCCAAGTACACATGTGGTGTAGACTTAAAATCATACACTACAAAGCATTCCAACAATCACCAGTATTCATTGATCAACTTAGCAGTTTTCACCTAGTACAGGCACCTTGTTTTTCTGATCAAAGTTCACCATTCAGTTATCATCTTGACAGATTGAATTGCAAACTGGCAAAAGTCAGATTGTACACAAAGAATGGTGGTCAGATTGTTAACAAAGAATCTTCACCATGTGCTAATAGCTTATACCACATGGTGGCAAACTACAACAGAACACTCATTTATCATTTTGATAAATGTCACCAAGTATTGGCGCAAATTACACAACTAAACCACATGAAATGCATACAATCAATGCATAGATTCAAAATGTGAAACAGTTCAACTTACATTTCTGGGAGAATAAGTGAAGCTTAGACCCGGAGATAGAGTAGAGCAAGATAAGCACACACTCTCTCTGGATTCCCCTTCTGTCTTTCGTGCTTCTCATACAGCTGGTCTGAGGAACAGTGAAGATGCGACACTATGTGATTCTATTTGTACGCTAAACTGTCAAATCAGGTTGATCTGGCTGACAGGGTGCTCCTCCCACCACTCACCGGGGAGGGGGTAACATTTTAGATCAGACAAAAGAACAAATGCTAATTCACAAAGTGTGGCAGAAGAACGCATGCGAATTAGCCAAGTGCTGGTTAACACAATTTCGTCACACCAGCCCCACACGTGACTGTCAGGCGCGGCTGGTGGATATGGAGGGAGGGGAAAGTTTGTGAAAAGAAAGCCTGGTGCCTTTGTGTCAACCGAGACGATCTCTGCACACGAGCTACGAGAGAGGGGATGGAAATGGAGAAGGGAGAGAGACGGGCGATACACTGTGAAATTGACATCATCTTATTCAGCAACACATGTTGCTAGACTGGCTGGCTGCTGGTTTCAAAGAGTGTTTCGGACTGACGGTGGGAAAAGGGAGGGGGTGAGGGTGAGAAGACGGGCGACATTGTTACAACGTGACGTAAACTGGTCGTGCGATACTTTCGCTTCATCAGGGAGAGAAGGTGTTTGGGACCGATCAGGTGGACTGTCAAGTGACTTGTGACAACCGACACATGTCATATGAAGAACAATGACCATACCTACAGATATCAGTATCAGTCACACTCACAGCCATCACACTCAGACTAGAATTGTCAGTTAGTCGGTTGTTGTTATTGGTCAGACTACATCAGGATCCACTCAAGGGTTCCCAAAGGCTCAGTTCTTGGATCACTTCCATTTTTTCAGTTATACTAGTCACAGCAACTTAAGGGCCATCTCACATGAGCACCACCAAAGACAGAAAGGCACAGATGAGGCAATTTAAAATATGAAATTGTTAATTTTATCATTAACCAATGATTTCATAGAGGTTGCGATCAAATTAATTCAAAAAGAGAGCAACAGTACAAGTTCAAATCACCACACCCCTCTTTTCAATAGTCAGGAATCAGGTAAGCACATTTCAATAAAGTTGATATCGGTGTGTCTGGGGATGTTCTGCCACTCCTGTTGCAGAAATGGTGCTAGCTGGTTGACATCTGCAGGAGGGGGGTGATTGTTGGCCACCCTTTGTCCCAGAACGTCCCACAGGTGTTCAATTGGTGCCAAGTCAGGTGAATGAGCAGGCCAGTCCATCCTTGGGATCTCTTGCTGATGCATGAAGTCAGTAATGACTCGTGCTCGATGAGGAGGAGCGTTATCGTCCTGCAAGGCTGCCCTCAGTCCCATGGCTTGCAGAGCTGGCAGGATCACAGGCTGAACAATCTCATTCCTGTAGCGCAGTCCGGTCATAGAACAGTGGATGACGTACAAAGGTGTTCTGCCGTTGACATGGAAGCCACCCCACACCATCACTGAGCCTCCTTCATAGAGGTCAACCTCACGAACGGCGCAGTCTACAAACCACTCTCCTTGCCTGCGCCAGACCCATCTTCAGCCATCATTGAAGGCAACAGTGAAGCGGGACTCGTCAGTGAACAAGACCTGGAACCATTGCTGATGTTGCTGACACCAGGCCACATGGGCCTGGCGATGAGCCTGTGTCAGGGGGATCCTGATGGATGCATGTTTTGATTGGAGGCCAAACTCGTGTAGCCAGTTGCGGATGGTGCTGGTGTTGACGTTCCTGTTGACAGTTGTCCTCAGTTCATGTCTCAGAGTGCTGGCAGTAACAGTGCAATTGCGCAGCATGGACAACCAGAGGAAACGATCATCCTGTCTGTTGGTGCTGCGTGGACGTCCAGAACGAGGGCGTTCTGTTATGCCTGTCGCCTGGAAACGTTCCTGCAGCCTCTAGATTACAGAGTGGCTCACTCCCAGTTGTCTTCATTCAGCCATGCTAGGGCGCGTCTGCAGTCCAGGGTGCAAAGTTTTGTTCTCGTAGGTATGCTTGTATGCCCAGATTTTCGTGACTTTTATACCCATCCCTAGCTAGCTAATGCTGACAAGTGTTAACATTAATCTGAACATTCATGTGTGTCATGCACTTTTTGTCCTCTAATCCTGCTTTCGTAGCTAAAGCAGCCGAAAGTTGACACAAATATTCACGAATATCACTGATGTTCACAAGGCTTTCACTCAATGCATAAAATGACTGCGAGTGAAAGCATGATGCACATGCTTTCATAGGTGGATAGGCTACACTTGTAACCTGCTCTACCTGTCCATTTGTCACAACATTTTTTATACACGTATCTTTCTTGCAGTGGTCGAAATCGACCTGTGGCCCTTAACTTGTTGTGACTAGTATATTAATAGCATGACGGGCGGCATTTAATCTGAGGTTCAATTTTTGCTGATGATAAGTAAAGAAAAGCCATTGGTCAAAACGCTGGAAATTAAGATTCAGTGAAGAGAAAACACAATTACATGACTTATGCGAGGCAATCACTCACTGCAAAACATGACCAAAAAAGCAGACTTCAAAATAATTGTTAGCAGGATGTAAATGTTAACAACACACTTATGAAGAAACTATTTGCTTTCATGTGTGAAGAGTTACATGTATGAAAGTGGCAGACTGTCACGGACGGTCTCCTCCCTCTCCCCTCTCTGAGTGGGTTTAACCAGGAGAGAGGTGAAGTGAGCTGTCCGTGCAATCCTGACCTTTCCCTACCATCCCCCAACCTCTCCTCAGTGTGCTGTGCCAACTCATCGCAGCATGAGGAACTTGTGAAACGTGTATCTCCAAGCGTTTACAAGAAGCGTTTACGACAACTGTTTACCATTCTAGTGCTAACAGAGGGTGCGTGTAGCCAATTTGCTGTTCACTCTTGAGTCGTTCATTGAGCGGAGAGCACCGTCTCCACCATTGGAAACTGTCAGCAAGCATTTCTGCTCTGAGGCCACTTCGTTGGGGTCCAGTCTACGGAGGTCCGGGTTGTCCCGTCTTCACTGGTGTGGAGCGACAGTCCTGTCTTTATTTTCTTCTTGAGTTCCAGTCTACGGAGGTCCAGGTTGTCCCGTCTTCACTGGTGTGGGGCGACAGTCCTGTCTTATATTTTCCTCCGGAGGTCCGCGTTGTCCCGTCTTAACCAGCATGGGACAATGGTCCTGCCTTTATTTTCTTCCTGAAGTCCTATCTTCAGAGGTCCTGGTTGTCCCGTCTTCACCAGCATGGGGTGACAGTCCTGCCTTTATTTTCTTCCTGAAGTCCTATCTTCAGAGGTCCTGGCTGTCCCGTCTTCACCAGCGTGGGACGACGGTCCTGCCTTTATTTTCTTCCTGAAGTCCTATCTTCAGAGGTCCTGGTTGTCCCGTCTTCACCAGCGTGGGGTGACGATCCTGCCATTATTCTGTTTTTTCCCCCATCCACCATCTGTTGGTAAGCACTGGAAGAGTTTGTATTTATATGTAGATAAGGAGAACTGGTATGAGTCGAAATTCCTAATCATTTTTCATGAGAGCAGCTTAGAAGTCTTGTTTTCTTTGTTTTTGGAACTAGTCGGTACTCAGTCATTTCTTTCTGAGGTTGGGGTTTTTTGTTGTTTTTTTTTTACTTGTGCAAAGGTGTTGATATAGTAGTTGGAAAAGTGCCAGTTTTCCTTCCAGGAAACAGGAGGAAATCTTTTCTTCATTACCTTCAGTCCCGCTCGGGAAGTGTTCACTTTGAAGAGGACTAGCTGTCCTATACTTGTTTGGTAGCCATGTTGATAGACCATGCAATAATTAATTGAATTCATTATGTGTGCTGAAACATACTAGTTCGTCTAACTATATGGGTTCCAATATTAATGCTCACTCAATTTTATTCGTAACAGTGTGAATAATTTAAGCCATTATGTATCAACTGTTTACGAGTGAGTCCCCTTTGGCCAGAAGAAATATTAAGGGAAACCAGCAGACAGGCCTGTAATGAAACGCTTGACAAACCCATCCGATCGGTCCCACTCAAACTCCAAACCAAAGAATAGATTTAAAATCTATGCCCACTCTCCCCTCGCAAATCCCCCCACCACCCTCTCCTTTCTCTCTCTTAGAATGGCAGAGAAAGTTTACGTCACAGGAAACGCGTGACGCATTTCATTATTCTCGGTACACCTCCCGTTGCCTTTCAACCTTCCCTCACTCCCACACAGGGCGCATGACGCCGCAGGAAAATTTTCATTGCATTACAACAATTGCCCATCTCGCACCCCCCACCCCCCCTTTCCCTTCCCGGCGTTATCTTCACCCCCCCTCTCCTATCCCATGACAAAAAGACATGTTGCCGCTCCCCCCCCCCCTCTTTTATATCCACTGTCCATGTGCTGCAGACCCCTGGTAAATGATGTTGCTGTGTTTCCCCGCGATGGTCTAAATTAGCATTCGTCCTGTATAGCAGCATAAATTTAATGGCCGTGGATCTCGGTGCTGGCGCCGGCAAAGTTCAAACACTTTCCGAGGTGAATGATGGTAAGAATAGATCCCTCCCCTCTCATTCTTGGTGTTTGACTGACACTTTGTCAGCCATCCCTCCCCCTCTCACTCTTGGTGTTTGACTGACACCTTGTCAGCCAGATCAGAAACCTGATTTGGCAGTTTAGAATACATATACCAGACACATAGGGTCGCAACTTCACTGACCCCTCAAGACTGCCTGTAGATCAGAACAGTGAAAGACGAAGGGACGACCAGAGAGAAGGCCTGATAACCTACTTCTTCATCCCAAGTCAAAATCACTGATTCATCCCAGGAAAAAACAGCATGGGATCGTGGTCATGCTACAAACTGTGGCTAAACCATACTCTGTGGCTACGCCAGAAACCAGGGGTACGCCAGACACCATGGCTACACTTTAAACTAGGGCAACGCTACAACCACTGGGCAAGACTGGTTGTGAAGACATACCACAGCCCAGCCATGCAACAGGAGGAGCAGTCATCAGCCACAGGAGAGATCAACTACCCTGTCTGATACAAGATAAGCTATTATTCCCCCTGGACTCAGATCCATCAGACCCTTACCCTCGCTTTATGATGAAACAGTGAGAACCTGTCTATGAGTACCACTTTGGCTTCTGCACTGGGTGTATGCAAGCAAAGTGGATGTGTAATAAAAGTATGCATTCAGAGTAACATAGACAGGCCCACTGTATTCCAACTTAAGCGGCTGCACAGAGTGTAAGCAAGTAAAGTAGGAGTGAGGAAAGGCCCTTCACTGTTGTGGTTCAATGAGAACTAAAATTTAGCCTGTAGAACAGACATATATATATACTTACCTATGTGTAAGCAAGTAAAGTTGAAGTGTGAAATTGCATTTAACTTGTGTCAGTTCTCTGTTGTTGAATCAAATGTTGAATGTTTGAACTTCTCTCTTCAATTCTGTCTCTCGGAGCTACAAGTACTTCTTTTGTTTTAAGAGTACAGACCTAAGGAAACTTATTTCAGAGCCACTATCAAGTATTTTACCAGTACCCGGAACAAATAAAAATTTGTTTCAATGACTAGTACCTGAAAGTTGCTCCTTCCACCACTAGTAAGAGAGAGAGGGTGGAGGTGAAATGTTAAGATAATTCTCATAGAAAAATTATTCCAAGTCCTTCCCCTAGAGGACCCACCTACCACTCATCCACATCTCGTCACAAGGCCAAGAGGCGTGATGTGGCCGACATGCGGCCAGTGTGGAATTATGGTGAGTGCGTAGTGACACTCCACAGCACACCCATTCATTGAGCTCACTCCTTGTCTGGTCTTGTTTTGTTTCATTGTCTTGTCCTGTATTCATGGTACTTGTTTTTATGTTATTCCATGCTTTACTTGTATTATGTTGTCAGGAATGCAAGGTGTTATTTTCTTTTTGACACACCAAAGTTACTTGGTATAAACAAAATATGATTAAAGTACTACCCAACGAACTGAAATGTCTGTGGGACATTTACAGAGCTAAAATAGGTATCAGATGGAGCTTACGATTTCGTCATACTCTCCACTCCCACTCATGAACTGACGACGGGTAGCGACGCCCCCCCCCCCCCCCCCCCCCCCAACTATTGCCTCCCCATGACTCCACTGACTATAAACAAAGACATGTGGGAACATGCTATTAATCCCCGGTGCAAGGTTGTTATTGTCATTGGAGGGTCTTCAAGTTGTCTTCCTGATCAGCAGAGGCACCCCTGCCCATCATGAGGGACAGCCTAAGCTTTGCTACACACACTGACGAGGGAGCAGTCCACCGGTCCATGGAGTGTCCAACTCAGAGGGGGGTCTTCTTGCGACGGTTGTCTCTTCAATGTGGCAAAAGACTCGTACCTCTGTGAACAATGGGGACAGTGTGACTGTGGTGTAAGGTGATGTAGTGGGGATGGTCACATCCCGTTTAGTAGCACTCTGCCAGCGGGCAACAAGCTGTATGTTTTTTGTTTTGTTTTGTTTTGTTGTTGTTGAAAGAATAGATGTTTATGCTAGGAAGTGGGCCCTGTTTGTGTGTTTCTACTTTATTTACGGGGGGGGGGGGGGGGGGGGGGGGGGGGGGGGGACTAGTAGTAGCGGGTTAGGCATTTTGGAATAGCGGGTATCCCTGGGGTGTTCTGTTTTATTATCAGTTTTTTCTTTGCCCAATTGGATAGTTAGCTCTCTGTAAGGGTGCTTTCCTCTTCTGTACCCTTCTTTTCTCCATACACTCTGTTCTTCCTCTTCTGTGATAGGTCCCGAGTCCCCAACAGGAATGTGTATGTGTGCATGAGAGAATAAAGTGTTGTTTATGTCTTTGTGACGAACCGTTTTTTGTTCTGATCACAGCTTTTACAATAATTCCGCTAGAAAACCGGTTGGTTAGGTTGGTTAACTGTTGTTCACCTGTGCACCGTATAAAACCGAGTGAGCGCGGGTAGCCAACCAGTCTCTGAAGAAATTCCGGCTAGTTCGCCTACCCAGTCCAGCTGACGAGGGACTCAGTTCAGTTGTTGTGACAGCCAGGTATCTTGAGTTAGTTAACAAATTGAGGGTCTAAATCGAAATCCTTCCACCCCACGGTTAGACGTTTGCAACTTCTTCAGCGCCAGTGAAGGTTTTTGTGCTTTAAAAAGAAAAGAGAGAAAACATTCATGGCTTTGCTGTGCTTTTAATTTGCTACGGTGTAGGAGTAAATTATCATTAAACCTCCACCGGATAGAAAGAAGAAGAAGCATGCTGTGATCAAAATAGGACATGGCTTATGCTTTATTATTGTTTCTAAAAGGGAAACACGAGCTGGTACACCTATGGGGGATGCTACTTTAAGGCTGTTATGAGTTGTATCCTGTAGTCTCATTTACCTCTGTTCAGGAGCAGATATGTCCCTTGATATCTTAATGGAGTGTCCTGCGCGTGCCTGTACCTATCGTCAACACAGCGCAGAGCTCCAAGGGTAGTACAGGACTGCTCTAAAGGCAGATGAGGACAGTGCTTCTCTGGGCCCTCCCCAGCACCTTCGGGTGTTTCTTTTTCTTCTTTGCCTTAACTAGGCTGACCCCGGAGAAAGGTCCAGTGATGGTGAGGAAAGACCCACTGACCACAGGGAAAGTCCTGTTGACAGTGGGAAAGACTACAACTTTGGATTCTCTCTTGAGGTGACATAAGACCGTATGGTGAAAGCTTGGCTGTGTCTGGAGTGGCACTGTCTTCATCTGTCCGTGGGCAGGGGTGGTTGGGTCTGTGGGGTGTGCTTGGCAGCTGGAGGGTGGTGTTATTCGCCGTGGGCTCTGTAGTCATGAAACACGGGCTAGTACACCCATGGGGATGCTACTTTAAGGCTGTTATGAGTTGCATCCTGTAGTCCGATTTACCTCTGTTCAGGAGCAGTTATGTCCCTTGATATCTTAATGGAGTGTCCTGCGCGTGCCTGTACCCATCGTCAACACAGTGCAGGCCTCCAAGGGTGGTACAGGACTGCTCTAAAGTCAGATGAGGACAGTGCTTCTCTGGGTCCTCCCCAGCACCTTCGGGTGTTTCTTTTCTTTCTTTGCCTTAACTAGGCTGACCCTGGAGAAAGGTCCAGTGATGGTGAGGAAAGACCCACTGACCACAGGGAAAGTCCTGTTGACAGTGGGAAAGACTACAACTTTGGATTCTCTCTTGAGGGCACATAAGACCGTATAGCGAAAGCTTGGCTGTGTCTGGAGTGGCACTGTCTTCATCTGTCCGTGGGCAGGGGTGGTTGGGTCTGTGGGGTGTGCTCGGCAGCTTGAGGGTGGTGTTTTTCGCCGGTGGGCTCTGCAGTCATGAAACACGGGCTGGTACACCCATGGGGATGCTACTTTAAGGCTGTTGTGAGTTGCATCCTGTAGTCTGATTTACCTCTGTTCAGGAGCAGTTATGTCCCTTGATATCTTAATGGAGTGTCCTGCGCGTGCCTGTACCCATCGTCAACACAGCGCAGGCCTCCAAGGGACTGCTCTAAAGGCAGATGAGGACAGTGTTTCTCTGGGTCCTCCCCAGCACCTTCGGGTGTTTCTTTTTCATCTTGTTTCAAAAAGGGAAAAAACAAAGTTGTTTATTCTTTGGTAAAGGCTTACGATGGTGAGCTCCGGAGGTGAGCAATGGAAGCTGTCGTGTGTTTATGGTGTTCCTAAATTTATTTGATTTATACTGTGGGATGCCAAAAGGAAATCCTTCCAGATTCCGAAGTGGGAGCTAGATGGAATCCTTTCTCATATGCATGTATTGCTGATGGATAGGATACCAGTGATAAATAACCTTTCTCTTATGTATTTGTTACTGATGGATAGGAATGAATGGAAATCGTGTTGAGAGTTATTTAAAGCCAGCTTGTGCTATGTTATGTTATATGATATATAGTGAACATCTATCTGGTGTTAAACAAGAATGCGCAAAGATTGTGTCATGTATGTGAGATGGATATTGATAATGGAGAATAGTTGCTTTTGATAAAAATGAAAAAAAAAGAAAGATGAATGAAAACGTTTTCTCTTGAGAGGTAGTGATTTTGTAAAATGTTAAAACATTATGTTATGATCTTGTGAAATGACCAAAACCTTTTGTCATAAGCTAGATGAGAGAAGGTACTGGTACACTAATTATACTTTCGCTCATTGTTAAGGTCTGTGTGACAAATTAGATTTTATAGCAAATACTAATTTTATCCACAAGAAATGTCAATCAAGGATCTTTTGCCTTCAGAAGCTCAGAAGCCTCAATGTAAATAAAAAAGCGGTGCAAGGATTTTACAGATGTTTTATTGAGTCCATCTTAACTTTCTCTTTTATCTGTTGGTATGGAAGTCTAACTGTGAAGAGCAAGAATGTGTTGAACAAGGTGGGGAAAGTCTGTAGCAAGGTTGTGGGCGAGAGACAGAGTAGTTTGAATGTTTTGTTTGAACAAAGAGCAGTTCGAAAGGCGCAGATGACTGTGAGCGACAGCAGCCATAATCTTAGTCGGTACTATGAACTTTTGCCATCTGGGAGACGTTACAGGACCCCAAAATTTAGACTGTGCAGAACAAAAAAAGAGTTTTATCTCCCATGTCCATCCAACTTCTAAACAAATGATTCTATTTACATGTGACGAATGAAAACATTGAGAAAACTTGAACTGACGCGTGCGTGCGTGCGTGCGTGCGCGCGCGCGCGCGCGCGCGCTGCGGGGCGTGTGTGTGTGTGTGTGTGGTGTGTGTGTGTGTGTGTGTGTGTGTGTGTTTTGGTGCATAGTGTTGTGTTGAAGTGTATACATAAAATGACATCAATAGAATGCTGTTTATTGGATGTGTAATTGTGTTATGTGTTTAAAAATCAAAAGACGTTGCCACATTGAATTTCACGTTTGTGATAATAAAGTCGTTTGAATTTGAATTTGAATTTGAAATCTTTGGTTATACTATCGCTCACTACGAAAAGGTCTATATGGTAGCCTTTCTTCGCTATCGCGAAGGTTATGATTTTTGAAGAAACATGACGTCTCATCGTGTTGAACTTTTGAGATAGTAATTTTGAAAGAAGTTAAGTGTCTCTGTTAATTGAAACCTTGTCGATTTTTGGCTGTAGATAAAGCGCTCTGTGTACGATGAAAATAGGAAGCCATTATTAACTGTGAGTGTGATTAAAAGACTTTGGATAGTAGGCTGGATAGTCAAAGAAGTTTTCTCAGTTCCCAAGGTTGAGTGTGTCCCTGGTGTATTTGGGAACTGGTTGTCCCAACCTCGGGTCCGGGGCCTGTTGTGTGTCCCCATTCTCCACCGTGCCGGTGTGTGCGAGAGGCTGGTGCATGCCAGTATTGACCCGACAAGCCAGTTGAGCCAGCGCCTCTTCTGCAAGAAAAGTCGTCGCCTCGGGTTCGAGACCCTAAGTCCTCTTCGCCAGCTGTACCCTGCGCTGGTCTGCCTAGTCAGAACCACCGCCTGTGTTGACAACGACCTGCAGCGTCAGCGTCGTCTTGTGAGACCCTTGGTGCTGTGTAGTAACAGAGCCACAGCTCTGGGAAGTGGAGGCTGGTGCCTCAAAAGTAGCAGAGTGCTACTCAGTGTGATCCGTCTAATTCATTGTTGCTTTTTTGGATGTAGGAAGTGGTTACTTCCTTGTGGACAGAGACGTCACTGCATCGTTCCGTCGTCACTCACTACCCTACTGACAGTCGCAGTGTCGTCGCGTCGACTTTGTTCGGCACCTGAGTCTACCCCTACTTACAGACTGCGCTCCCCTTAGGCCAGACAGTGCCTGTGACAGACAGTGTGTGCGACACACACACACACACACACACACACACACACACACACACACACACACACACACACACACGCACACACACCACACACACACATATATATATATATATATAAGAACTACGCAAAATCTTCCAAAACCACAACTTAAAAATCACCATTGAAGCAAACAAAAGGTAGTGAACTACTTAGACATAACACTTGACCTAAACAACCACATATATAAACCATACAAGAAACCTTATGACACACCTATCTATGTAAACATCAAAAGTAACCACCCACCATCTGTACTAAAGACCATACCCAACGGAATAAACAAGAGACTATCAAATCTGGCATGCAATGAAAGAGTATTCAACAACGCAGCAGTAGAATACCAAGAAGCACTGCAAAAAAGTGGGTACAATTATAAACTACAATACAACCCAGATAACAACACAAATAAAAGTAAGAAAAACAGGAAAAGAAAAATCATATGGTTCAACCCTCCATACGACGGGAAACCCAAAACAAACATAGGGAAAGAATTCTTTAAAATCTTAACAACTTCATTCCCCAAAGAACACAAACTGTCAAAAATATTCAACAAAAACACCGTCAAACTATCATACTCATGTATGCCCAACCTCAAAAACCTAATTGATGCATCCAACAAACGAAAATCAACACAGCAAAGAAGGGTGAAGAAAGGAAATCTTGCAATTGCATCAAAAAAGAGCAGTGCCCCCTAAGCAACAAATGCCTTTATAAGAATATCGTATACCAAGCCACTGTGACATCAGAAAATGAAAAAGAAACATACATAGGGATTACTGAAAACTACTTCAAAACCAGATATGCAAACCACAAACAGTCATTTAATAAAGAAAAATACAAAAACCAAACAGAATTGAGCAAATACATTTGGAAACTTAAAGACGCAAAAATAAAATACAATATATCCTGGAAAATCATAAAAAGGGCATCACCATACAGCAACATTTCAAAAAGATGCAACCTATGTTTAACTGAAAAATGGCTGATACTATGTAAACCACACTTAGCAACTTTAAATACTAAAACAGAAATAGTAAACAACTGCAGGCACAAATGGAAATCGTTGTTAGTGAACACACCCCAAACAACAACCTGAAAAAATATTTAAAAAATAAAAATGAATAAAAAAAAACACGTGCAACGAACCCACACGTGAAAACAGCTGCAATCGGGCCCCACACGCTATATAACACCGGCGGTGGGCAACCCAAACATCATCCTGAAGATTGCCACCCAGCTTGAAACAAATTTGTAGAGTATTTTAATATTCCTTTTTAATACTTATTTTAACAACTGTTGCTTCCCAAGGGGTTGAGCGCTTTTAGAATCGTTTTAGGCTGTGCAACTACATTGATCTCTCTCTCCTCTCTCTCCTCTCTCTCTTCTCTCTCCTCTCTTTCCTCTCTCTCTCTCTCTTCTCTCTCTCTCTCTCTCTCTCTCTCTCTCTCTCTCTATATATATATATAAAATATTGTACACCCATTGTTGGGGTGTGCTCCATGTAGACAGTGCCTGTGACAGACTGTTGGCTGTTTATGAATGGTTGGTGTGTGTGTGTGTTAGGAAAGCACGGGCACGCATCCATATTTCTGGGAGAGTCAGACACACAGACACACACGCACCAAGCACCCATCCGTAACAGTCTTGCACTCTTGGCTCTTGTGCTGAACGGTGAGTGTGGGACCTGACTCCTGACTCTGGTCTCCCGTTATTGAACCCGACACAGAAGTTCCTGAAAAACCATGTACACATCTTTCATAGTACTTTGGTTATGCGAATGTAGTGCTGGATAACTGCACTGAATTGCTGAATTAATTCGGTGGGAAACCTACACCTAGAAGCTATGAGCGGGGTATGACAGACAGGATGGTGAAGCAAGTAGCCAGAAATTACATGAAGAGTCTGCATTTTGCTCACTGAAGCAAGGGTGGAAAAGAAGCGAATAATGTCTTATCTAAAATGATAAATGGTATGTGCTCGGAATATTTATCTGATCATTTGCCTGGCCTTGTTTCGGACTGAAACCCATTCGAAAAGTGAAGATCTTTAGAGTGTACAATACTGAAATACATTGGACATCTTTTTTCTGTTGCATTCAGGTAGAACTGTCTCCCAAGTTAAGTTAAAATCGATCATTCCTTTAGTGCAGTCAAACGTTTTTCTTCAGCTGCCGAAGATTTTGTAGTACAACTGTATTTTGAATTTCTATCTTAGTGAGGAAAGAATCGACCTAGCCATTGGCACCTTCTTGAAGTAAACAATCCAAAAATGGCATGTTTAATCGCCCTCTGGGTAATGACGCATTGTGTACATTTAGACATGGGATGAAAACAACTGAACATTGTTTTCAAGTCCTCGTTTCAGTAAAGCCCGTGCAGATACATTTTGTATTCTTTACCAAAGTATTGACGTGTTCAAACTCTTGAAGGGCCATTGTCATCTGCAACTGGATACCAATACGTTAACATTTGAATATTTTCACAAATCACTAGCCTATCTGAAAGTAAACGGTTTTAGTTATACTGCTATTTGGAGCGAGCGGGGTATGACAGACAGGATTTTACTGAAAATGTTCGCATGATTTCACGAATTCAAAATTGCCTTCTTTTTTAGTTCAGTAGTGACGTTTACCTTGTATTTCTTACTTGTCTCGCTTTATCACTTTCTCATTAACTTCCGTTTGTTTTTAGACATTGTAAAACGTCTGTTGTTGTTTTTTTTTCGAAGGGGGGGGGGGATATTCATTTTCTTTTGCTCGATAACTTCACATAAATTGTAAAGCATGACTTGTCAAGTAATAATGCAAAATGCAGTGTTTGCTACTTCAGCCGTGAAGTCAGTTGTGTAATGTAATTTTGAAGCGCATCCATTACGCATTATATTGCAACTGTGGTAACAAATTCTTGTAAATTGTCAGTTTAATTTAAACAAGAGAAATAGTAGTCACAATTCAGAGAAGTATCAGTCACACTCAAATATGAAAAAATGTCTGCCATATTTTACTCTGTAATTTATAGTCCAGCCAACCACGATGGGCCTTATCCGGACTGTCACCACGCCAAAACAATTCCTTAATTTGCCTGACTTAACAGGCAGGAAACGTCAGTCACCCTCAAATATGGAGACGTACATGTCACACACTCTCACCGACATGAAGTATCGGTTATATTTGCTGACATGGAATTCTGGTTACGGTCGTGGACTAAAGCACAATGTCCGCCACACTCACAGTCAAGAAACGTCAGTCATTCACAGATGTGAACTATCAGACACTCTCACAAACATGAATTACCGGTCATGCCACACACATACATTGATTCAACTCAAGATATCCGCATTTGTTTAGCCTTAAGTTTATTTCATCAACATTGTAACGTGTGCAGCTAACTCACTTCTCTAAAGTTCATGTGATGACCGTTTGCCCGTTTTTATCCTCCCGACATAAAAAATGGGCAGATAGGAAATGAAAACAGCTCATCTGTCATCATCTCAGACCATGTTTTCGGTTAGTGTAGATTACGAAGTATTGAATTTATTGTTGGCAGTTCGAGTGCCAATGACTACAGAAAAGGATATTGCGCTGTCATCCTATCATGTGTTTCTGGTGGCTCTCCTATCCCCTTCCGTTTCTCACTTTCCTAGGATGTCCACCTCCCCCGTCCATATGACCTTTGGTGTGTAGTACTTTAAACCTCAAGGCCACCCAGCCTCAGCCTGTAACCACACCTGAACTGTGATGTTTGGTAGGGGCGTTTCACTGTGACTGCACTTGGCTCTCGTGTGTCAGGCGCTCTTCGGGCTGGGTTGCTTTGGAGGAATGTTTTCACAAGAACAGTTTAGCTTGGAGCGTGGTAGTTTTCTGAGGAAAAAATTATTGTGGAGCAGTTACCGTCTTACGTGTGGAAAAAATCTTGTGAGAACGCTTCATTGTCAGTATGGTTTGACTGTCTTTGACACTGTGCTAACTGAAATACAACTAATTATCAGAAATAGCATGGGTCACTTCTTCCGGTTTTCAGAAATAGTGCTTGGTATGCAGATTTTTTTTTAATGCTTGTTTCACTCTTCGCTGGGTCTTTTCCCCTTTCTTTTTATTTGTTTCTTTCTTTTTACGATATTCAACCATAACTATTTTTACATGAAACTGACGGTGTTCTGTACATCGGGATATTTCATGCACGACGACACAAACGAGACTTCTGAAAAAATCTCTCTCTCTCTCTCTCTCTCTCTCTCTCTCTCTCTTCTCTCTCTCTCTCTCTCTGTGTGATTCTTTCACATTGGAATCTTCCAGAACGCTGTCTGTCTCTGTTTACCTGTTGTCTGTCTTGTCTCTTTCTGTCTGTCAGTCTTTCTCTGTTCTGTCTCATTGTGTCTCTGTCTCTCCCCCTCCCCCGTGTGTGGTGTGTGTGTGTGTGTGTGTGTGTGTTGTGTGTGTGTGTGTGTGTGTGTGTGTGTGTGCGCGTGCGTGCGCGCGCCGTGCGTGTGTGTGTGTTGTATGTGTGTGTTTGAATGTACATGTGAGTGCATGTATGGATGTATGTAACGTGTGCACGTCATAAGTCTCCGCACCTACCCCCCTCCCCTCCCTACCCTTTCCCTGTTGCGATGAGGCGTCAAAACAGCTGAGCAGTGAGAAATTCCGCCTGTGGTGTGTTTCCTTGTCACGGTGATTCATTGGTGACTGTCCACTAACACCGCCATCCACTTTGGGACAGTGGACACAAAACCGGTTCCGCCTCCTCCAGTAGAGACACATACCTACGAACAAAACGCACTCACACACACGCTGAACACACGCAGGCATCCACATGTGTGTGTGTGTGTGTGTGTGTGTGTGTGTGTGTGTGTGTGTGAAATAGCTTAAAAGTTTTTTTCTTTCAATCTTAATAATAGTGTCCTCGTGCATGAGTTAGTCTAATCAGTTTGTGGAAGCTTACCAACAAGTCTGTTAAACTAAAGGAAATAAAGGTGCACACCCAATACAGCAGCAACGACACTACAACAACAAGAAGAACCAAAGCAAAATGCAGAAGATGATTTCTATATTCTGTTAGCAGTATTTCGCCATGTTTTTCTCTTCCCCTCTCTCACTCCCTCCCACTTACCTGATGATTTCCCCGTTCCCTCTGAGCCATAGCCCGCCCGTCTCAGGTATCGTCATCATCGTCTTCGTAGTTATTACCATCATCAGTACTATCTTTTTCTGATTATCGCCTCATCATAACACACACACCCTCCCCCTAACAACACACACAGTCTCCTTTCCCCTTCATCTGTTTTAGAAAAACGGGAGATGTTTTCAGATCGACTCACGAGGATGTTACAATGCTTGTGCGGATGATATGTACTATAGGAGTTTTGCTCGTTTGTCATCGGGAGTTGAATGTTCATAGTTAAAATTCCTGTCGCAGCTCCATTTGTCCCTCAGAAATCGTCAGGCTTCAGTGACTCGTCAGCCACTTTTTTTTTCTTTCTTATTTTTGCGAGGGGGCAGGAGAACAGGACAGGGTCGCACTAGTTTCATTTTTATCAAGGAGGTGAGATTACGTGCGAATAAAGCCTCACATGCTACACCACATCAGTCTGTCAAACCGTTGATGACCGTCCAGGACAGCCAGATAAAATAAACACAAATAAGAAACTAAAAAGAAAAGACTTCAGACGAGAGTTTCATGGACGAGACCTAGCAGATGTCTGACCATACATTTTTTTCGGTGCGCTGATCAGGTAAAGTCGAAGCCGCTTATAACGAATCGCCGGGGACATTCAAAATTGCTTCGTTATATCCGGCTTTCGTTACAACCGACTCGCCGGTTGTAACGTGTTTCTCTCTCTCTCCTTCCCCCCCCCCTCTCTCTCTCCCCTCACACACACACACACACACACACACACACACACACACACACACACACACACACACACACACACACACACACACACACGCACGCACGCACGCACGCACGCACGCACACACGCACACACATGTGCGCGCACGAATACATGGGTAGTAATCAAGCTCGTTTCCTGAGCTGTTATGTACTTTTATGAAAATAATCTTTAATAAAGTGTTCCGAAAATATGGCTGTTAATTAATGTAAACAGATCACACTGGCCTATATTGCCATTTGAAGGCTTAGAAACAACGATAAGTAAAACAGGCGAACGAAATTCTCTGTATCATTATGAAGACTTTAGAAGAACAAACTGTTAGAAGAAATTACACAGCGCCACGATTTGAAGGTAGGAGGGGGAAGGTGTCGGGGGGGGGGGGGGGGGGGGGGGGTTCTGCACTGTTCGTTTACTCTTTTAAAACTGTTAGGTCACTGGAGTATGCACTAGTATGGAAATAAACTGTAAAGTAATTGACTTTAAAATGCACGCACTCTGCCGTACTGGAGAGCATGTTTTGTGTGCTTGTCACAGCTTGACAAGAAATCGCAATAACCAAAAAGAATTTGTGTCTCAATAAAGTAAAGAAAATGATGATTTTTTTTTAACCTTCCTCGAGCATTGCAGCAAAAGTCATAGATGTGTTATTATGTCTTAGTGTATACAATCAAGAGTTCTTGATGGAATTGCAGGTGTAATGTCTGGTATGTGAATGTTCACATTCTATGAAACAACAGAAGGTAAGGTAAGGTAATGTTGCTTATAGCCCAGCCGACCGCAAAGGGCCATATCGGGGCTTTCACCGCGTTGAAGTCAACTCGCAGATCAATCGTTCACACAACCCTTTAAAATACATTTTCTGAAAATACACCCGAAATTTTGTGAAAAGTCTTTCCGCTTTAAAATCTCAGATCAGATGAAAAATGTTAATCTCTTTTAGAAATTCGAAAGATCACATCAGGTGGAACGTCTTTGAACAATGTTTTCATGGAGTCTGCTGTAAAGTGTTTATCTCACGTCATGCAAGTCCCAACACTCGAAAAGAAAATATTTCATTGCAAGTGGTACATGACATGGAATGCACCACGGGCTTCTTTACTGTTTAAAAGGTACAAATGAGTTAAAAACGAATGGCCAGTGTGCAGCCGGCATAAAACCGTTTCTTCTTTGCGACCACCAGAGGTAGATGAGAGGAACTATTTTCGGTTTGGACGGATCTGAAAAATTTTGTTATCCGTCTGTGTATTCCAGTCCTCTTGCCAGAGGTCTCTGACATAATCATTAACTTTCGGTTTCAAATCTGAGTAGGGGACAGATATGTTAGACTGTTTCCTTGTTGTGGCATTCTTGACCAAACGATCAGCAATTTCATTTCCCCCGACGCCAACATGACCGGGAAGCCAAGCAAGAACAATGTTGTGACCTTCCGCTTTCAGCGAGGTAAAAAGGCTCAAAAAAGTTTAGAAGTTCAGGATGATGGAGGTTACGGCCAGCTATGGCTTCCAAAGCTGACGGCGAATCAGACAAAATCAGAAAGTAGATTGAGAGATTGTCTTCAGTGCTAGAGCCAAAACTGTAAGTTCAGCAGAGTAAACAGAAATATCTGATGGAATATGTTTTGGTAATATTTGAGAAGGAGCACCTGGACTTTGAACCATCAGTAAATATTTTCTGAAAGGATGGGAATTGTGTACAGAGATCGGCAAACAATGCCTTGTATGCCCGAGAACTTGTGGGTTCTTTGCGAATAGCAGCAAGATCAAAGCGGATTTGTGGTGTGAAAAAGGTCCATGGAGGCTTTCCTGGAAATTTGGAGAAGTCAGACACAACTCCTCGATCAAGACCTGCATTCTGCGCATGAAGCTGCCTACGAAGTTCAAACGGACAAGCTCTACAGTTAGGATTTTTTCAAATTTACTTTGAAGCTGTGGATTAAAAACAGTCATAGGTGGGGTTTTCTGGTTCAGAGAACAGTCTGAGAACAAAAAAGATAGTTTCAGCCTGAGGTTGGAAAATGAGGGGAAAGATGATTGTTGCCCCACTGGACAAAAAGAAACACAATCCCTCAAATTCTCACATTCTATGAAACTACAGAAAAGTATGATGTTGCCAAAGCTGGACGAAAAAAGAAAAAAAAGACCCCCACCCCCCTCAAATTCTCACATTGCGTGAAACAACAAAAAAGATCGATTGCTGTCATACCGGACGGATAAAAATCCCTCAAATGTCACACTTTTTGACAGAACAGATAAGAGTGATTGTTGCCACAGCTGGACGCAAAAAAAAGAAAACCAGCAAAAAACAAAACAACCTCAACCATGAACAAAGAAGAGAAAGATCTCAAAAGGATAATAGTTTCGTTTTTCATCCTCGTAATGCAGCAGTCCACTCAAAGGCACCCACACTTGCAACAGTTCCGTCAAACTTCTCGCTTGATTCTTTCCGATAGGTGCCTAAAATCACTTCGTTATATCCGGCTCGAAATCTTCACGGGGTCCAAACATATGATTCGTTGTAGGCTTCGTTACACCGGCGGGGATTGCCCGCTGGGGACCCCAAAATCATTTCGTTGTAAGCGGCATTTCAGTATATCCGACTTCGTTACATCCGACGTATTTTTAGTCATGTAAAAAATGATTTTTGTCGGGACCAACCTTTAAGCTTCGTTATATCTGGCAGTCGTTACATCCGACTTCGTTACAAGCGGCTTCGATTGTACTAGGGCTACTGCTTCAGATGTGTGCGTGTGTGTGTGTGTGTGTGTGTGTGTGTGTGTGTGTGTGTGTGTGTGTGTGTGTGGTGTGGTGTGTGTGTGCGTGCGTGTGTGCGTGCGCGCGCGCTCGCACGTGTATGTGTGTGTGTGTGTGGGGGGGGGGGGGGGGGGTGGAGCGTGCGTGAGCGCGCGCGTGTGTGTGTGTGTGTGTGTGTGTGGGTGGGGGGGGGGGGGGAGCAAACAGTGGTCTAATGGTGGTGGTCAGCGGAGTATGTGAGAAGATGGAGGGAGGGGGCATTCTCAATGTCCATTATGAAGTGCGAAAATTGACAGTTTACACTTCTCTGTGTCACTTTAGCGTACGGTTTATTTAATCGTGTTGTATCTCTTCAACAAAAAGGGAAAGGCAGTATGGTTATGCCATTTTGTTTCAGGGGGATTCTGTTTCTTTCTTCCTTCCACCCCCGTGTCCTTTTTCAATTATTATTATCATTTTTGTTTTGTGTAGTTTTTCTTTCTTTCTTTCCTTCTTTCGTTCCTTACTTCCCCCACTTTCTTTTCTGTTCATTGTTCTTTCTTTCCTCACGGAGATGGGAAAGTGGACCGGCTGCAGTGGACTGGGATGTGACCTGGCACGTGATATTCGTACTGAAGACGTCAGCTCCGGTATGCATTTGAGGCTTTTTACACACCGAGGCATGCTAGCTCCTGTCATCTCTGATGGAACGTGCCTGCTGATGATGAGAAGATGGAGGTGGGTGAGGAGTAAGAGAGGGGGGAAGATGGAGAGGAGGGAGCGGATGGAAACCAGAGGGAGAGGGAGTAGTAAGTAGGGTGGTGGCAGAAAGAGGTGTTGTGTCGTAACAACATGAGACAAAACAAATTAATGACAGACAATACCACAACTTGTCTGGTTCCGGCCATCTGGTTTATTCTAGCGCCCCCAAATCATTCACATGATAATCAAGGTGATCTCCCTTGGGATCACTACAAAACACTCCTTTACCCTTAATATGGAGAACAAATTATGATTCTATTTTGAACAATTCAAAAAAATTAACAGATAATTTGACATTTAGTTGGAACCAATTCTTAATTGCAAATAATCAGCTAAAACATAAAAACTGCAGTCACATTTTGTCTAGACATGAATAAGAAAACAAAATGTAGAAAATGCATGTATGTGCTGTTGAATGTACTGTTTAAAAAAGGGGCCAAGCCCAGCTCATAATCTCTAAGATATGCAGGGAAATGTTTTTCTCTCCCAGACCGTCTAGACTCTGAAGTCCGAGTCACTGATGGGCCAACAAGTGTCTTCACAAGGACCTGGCACCACCGGAATAAGAGAGGTATCAGTGTCGGATATCCCTTCAGATTCAACAACTCCCTGCTGGATTCCAAACTCAGGTCTTTGAGTTTTTTTGAAAGTCTCCAACTCCCTCTTGTTTTCCAAACTCTGGCACTTGCGCTTCTTGCTTGCGCTCAAATTCTGGTACCAACTGTGCGCTCTGACGTCTCAGAACATGACCCACATGACGTCTGACTCCACGTCCATCTGCTAATGCCACTCAATGGCAACAGCTCCTGACCTGTTGGTAACAGTGCCTGGAAGCCACTTAGGACCATTTCCAAAATTCTTCACACTGACAGGATCACCCATGCTGACTGATCACTCTTTTGCTCCGTCATCATGACGAGCTTTCATCTGAGACTGCTTCTTTTGAACCTTGCCTTGCAAGTTTGGGTGCATCAAATCCAAAAGGGTTTCAACCTCCGATTGTTCAAAAGCTCTGAAGGACATAATCCAGTGGTTGCTTGAGGCGTGATCCTGCATATCAACAGGTACTTTGGAGCTTGGTATTCAAACAGTCCCCAAAGAGATTTGGCAATGCCCTTCTTTACAGACTGGACTGTCCGTTCAGTAAGACCATTGCTGGATGGGTGGTAAGGAGAAGTCCTCACATGCACAATGCCATTACTCTTGAGGAAATCCTCAAACTCTCTGGAAGTAAAGTTTGTGCCATTATCTGATACCAACACATCTGGTAGCCCTGGCGACAAAATATTTCCCTCAGCTTCTGAATGGTTGCCCACGAGGTTGTTTTCTTCATCAAAGCTACCTCCACCCACTTGGAATAGGCGTCAACAACGACCAAAAGCATCTGACCCTGCACGGGTTCCTGCGAAATCAACATGAATCCGTTTCACGGTCCCTCTGGGAACTCCCAAGAATGGAGTGGTGCCGGAGCAGGAGAGTTCTGGTGCTCCTGGCACACGGAACATCTTCGTACCACTTCCTCCAACTCAGAATCCATTCCTGGCCACCACACATAGCTACGTGCTAGACCTTTCATCTTGTTGATGCCTGGGTGAGCCTCGTGCAACTCTTGCATGGCTTTACTGCGCCCCTTTGGAGGAACAATGACACGGGCACCCCAAAGGATACAGCCACCCTGAACACTCAGCTCTGCCTTGCGACACCTATATGGAGCCAACTCCTTGCTGGAGTCATCACTGGGCCAACCTCTCAGGAGGTACTGATGAACTCGTGACAAGACCGGGTCACGCCGAGTCCATTCTGCAATTTGTCTGGCAGACAAAAAGGAGCAATCTTCAAGCTCTTTAATCATGAGAACTCTGTCTTCAGGCTGCAATTCGTCAGTCTCTGGCAAGGGTAGCCTAGAAAAACAATCAGCATTCATGTGGTCCTTGCCTGGTCGATACACCATCGTGTACTCATATGCTCTGAGGATGACAGCCCATCTCTGGATCCTGGGAGATGCGATCACCGGAATCTGTTGTTCTCGCCAAACAGAGACAACAGAGGTTTGTGATCAGTCACAATGCTAAACTTCCTTCCATACAGAAACTTGTGGAACTTCTTCAGACCAAACACCACAGCAGCACCCTCCTTGTCTAGCTGAGAATAATTCCTTTCTGCTGCATTTAACGTCCGGGAGACAAATCCAACTGGATGCTCTGTTCCATCCTCCATGATGTGTGAAATCACTGCCCCCAACCCGTATTGAGACGCATCCACATGCAGTACAATCTTGCGATTGGGATCATAATGCACAAGAACCCTGGCTGAAAGGATAATCTTTTTGGTCTTCTCAAAACATGCCTGTTGCTCCTGACCCCAACTCCACTTCATACCTTTCTTTAAAAGCTTGTGAAGAGGTTGCAGCTCTCCTGATAGATTCTTCAGAAACCTGCCATAGTAATTCAGCAAACCCAAGTAGTACGCCTTCAGCTGTTGCACGTTTCTCTCGGGTGGTTTTGCCTGAACCAATGCCTGAACTTTGTCATCTAACGGCTTGATCCCCTGTTTGCTGATTTTATGAACCAAGAAGACCACTTCTTCAGCACCAAAAAACACACTTCTTCTTCAACCGTGCGCCTGCCCTATCCAATCTGTCAAGCACCTCCTCAACATGCTGGTATGACTCGACCTCCGAATCCCCAGTCACACAAATGTCATCAAAGTACACAACTGTGCATGGCACACCCTGAAGCAAGGACTCCTGACTCTCTGAAACTGTGCTGGTGCTGACGAGATACCAAATGGAAGCCTAGTATATGTAAACAACCCCTTGTGTGTATTGATTGTAACATATTTTCTGCTGTCTTTTCCCAACTCAACTTATGAACAAGCATGTGACAAATCCAGCTTATGGAACACTGAGCCCTTTCCCAGTTTTGCCAGGAGTTCATCCAAGGGGAATTGGACATTGCTCTACCTTCGACACCTTGTTGACTGTAACCTTGTAATCCCCACATATTCGTACTTCCCCATTTTGGTTTCAAAACAGGAACAATGGGCACCGCCAGCCGAACATTCTACAGGCTCAATAATGCCTTGGTCCTCGAGCCTTTCAAGCTCAGCCTCAACCTTGCCCCTCATAGCAAAAGGCAGCGACCTTGGCTTACAGAAAATTGGCGCTGCTTCGCCACTGACATGAACCTTCACTTGATGCCCAACAAGCTTTCCCACCCCTCTTTGACCAAATCGTATGCCGTTCAAGACTCCTTCCTAACTGGACTGAACTCACTTCACTCACCAGATTGACTGTTAACAAACCAAACTGTTCAATCAAAATCTCTTCCAAGCAGGTTGTGTGTGTGTTTTGTGACAGGTATGCTTGCTGGAATTGTGTTGTGTTTGTGTGTCACACTTACATTCAACACTCCAAGCACACGCACTGCATGCCCTGTGAATGACTTAATTGCTTTATTGAATTTGTCCAGTTTCTGTGATCGGCCAATCACTTGTTTCAGAGTTTTATCTGATATGATTGTATATGGTGATCCTGTGTCAGTCTCAAAACACACAATTCGACCATTCACATCCAGTTCATACCAAAAGGGGCAATCTTTTCTTTCGTCCCCTTCTTTACAGCACACAAAACAGTTGTTTACACCACCACACTCATCATCCAAATCATAACTTCATTCGCTTCATGTTCAATGTTTTTCACATCTTGTTTTTTGCGGGAACAAGCTTTGATATGTCCCGTTTTTCCACAACCATAACACTTCTGATCTTTAAATCTACACTGTCTAGCATCATGCTTTCCACCACACCGGAAGCATTCAGTTTTTCTTTCTTCACGATTTGGTCGTTTCTTAGGCTTCGCCGGTCCAATCTTCTGTTCAACTCTTCATTTTCATCACCACTAGGTTCATCACATTATTTTGGGACTGTGCATTTCACGCACATTCCTCACCACAGCCTCATGGGATTGAGCAATCTTAAATGCCTCATCAAGAGTCAGTCTGTCGTCTGGCACTGCAAGAATTTTCTCTTGGATCTTTTTATCATTAATTAGTCCAATGATAAACTTGTCCCGAAGTGCTCTATTCAGAAATTGTCCAAAGCTGCATGGTACAGCAAGAGCACGCAGCTGCGCAAGATACATTTGCACTGTTTCACCTTCCTGACAGATACATTTGCACTGATTCACCTTCCTGACAGATACATTTGCACTGTTTCACCCTCCTGACAGATACATTTGCACTGTTTCACCCTCCTGTCGGTCTCGAGAATAGAAAAGCAAACTTGCACTAGCCTCTGATAGTTTTGGTTGAAAATGTTGCTCTACTATATCACACATTTCTTTGAAAGTCTTTTCTTCAGGTTTCTGTGGCAAACACAGACTTTTGATGATATGGTATGTAGATGGTCCTACTGATGAACACAAAACACATATTTTCTTTTTGTCGTTTGTGATGTCGTTGGCTATGAAAAAATGTTCGAACACTTCTACATATTCTTGCCAGTTGGTACCTTCAACATACGGTTCTATGTGGCCAAGAATGGCAAATGTCACAGTAGAATTAGAAGCACTTAAGTTCAGACGCGTTTACGTTCTGAAAATTCTACACGACGTAGTTAACAAGCGGTATTCATGCCGTTACCCGGTGATAACGTTCCACAGTCTTGTTCCAAAACGTCATGTCCTGAACACTGGTCGCCCACGCCAAAGTTCTTCTTTGCACTTCAACGCAATTTTACTGAACAGGGCTTACAAACGATCCTCTTCTCGGCTTTCTGTGTGACGTTATACCCTCAGGCACATGTTTTATCCTCGTCGCCAATTTGTTGTGTCGTAACAACATGAGACAAAACAAATTAATGACAGACAATACCACAACGTGTCTGGTTCCGGCCATCTGGTTTATTCTAGCGCCCCCAAAGCATTCACATGATAATCAAGGTGATCTCCCTTGTGATCACCACATAACAGGAGGTCATAGATGATTGTTGGAAGTGTTGTGACACTGGGGCCAAGGACAACTGCTTGTAAGAATGGCAACAACGGACGAACGGTCGAACTGAGCACGGCTCAGCTTTTAGGACATTTTTCACACACATGACAAAACAAATCCTGCGGCTCTATCTACCAATCAGGAGGCATTACTATTTTGATAAAGGGGCTGGGCAGGGGGAAATTAATAGGTGAACATGATTAGAAAAATTTCTTTTTCCCTCTAAACCCTTAAACCCTTCACTTTGTTTAAAACGAAGACGAAGTGGATTTGAAAGGAGGGCTTTAAATGAGAAACTAGTGTTTAAATTTCGTCCTTGGTCTGTTTCAGTTTCTGAACATCAATAGAGATGTCAGGCAACGCGAATCGTCAAATTACAACACACACACACACACACACACACACACACACTTCTCGCGATAGGAAGTTTTGCCACTTAGCCAACACTGCTGAAATCACGCAACCACGTTTTTGCACAAAGTTTCATCGTTGCACGAGATCTTCCAAAAACTGGAAGCTTTCTTTCCTGGTCTGTGCTAAGGGGAGACGGCCTAACAGTGCGATGCCACACCTTGGGATCAAGGCAACGGCAGGGAGACGGCCTAACAGTGCGATGCCACACCTTGGGATCAAGGCAACGGCAGGGAGACGGCCTAACAGTGCGATGCCACACCTTGGGATCAAGGCAACGGCAGGGAGACGGCCTAACAGTGCGATGCCACACCTTGGGATCAAGGCAACGGCAGGGAGACGGCCTAACAGTGCGATGCCACACCTTGGGATCAAGGCAACGGCAGGAGACGGCCTAACAGTGCGATGCCACACCTTGGGATCAAGGCAACGGCAGGGAGACGGCCTAACAGTGCGATGCCACAACCTTGGGATCAAGGCAACGGCAGGGAGACGGCCTAACAGTGCGATGCCACACCTTGGATCAAGGCAACGGCAGGAGACGGCCTAACAGTGCGATGCCACACCTTGGGATCAAGGCAACGGCAGGGAGACGCCTAACAGTGCGATGCCACACCTTGGGATCAAGGCAACGGCAGGGAGACGGCCTAACAGTGCGATGCCACACCTTGGGATCAAGGCAACGGCAGGAGACGGCCTAACAGTGCGATGCCACACCTTGGGATCAAGGCAACGGCAGGGAGACGGCCTAACAGTGCGATGCCACACCTTGGGATCAAGGCAACGGCAGGGAGACGGCCTAACAGTGCGATGCCACACCTTGGGATCAAGGCAACGGCAGGAGACGGCCTAACAGTGCGATGCCACACCTTGGGATCAAGGCAACGGCAGGGAGACGGCCTAACAGTGCGATGCCACACCTTGGGATCAAGGCAACGGCAGGGAGACGGCCTAACAGTGCGATGCCACACCTTGGGATCAAGGCAACGGCAGGGAGACGGCCTAACAGTGCGATGCCACACCTTGGGATCAAGGCAACGGCAGGGAGACGGCCTAACAGTGCGATGCCACACCTTGGGATCAAGGCAACGGCAGGGAGACGGCCTAACAGTGCGATGCCACACCTTGGGATCAAGGCAACGGCAGGGAGACGGCCTAACAGTGCGATGCCACACCTTGGGATCAAGGCAACGGCAGGGAGACGGCCTAACAGTGCGATGCCACACCTTGGGATCAAGGCAACGGCAGGGAGACGCCTAACAGTGCGATGCCACACCTTGGGATCAAGGCAACGGCAGGGAGACGGCCTAACAGTGCGATGCCACACCTTGGGATCAAGGCAACGGCAGGGAGACGGCCTAACAGTGCGATGCCACACCTTGGGATCAAGGCAACGGCAGGGAGACGGCCTAACAGTGCGATGCCACACCTTGGGATCAAGGCAACGGCAGGGAGAACGGCCTAACAGTGCGATGCCACACCTTGGGATCAAGGCAACGGCAGGGAGACGCCTAACAGTGCGATGCCACACCTTGGGATCAAGGCAACGGCAGGAGGACGGCCTAACAGTGCGATGCCACACCTTGGGATCAGGCAACGGCAGGGAGACGGCCTAACAGTGCGATGCCACACCTTGGGATCAAGGCAACGGCAGGGAGACGGCCTAACAGTGCATGCCACACCTTGGATCAAGGCAACGGCAGGGAGACGGCCTAACAGTGCGATGCACACCTTGGGATCAAGGCAACGGCAGGGAGACGGCCTAACAGTGCGATGCCACACCTTGGGATCAAGGCAACGGCAGGGAGACGGCCTAACAGTGCGATGCCACAACCTTGGGATCAAGGCAACGGCAGGGAGACGGCCTAACAGTGCGATGCCACACCTTGGGATCAAGGCAACGGCAGGGAGACGGCCTAACAGTGCGATGCCACACCTTGGGATCAAGGCAACGGCAGGGAGACGGCCTAACAGTGCGATGCCACACCTTGGGATCAAGGCAACGGCAGGGAGACGGCCTAACAGTGCGATGCCACACCTTGGGATCAAGGCAACGGCAGGGAGACGCCTAACAGTGCGATGCCACATCCTTGGGATCAAGGCAACGGCAGGGAGACGGCCTAACAGTGCGATGCCACACCTTGGGATCAAGGCAACGGCAGGGAGACGGCCTAACAGTGCGATGCCACACCTTGGGATCAAGGCAACGGCAGGGAGACGGCCTAACAGTGCGATGCCACACCTTGGGATCAAGGCAACGGCAGGGAGACGGCCTAACAGTGCGATGCCACACCTTGGGATCAAGGCAACGGCAGGGAGACGGCCTAACAGTGCGATGCCACACCTTGGATCAAGGCAACGGCAGGAGACGGCCTAACAGTGCGATGCCACACCTTGGGATCAAGGCAACGGCAGGGAGACGGCCTAACAGTGCGATGCCACACCTTGGGATCAAGGCAACGGCAGGGAGACGGCCTAACAGTGCGATGCCACACCTTGGGATCAAGGCAACGGCAGGGAGACGGCCTAACAGTGCGATGCCACACCTTGGGATCAAGGCAACGGCAGGGAGACGGCCTAACAGTGCGATGCCACACCTTGGGATCAAGGCAACGGCAGGGAGACGGCCTAACAGTGCGATGCCACACCTTGGGATCAAGGCAACGGCAGGGAGAACGGCCTAACAGTGCGATGCCACACCTTGGGATCAAGGCAACGGCAGGGAGACGGCCTAACAGTGCGATGCCACACCTTGGGATCAAGGCAACGGCAGGGAGACGGCCTAACAGTGCGATGCCACACCTTGGGATCAAGGCAACGGCAGGGAGACGGCCTAACAGTGCGATGCCACACCTTGGATCAAGGCAACGCAGGGAGACGGCCTAACAGTGCGATGCCACACCTTGGGATCAAGGCAACGGCAGTAGTTTTATATGTGTAGCAGCGGACAGCTACAAAAATTCAAGAAGAAAAAACGTGAATGAAGTTCCGTTGATCATCCGTGGTGCTGCTAGCTCTCCTCTCGCTCTCAGATCTCCTGTGACAACTGTGACAAAACTGGCCGTAGGGAAATCCACTTCTGGACCCCCGCGCAGAGAGCTCTCACGACCGTGGCTGAGAATGGCAACTGCCCTGTTGGTGAGAACAGCCGGTGGAATTCACCAGTTGTCAGCCGCTCCCCCCCTCCCTCCCCCTCTTCCCTCCCACACACCCGCAGACACGTCCATGAACGACGTTGTCTTGCACTGGAGATCAGAAACAGCAGTCTGACTCATGGACAGGGATTACACCTGTAATACACCAGAAATACTTCCGCAGTGACGTCTGAACCCGAGGGACCAGAGGGGCACCGCTCCCGAAATGAACATAGTAGGGGAGAAAGGGGGCAGATAATTTTCTGTATGAAGCCAAAACAAAATTGTTAGCATGTTCTGGTGCCCCTCCTCACCCACCCTCCCTTTCACAAGAATCTGGAAAAAAAATACCCACATGAAAATTTGAAAACGTGATTCCCCCCGCCCTCCTGCATTTCTATGAATTAGGGGACACACTCCCGCTTTAATAAAATCTGGAAATAAGTCCCCCATCTCCACCCATACTCCGCCCCTCTCCTTCCAGAATTTGAATGCATACTGAACCTACACCTCTTTTATGAAAATTTGGAAGATTCCAGTGGAGATTTTGTCAACTCATGCAACAGATAAACAGAGGAAGGAACACTTGGTAAGGAGGTAGGAGGTAGTACAAAAGAGGAAGGGACACTTGCTCAGGAGGGTAGGAGTTAGTACAAAAGAGGAAGGGACACTTGGTCAGGAGGGTAGGAGTTAGTACAAAAAGGAAGGACACTTGGTCAGGAGGGTAGGAGTTAGTACAAAAGAGGAAGGGACACTTGGTCAGGAGGGTAGGAGTTAGTACAAAAGAGGAAGGGACACATTTGTCAGGAGGGTAGGAGGTAGTAGAAAGAGGAAGGGACCATTTGTCAGGAGGGTAGGAGTTAGTACAAAAGAGGAAGGGGCACATTTGTCAGGAGGGTAGGAGTTAGTACAAAAGAGGAAGGGCACATTTGTCAGGAGGGTATGAGTTAGTACAAAAGAGGAAGGGACACATTTGTCAGGAGGGTAGGAGTTAGTACAAAAGAGGAAGGGATACATTTGTCAGGAGGGTAGGAGTTAGTACAAAAGAGGAAGGGCACATTTGTCAGGAGGGTAGGAGTAGTAAAAGAGGAAGGGACACATTTGTCAGGAGGGTAGGAGTTAGTACAAAAGAGGAAGGGACACATTTGTCAGGAGGGTAGGAGTTAGTACAAAAGAGGAAGGGATACATTTGTCAGGAGGGTAGGAGTTAGTACAAAAGAGGAAGGGACACATTTGTCAGGAGGGTAGGAGTTAGTACAAAAGAGGAAGGGAACATTTGTCAGGAGGGTAGGAGTTAGTACAAAAGAGGAAGGGACACATTTGTCAGGAGGGTAGGAGTTAGTAGAAAGAGGAAGGGTATTAGTAGGAAGGTAGGAGTTAGTAGAAAGATGAAGGTAAGTTAGAAGGAAGGTGGAGTTAGTAGAAAGAGAAGGGTAGTTAGTAAGGAAGGTAGAGTAAGTAGAAAGAGGAAGGGGTAGTTAGTAAGGAAGGTAGGAGTAAGTAGAAAGAGGAAGGGGTAGTTAGTAAGGAAGGTAGGAGTTAGTAGAAAGAGGAAGGGGTTGTTGGTAAGGAAGGGAACAGCTGGTTAAACGAGGAAGGAACACTTTGTAATGAGGACAGTTGATAATGAAGGGACACTTGATAAGGTGGCAAGTAAGAAACAAATGAAGAAAAAAAAACAGGCAGCTGGTAAGTATAATAACAATGGGTAAGGAGAAGGATAATTGGGAGAAGAAAAAAATGACAGTTGGTAAATTGCAGAAGACAATAACATGCAATATGGCTGGCAAGAATCAGAACTGTCAGTAAGGAAACGGTCAGTTTTTGAGAAAAGGAAGAGTTGATAAGTAGACGGACGAATGTTGGTAAAAAGAGAAAGGGACAGATGGTAACAGGCGAGACAGTTGTCGGAAAGAACATAATGTAAGAAGAGACAGAACTCGTCAGAAAAGGAAGAGTTGTTAAGAGCTGGCAAAGAGGGGAACAGCTGGTAAAGGGAGGAACATTGGAAAGGAGGACACAGTCGGTAAGATTAGGAATAGTTGAAAGCGTTCCGACAGTTGGTTTGCAAGTGAAACAGTTGGCGAAAAGGACGGCTGGTAATGAGAGGAACAGTTAGTAAGAAAAGGAACAATTAGTTAGAGAGATACTTGGGAAAATGGGGTACAGCTGGTAAGAAGAGGGTAGGTGATGACAAGATATATAGTTTGTACAAAGAGGGAATGATAGTTGATGAGTAGATGAACAGTTGGTAGAAAAGGGTATGATAGTTGGTGAAAAGATGGATGATTGGTAAAAAGACGGAATTATACTTGTTGAAAAGATGAACGGCTGGTAAAAAGAGGGAATGGCTGATAGTGAAAAGATGGACAGTTGGTAAAAAGAGGAAATGATTGATGATGGAAAGACGGACAATTGGTAAATAGAGGGAATGGTGGTGATGGAAAGATGGTCAGTCTGGGAGAAGAGGGATTTGGTGAAAAGATGAACCTCTGGAAGGAAAAGAAACAGTTGGTAAGGCAAAAAATATCTTGTATTTAGAGGCAAAGAAGAGAAACAAGTTTGTACGAGGAACGACGGTTGGTAAGACAAGGGACAGTTGGTAAAAAGACAGAAAGTTGATTAGAGGAAAAACAGTTGGTAAGAAGATGGAAAATTGGTAAGAAGAAAGACGGTTGGTAAGAAGAGGAACAGTTGGTAAGAAGAGGTCAAGTTGGTTTGAGGAAAGACAGTTGGTAAGAAAATAGACAACTTGTAACAGGAAAGAAAGTTGGTTAGAGTGACCATTAGGAAAGACGAAATACAGCTGGTAAGAAGATGGACTGTTGGTAAGACGAAAGTCAGTTGGTAATAAAAGCGACAGTTGATAAGAGGAAAGACTGTAGGAAAAGGGGCAATTGGTAAGAAGAAATACAGTTGGTAAAATGAAGGACAGTTGTTAAAAACAAGGGACAGTTGGTCAGAAGACGGCGGTTAGTCAGAGGAAATACGACTGGTATGAAAATGAACAATTAGTAAGAAGAGAGATGGTGAGAACAAAAGACAGTAAGAAGATGGACAGTCGCTAAGAGGAAAGGCAGTTGATCAAAAGAGAGATTATTGGTAAGAACAAAGAAGGGTGAAATAATTAAATCAGTTTCACTAACTTAGTTCTGACTGACTTGCTTAACACGGTTTCATCATCAAGAGAGGGAAAGTTCAGGATGAGTTGAGTTGGAGTCCGCTTGGAATATCAGAACTTATCTGATGCTAGAGAGGATTGTTGATCTCTCTCTAGTTGCTGGTGACGGGTCCACTTTTCTGTAGACTGGCTAATCAAGTGCTGGGCTGCACCAGGCATGCCTAGGGTAGGTAGGAACCCAGGTTGGTTCTTCTGGGTGATCAGTGAATCTTAGACATAGGAGATACAGAGTATGTGGAGATGATCATTCCCTTCTTGATTTAGCCCTGTTGTCTTTGTGTCTACACTGTGTTGATCAGTTGCCGTCTGCGGAGTGGAGTGATATTCACAAAGAGTTTCCCCTTTTTATAGGCTGAGCCACCTTGTCCATTTCCGGTTCCAGTTGGCTTTGTGTCACTGAAGAAAAGAAAACGGGAGGGTGGGGGGTTGGTTATCCCCCACCACTTATAGTGGGAGCAGGGGTAGATGATTCGATTCCCCTCCGGGGGTTGCAACCTTGCCATGGTTAGAGGGCTTGCGGGAATCCCGTGATCCTTAGGCTTTGCTGGCAGGGCATCAATACTTAGTGATAGGCTCGTTTTTTTTTTTAATGCTTCTCGGCCTGAAAAGTTATGTTGCTGTCTGGCCTAAGCATAGTGTGGTAAGGAGCTGATGCCCCTGGTAGGGCCTCCCATGTCAGAAAGGCTAAAGATGAGGGCCCTGACTAATAGAACCTGCCTTTTTCCTTTTGTTGTCTTCTGCCTTTCTTATTGGCTCTTTTCTATCTTCGTCTCCCCTTCAAGTTTTCTTTTCCCAAACATTCTTATTCTCTCTGTGGTCCTCTTAAGATCCGCCGCGTTTGCCGTGCGGTGCAACCTGTGACAGAGAGGAATGAGATCCTGGTGATTGAGAAGGGAAGTGCCCTCAACACATCACTTTGGCTCGGACCTCTCCTAGACAGGAGGTACACTCTGGCCCGGGTGTATCAATCGCCTGCCCCTACATGGGGCTAGGTCAAGAAAGGCAGTTCTCCACCTGGCCAAGGTAACCCCTGCAGTGCTCAGCTCTCTGACCCCAGAAGTTGAGCATGATCAGGAGGGATAGGGTTGGTAGGTTTCTGTTTGTCGTATATCTCTCCTGAAGCCTGGAAGGGGTCAAGACAGTGACTTCTTGACCCTGGCCCCTTAGGTGGACTCCATGGTAAGGGAGATGAAAGTACAAGCAATGAAAAAATGGCTTCTTCACCAAAAATTCCCCCCCCCCCCCCCCCCCCCCCAAAAAAAAAAAAAAAAAAAAAAAAAAAAACGAAAGGTCAACTTGAGAAGGATGTCACAGGAGTCTGATCTGGACTCTGATTCAGAAAATGAAACAAGGAAAACCACTGGATTTTGGACCTCTTAACTGATTGTGGAGAGTGTGGAGCAGGACAAACTAATTTCTGCAATAAGCCTGTTTGCTATACAGAAGGGCTCCCAAGGTATTGCAGGAGCCCACAGTCCATAAAAACGACTAAGAAACGGTACCTTCCTCATCCAGTGCAAATGTAAGAGACGGTCAGAGCAGCTGCTAAAGCTACAAAGCTGGTAGACAGAGAGATCCGGGTGACTCCCCATAAGCAGCTGAATTCCTCCAAGGGATTCATTCAATGCCCAGATCTCAGAGGTGTCTCGGAGGTGGCGATCAAGGCAGAAGTAGCATCCCAAGGTGTGATAGAGGTGCATAGGGTGACAGAAAAGGTTCAGAAAGAGTGCCCACCAAAACCCTCTTTCTGACATTCTGCTCCCCTTCATTACCTCAGGTCTTCAAAGTGGGCTACTTGAATGTCCGTGTGCAACTGTATATTCCATCTCTGATGCTGTGCTTCAAGTGCCAGAAGTTTGGACACGTCAGAGATTGCTGTTCTGGGGAGGAGGTGTTTGGTGTTTGCTGCAAGGCAACCCATGATGGGCCATGTAAAGATCCAGCTCGTTGTGCAAACTGTGGTGGCGACCACCCCTCCTATTCACACAGCTGCCCAGTTTGGATCCAAGAATCAAACATTCAAAAAGATTAAAACAGAAAAGAAAATTTAATTTTTTGAGGCATGGAAGCAGGTTCTTGGTACTCAATCTGTTTCATATGCTTTGGCTGTAAAGAGAGTTTCAACCTGTTCATGTCTGCTGTCAGACTGATGAGTTCATTTTCACAACAACAAAAACATTGCAAGGTAAAATGTCTAACCCTGGTGGAAGCAGATCCACCACCTCCCAACCTAAAGTGGATGGCCCTGGTGGGGGCAATAAATCCACCACCCCTCAGACTGCCCAGCAGTCTAATCCATCTGCTGCTGGGCAGAATAAAAAGCCAGCCCTTCCGCCTCGAACTTTCGTGAGTGATGCCCGTGAGGGCAAGGGAGTTCAACCGAGTGTGGAGATGGTGGAGATGAAAAAGAAACCTCCACTGTCTCCAAAACCGAAACTGTCTTCACCTGTGGGCAAGAAGTGCCAGCAGGTCTGAAGAACAAAACAATCCAGTCCCAACTCTAAAACAAAGAGTTCCATTGGATGTAGACGATGACTTAGACATGAACTGATTTCTCTCCTATCCGTCCTCTTCACCATGGACAGTAAATTAATTCATTGGAATATCCGTGGCTTAAATTCGAACTTTGAGGAGCTGCAGCTTTTGTGTCAAACACTAAAACCTCATGTAGTAGCTCTTCAGGAAACAAAAATTCAAACAGACCTTCACTCTTTCTTCAATATTCTTTCCAAACCTGCACAACCATCCACGCTGGGATTATCGGGTGGCGTTGCCCTTCTTATTCACAAAACTTTGCTGTTTAGTCCTGTCGCTCTGACTATCCCCCTTCAGGCAGTAGCTGCGAGGGGGCGGGCCCGCTATTGCGCGGCCCGCTATTGCGGGGACCCGCTATTGCGCGGGCCGCCTATTGCGCGGCTAACCCTAACCCTAACCCTATCCCTAACCCTAACCCTATCCCTAACCCTATCCCTAACCCTATCCCTGACCCTAACCCTAACCCTATCCCTATCCCTAACCCTAACCCTATCCCTATCCCTAACCCTAACCCTAACCCTAACCCTAACTGTCGCGCAATAGCGGGCTGACCCCGCTGCGAGTCACTTTCCATGAAACCGTTACAATTTGCGCGTTATATCTGCCACCTTCTGTCCCGGTTTGTCATCAGGACATTGTCAGTCTGACTGGAGAATTTCCTCGACCTTTTTTGCTCTTGGGTGATTTCAATGGACACAATCCTCTTTGGGGTAGTGTGAATTCATCACCCAGAGGTCTGCTTCTGGAAGATACCTTTTCAGAGTTCGATTTGTGTTGTCTGAATGATGGATCTCCAACTTACCTCCACTCTTCCACAGATTCACTTTCGTGTTTAGATTTGTCGATATGTGACCCCTCGCTGGTCCTGGACTATGAGTGGTCTTGTCCATGACGATCTGCACGGAAGTGACCATTTTCCTGTTCTATTAAAACCCGTATTAACTGAAAAAGCGTCTGTTTCTCACAACATCTTAATTATAAGAAGGCTAATTGGAGTCTTTTTGCTGCCAATATTTCAAAGGAACTCCAGGAAATTGACATTCTTCAAAGTCCAGACACTGCAGAATCTCTAACCAGTACTTTAATTAAGTGTGCTAAAACCTGTATTCCAGTGTCTTCTGACAAACTCCAACTACCCAAAACACCTTGGTTTAATTCTGGCTGCCAACAAATCTCAAAAGTACGCAAACGGGCTCAGCATCAGGTATTCCAAAGACCCTCAGGTCCCAATGTTCGAGCCCATCAGAAACTCTGTGCCAAAACAAGACACACTTTCAAAATCAGTAAACGTCAGTATTGGAGAAACTTCTGCTCCAGGCTGACATCTAAAACATCCAAGAAAAAGTCGTGAACATCGTCAGAAAGATAAAAGAGAAGAACACCAACCCCTCAATTCATCAACTGAAACTTGCAAATGCTGTGATCATTGACAAACAAGCTGTTGCCAATCTGCTGGCCTCCATCATTCAACAGAACTCATCATCTTCAAGTAAATCTGCAGCCTTTTTAAGAAACAAACAACCTGGAGAAAAATCTTCATACAATTTCGCATCAGACAACTCTAAAGCCTACAATCTACCTTTTTCAATCGATAAACTGAAATCAGCTCTGCAAACCTGCAACGATTCTGCCCCTGGTCTGGATGATATCCATTATCAGGTTTTGAAACATCTCCCAGAAAGCTGTGTCCAGACCCTTCTTAAAGTCTACAACTGTATCTGAACCACAGGGTGCTTTCCGCCCTCCTGGCGGAAAGCCCTGATCATTCCAATCCCTAAGCCTGGAAAGGACCTTACCAACCCTTCAAACTATCGTCCAACAGCTCTGACCAGCTGCCTCTGTAAGCTGATGGAAAAGATGGTCAACTCCCGTCTGATGTGGAAGCTGGAAACCGATGGCCTTTTGGCCAGTGAACAGTGTGGGTTCCGGAAGTACCACTCGACAGTTGACCATTTAGTTCGTCTGGAAACCACCATCCGCAACGCCCTCATCATTAAGCAGCATGTGGTCGCTATCTTTTTTTTATCTTGAAAAAGCGTATGACACCACTTGGAAATCAGGAATCCTTACGGATCTGCATAGACTTGGTTTTCGTGGTCATCTGCCTCTGTTTATTCAAAACCTTTTGGCTGGTCGGCAGTTCCAGGTATGCGTTGGCACCACGTTGTCTGACATCCATGGGCAGGAGTTGGGTGTACCTCAAGGGACATCCTTTTTCCTGCCCTTTTCAGCATTAAAATCAACGACATTGTGAAAATGGTAGTCCTCTGAGTTCTGAGTCCTCTCTGTTCGTTGATGACTTTGCGCTGTACGCAGTTGGAGCTTCTTACGCTAGTGTACAGCGTCGACTCCATCTGTGTGTCACTAAGATTCAAGAATGGGGCGAGGAAAACGGGTTTGCCTTCTCTAGTACCAAAACTCAGTCAATCCATTTCCACAATTTTCGTCAGTTTTTTGCTGATCCTGAAATTCGTATGGACAAGTCCACCATTCCAGCTGTAAAAGAAGCCAAATTTCTGGTATTATTTTTTAAAATCAAAATTTGAACTTTAAATGTCATATCCAACACTTAAAAACTGCATGTCAGAAAGCACTGAACATTCTGTGAGTTGTGGCACATACAGATTTGGGTGCTGACCAGAAAACTCTCCTCCATCTTTACAGGGCTCTGATCTGCTCCAAACTGGACTATGGGTGTGTAGTGTATGGCTCGGCCAGACCATCCTACCTGAAAGTCTTGATCCTATCCACCATCAAGGGCTTCGATTGTGTCTGGGTGCATTCCGCACAACCCCTGTTTATAGCTTGTATGCCGAGGCAGGAGAACCATCCCTCCCAAATTGCTGACTGAAACTTGCTTTGAACTACTGTCTGAGTCTCTCTTCTGAACTTCAAAACCCTGCATATGACTGTGTTTTCGACCCCAAGTTCCAAAAGAAATTCGATGACCACCCCAGTTCCATTCCACCCTTGAGGATTCGTATTCTTCCCCATTTGGACAAAGCAGGTATATACCTTGGAGTAGTTAGTGACTTTTCGAAGTTTCCTGATGATCTTCCATGGACTTTCTTCACTCCAGAGATCCGCGGTTTGACTTAGCCACGTACCGGAAGGATTCCACTTGTTCCTTGACCTGGAAGTCCCTTTTTGCTGAACTGTGTTTCAAGTTTCCAACCTTCAAAAGAATTTTCACTGACGATTCCAAATCTGAGGAGGGAGTGGCCTGTGCAGCCTGGTGCTCCTTCGCAAATATTAGAACATATTCCATCAGATGCTTCTGTTTACTCGCAAATATTAGAACATATTCCACCAGATGCTTCTGTTTACTCTGATGAACTTACAGCCCTGGTTCTAGCATTGAAGAAAATCTATCAATCCACAAACAAGAACGTTCTGATTTTGTCTGATTCGCTGTCAGCTTTGGAGGTGATAGCTGGCCGTAACCTCCATCATCCCAAACTTCTACACCTTTTTTTTTTTTTTAAATTTTTACTACGTTGAAAACGGAAGGTCACAACATCGTTGGGTTCCTGGTCATGTTGGCATCGTAGGGAATGAAATGGCTGATCGTTTGGCCAAGAATGCCACAACAAGGAAACTGTCTAACACATCTATCCCCTCAACAGATCAAAAGCCAAAAGTTACTGATTATATCAAAGACATCTGGCAAGAGGAATGGACCTTGCAGACGGATAACAAACTATATAAAATCCGTCCAAACCTGAGTTTTAACCATGTTCCCGAGGCGCCGTAAAGACGAAACAGTCTTGTGCCACTTGCAAACAGGCCACTCGTTTTATACCCATTCTTATCTTTTAAAAGGTGAAGAAGCTCCGTGGTGCATCCCATGTCATGTTCCACTCACAGTGAAACATATTCTTTTAGATTGTTGGGACTTGCACGATGTGAGACATAAACACTTTACAGCAGACTCCATGAAAACCCTGTTCAGAGATGTCTTACCTGACGTGATCTTTGAGTTTCTGAACGAGATTAACATTTTTCATGTGATCTAAGATTTTACGGAAGAAAGATTTTTAACGAAGTTTCTGGTACGCTTTTAGGAGATGTATTTCAAGGAGATGTGCGAAAGTTTTTTGTTGATTTTTTTGTTTTGTTTTTGATGACTTGTGAGTTGATTTTAACGTGGTGACAGCCCTGATTTGGCCCTTTGCGGTCGGCTGGGCTATAAGCAACATTACCTTACCTTCTGTAGAAGATTCGAGAACGTTCTTTCTTAGCAGTTGGGTTTGTTATTAGTGCGCCTTCATCCTAATTGACAAAGCGCTGTTTAACATAATTGCGTCACGCACGCACGGTTGCCGTGGCGTGTGTAGGCGGAAGCGCTAGAAAGTGGTGGTAAAAAAAAAGGGGGGGGGGGGGGGGGGAGATGGCTGGCTTAGGGGCGTCTCTGATCTATCAGATAATAGAGAAGGAAAAGTCGTAGGGTAAAGTGACGTAGCTTTCTCTGTGTCATTGTTGCCACAGCTGGGTTTTGGTGACTTCAACCAGACTGGGGGAAGAGTGAGGGGGAAGGGGGTGGGTGGGTGAGAGGGGAATAAAGGGGGGATGGGGGTGACTGCAGCAGTGCGAGCTTTATTCCTTTTGTGAGACAAAGGGAGGTGTGTGTGTGTGTTTTGTTTTGGTGTGTGTGTGGTGTGTGTGTGTGTGTGTGTTTGGTGGTTTGTGTGTGGTGTGTGTGTGTGTGTACAATTTTTTACAAAAAGGATGGGCATAGGAATGGATGGTGTGGGTTGCCCAATTCTTCAAAATGAGAAGAGGGACAGTTGGTAAACAGATGCACATTTGATGAGATGAGGGACAGTTAGTGGTAGATGTACATTTGATAAGAGGGCTTGGTAAGAAGATGTAAATTTGTTTGGATTAGAGGACAGTGGTAAGATGAGCTTTTTGATAAGCGGGACAGTTGGTAAGATGCACATTTGATAAGAGGGACAGTTGGTAAGATGTACATTTGATAAGAGGGACAGTTGGGGGGATAGATGTAAATTTGAGAAAGAGAGACAGTTGGTGAGAAGATTTTAATTTTTAATTAGGGGGACAGTTAGTAAGAAGATGTAAATTTGATGATAGAGGGACAGTTGGTAAGATGTAAATTTGATGAGAAGAGGACATTGGTAAGAAAATTAAATTTGTTTAAAGGGGACAGTTGGTAAGAAGTGTAAATTTGATGAAAAAGGGACATTTGGGCAGAAGTGTAAATTTGATAAAGAGGGCAGTTGGTAAGAAGATGTAAATTTGATGATAAGAGGTACAGTTGGTAAGAAGATGTAAATTTGATGATAAGAGGGACAGTTGGTAAGATGTAAATTTGATGATAAGAGGGACAGTTGGTAAGATGTACATTTGATAAGAGGGACAGTTAGTAAGAAGATGTAAATTTGATGATAAGAGGGACAGTTGGTAAGAAGATGTAAATTTGATGAGAAGATGGACAGTTGGTAAGAGGAAGAACAGTTGGTAACAGGACTAAGCACTGGTAAGAAGAGGAGGGTGAGTGTCTGTGCTTCCCGTTGATGGAGGAGGAGGAGGGACCCCTGGACCAGGCAGTGCCTGTTCAGCTGTCGCTGTGACAATAGAACTTCCAGAGAGGTCTCTTACTTCGACAAATTTTACCTTCAGCTTAAGCAGGTGACAGGAGCAACCGATCACAGCTGTCAACACATCCCTCCCCTTCCCCACACCTCCTCCCTGTGGCCAACTCCTGTCCCCTTCGTCTACCACCTCCTTATCACCCTCTCTTCCTCTCCCTCCCCCCCCCCCCTCCTTCCCCCATCCCCATGGAACTCTTCCTCTCCTCTCCCTCTCCTTCCCCCATCCCCATGGAAACAATCAGTTTGGCCACAATGTCAGTCTTCTCTTGACGCAGTGTTTAGTATTGACTAATTTTTCTTGCTAGGCAGGGCTCTAGAACACTCGCTACCTACCTCCCCTACCCCTCTCATCCCTTACCAGTTCACACAGACAACTCCTACTCCTCCTCCGCCTCTCCCTCCCTCCCCCGCGCACACACGCATACGTACACGTGCATTCGAGGGAGGGACCACAGACATACGTGTGTATGTCTGTGGGAGGGACCCTCTCCCTCTCATCACATGCACAGACATTCTCGAACCCGAAACCTACTCCTTGTATTGGTATTGTTCCGAACAGCGATCAGTCGGCTTGTCTTCCACTTGCCCTTCTCTCTCGTCCCTCATTCCACCGCCCCCACAACCCCCATCACCTCACCAACCAATACACGTGTCTTCCTCCCGGCGTCCTCGATCCTCCATGCTCCCCCCCCCCCCCCCTCCCCTGCACCCCACCCCGTCTCCGCCCCGTGGTGAAGTTGATGGAGTGTCATAGGAGTTGGAGGGAGGGAGGGATGGAAGGAATGGGAGTGAACAAGGGGTATGCTTACAGGAGTGTGTAGTGGGAGGAGGGGGTGGGGTGGGGGACCCCCGTGGCTGTCAGCACGTGGTTGTTTGTCTGTCAGTGTTCCCTCTGAAAGCCAAGACGTGCTGCTCATCCCACGGACTGTCAAGGCTGGACAGGACCCGCTCACACAGTCAGGGCAGGACGGAGGAGGAAGAGGGGTGGGGGGGGGGGGGGTTGCGGGAGGGGGAGGCACCTGTGAAAAGGGGAGGGAAGAAGAAGAAGAAGAAACCCGCTGCGTCGTGTCAGTCCGTTCGGTATTGCGTTGTGAATTAAGAGAGGATGAAGCGAGAGAAGGCATACTGACTGGCCAAACACGACAGGGCGTGAAAAAAAAGAGAGGCTGGATTGTCGTCTCCCTCATCCGGGCGTGTCCGCGGGCGCATGGGTATGTGTCTCTGTGTATGTTTGTCACGCTTTGGTTGATTTGAGGGATTTCGTGACAATGCTTTTTGAAAATCTGAAGTCAGAGCCCCCCCCCCCCCCTCTCTCTCTCTCTCTCTTCCCCCCCCCCCCCCCCCCCCACCCAATTTCATCTCACTTTGCTTAATACCTTCTACGTATTTTCATGCCTTGCGAAAAATGAATACATGTTGTGCCTTGCTCTCTCTCTCTTTCTCTCTCTCTCTCTCTCTCTCTCTCTCTCTCTCTCTCTCTGTCTCTCTCTCTCTCTCTCTCTCTCTCTCTCTCTCTCTCTCTCTCCCCCTCTCTCTATGCGTGCGAACGTGCGTGTATTTGTGTGTTCAAAAATATGTACGCACTTTGTCATATTCACTTCACTGTCTGTTTTCATACATGCCATCTTGTACGTTGTAGTACACTTACATATGTTTCCCCAGCCCACCTCACTCCCTACCCCCACTCTCTCCTTCCCCTTCACTATTGTTATTCTCATTTTGATTTTTTTTTTTTTTTTTAATTTTGTTATTATTATTTTTATTGTTGTTTTGTTTGTTATTATTCTTTTTTGTTTTGTTTTGTTTTCATTTATCTTCTGTTTTCATTTGATGTTCCTCTATGATTACATGACCGCTTTGCTTGCTTCTTTGATTTCTTACATTAATTGATTTCACTGCATGTTGTAGTCCCTACTCAGGGCGAGGACTGGATGTAAAAAAGCACGTTAGTGCTTATCTATTATCCTCGTAAATAAAGAATTTTGTCTTGTCTTGTCTTGTCTCTCTCTCTCTCTCTCTCTCTGATCACATCTTACGTGTCTTGGTGAGGTGGGGTTGGTTTTCATTTTGTTTTGTTATTTAGAGTAGGTCTTCGTTTTTTCCTCGTTCACTTCTTTGGTGCATTTAAAACCAGGATCAGATTCTGAAATGGGAGACACCGTCTATTTTGGATGCATTTCCTTGTTGACTTTTTAATTAATTTATTGCCATCTAGTTTTATCAGCTTTTAAAAATGCCTTAAACTTATCTCTTACGTCTGTGGATTTTTATGTAAAATGCAAATGTCAGTGAATCGATTGAAAAATTGTCGTAAATTTGTCACGTCGCGCTTCATATTTTTGGAAACAACATTGAGACAATAGCATGTTGATGTAGTGTAAGAGGTTATAGGCTTGATTGTGTTAATGTGTTGTCAACCGTGGCCGTGTCGATGTACAGATAATTGTTTTATGCTGATGTGTGATGATGTAGAGGAGAGTACAGATGTGTGTACGGCGATTTCCACTGGCTTTTGTTTGAAGATCTTAAGTAATGCTTGGAATAGTCTGTTGTACTATAACACATGAAGTAAAAATGTGTGTGCGCGAGCGCGCGCGTGCGTGTGTGTGTGTGTGTGTGTGTGTGTGTGTGTGTGTGTGTGTGTGTGTGTGTGTGTGACTCTGTGTGTGTGACTCTGTGTGTGTGTGCGTACGTGCGCGTGCGCGTGTGTGTGACTCTGTGTGTGTGTATGTGAGCGTGCAGATGAGAGAGAGAGAGAGAGAGAGAGAGAGAGAGAGAGAGAGAGAGAGATTAAAAGAGATTAGAAGAGAGAGAGAGAGGAGGGGGAAAAGATAAAAGAGAAGCGAGTGAGAAAAGAGATGAGAAGAGAGAGAGAGAGAGAAGAGAAGAGATAATAACAGAGAGAAGAGAAGAGGAGAGAGAGAGAGAGAGAGAGAGAGAGAGAGAGAGAGAGAGAGAGAGAGATCGGTCTGTGCGAAGAAAGACCATCAGGAGCCCCTGGCCAGTCGTGTAGTCTCAAACTCACCAACGATTCCTGGCATCACTGTCAGCACATCCTCAACCATCATCACCTCATAAGGAAAATATAATTTGTCGCACACAGGTCCGTCAGCCCTGCATATTTGTTATTATGATGACTGATCGCAGCTTCAGTTCTGCCTCCACCTCTTACAGAAAGCTGGCGCCAAGAAGAAGGTTTTATATCGTTTATAAAAATCTACTAATTTGATGCATGGAAAGCATTTTTGCTATTTGCACAATTTCTGATCTGTGGGTTATTGTTTTGATAGAATCATGTACTGTCACATCCACGTTCGATTCTTTATATAATGAAGTTAATATTGAACAATGAAAAAGAATATGGTCCACTGACAGAAGGCTTGAACAATTGCATGCTACTTTTGGTAAAATTTGGTTTTCCACGAATTCAGTCGAAGCTTGCAAACTAAAGATGACAAATATCGTGGACATGATAGGATTTTATACCTCTCTGGAAGGTGTTCACTGTTCATGGCATTTTTCCAATAGTGAATTAATTTCTTGAACATCAAGTTTTTAAATTACTCGCGGATGTTTTTCTTATGCACCATCTCTAGCTGATTTATCTGCTGTTTCATTACCAGATATGCCACAGTGTGATGGAATCCAGCAAAAAGATACCCAAGTTCCCTTCAACATAATAAGATGTATATGATGTCTTATTTTAAAAAGTAAGTCTTTCTTATTTTTGATTCCCAATTTGCAAGCTATATAGCACTGACTTAAAATCAATGCAGGAAAGTATAATATTACAGACAGCAGTGTTATTGTCACACATAAAAATCAACGCCATAAGAATGGCATACAGTTCTGCTGTAAAAATGGAGAACCCTTTCCCAAGAGAAAAGGATTTATGAATCTTCAGCAATGGAACCACAAAACCGGACCCTGCATATGTTTCTAAAATCGAACCATCTGTAAAAATCTTCAAATGATTTGAAGACACGGTTTCAATGTGTTCTGTTGCTTCACATGACAGAATATTAATGTTATCAACCTTCTTCATGACAGTGTAATCTATATCAAATTTAGCTTGGATATGCTCCCAATGAAGTATGCTTGATGCTATTGGCACATTTGAAATACTTTCAATATATCAATGTTGCACTTTTCAAATTTTCATTTGTATAATCCCTAACGGGCTGGAGAGAGTTGAGTTGAGCCCTATTAGGATAGTCCTTTTCATAATTTACTAATATATCAGGTTTGACCGAATTTGAAACATACAGGCTTCTGGCAACATATTTAGTCATTGCCAGTTCTCATTGGTTAGACAGTGATAGTAAGTTTGTTTCTGTTATAAGTATTTGACGAATTTGTGTGTACAGGAACACAAAATGCTACCTTAACAGTTTTATTGTCTATTGACTGTGATTTCATTAACAAGATTTCTGGGGCATTGAAATAAACCTCCTGCCCATAAATAAGCTTCGATCGAACTAAGCTAGTAGCTAAATGTAATAGAGCTTGACCCCATGGGTGTGCATTGATTATGTTTTAGTAGATTTAGTCTGTCTTGCGTCACTTACCAGTTTCTCGATATACAACCACCAGTTTAATTTACATATTAAGGTCACACCCAGAAATTTTACATTTCATGCATATTCTAATATTTTCTCATTTACCACTAGTTGAGGCAAGTATTTAGGATTTTCCCCATCATCAAAAAGAACTAATTGTGGTTTTTTTTTCTCAAGACAATGTAAGCCTATTTTCAATCATATGTTTGTTAATTGTATCTATTTCCAGCTGATATACTTTATGAACATAATTTATTGCTTTTTTGTGTGCTTTCTAATACTGATATTCAACCAAACAACTAGATCATCAGCATATTGCACTAAATGGATGTTATTTAAGGTTATTTTGGGAAGGTCGTGAATAAGTATAGTGAATGAAATAGGTGCTATGACGGAATCTTGTGGAATTCCTATGTTAATGTCTTTAAAAGAAGAATAGACTTTGCCTATTCTCGTGCAAACGGTCTTCCACTTAAGAAACATTTGATATGATAATCCACTTATTCCAATATTCTTTAACTTGTAAAACGAATCTGCATGCCAAACACTGTCATATGCTTTTTTATTTCGAAAAAAGTAGATAATGTGCTTTTTTCGTCGAGCAAATTGGTTTTTTTTTTAATGTGGGTTGTAATCTTTACAGAGGGTCTATCGTGCACCTATGTTTTCAAAACATGCTTGATTATTTGAGATTATGTTCCCGTTTTTCACAATAATGCACAGGATGCTTTTCAATAGTTCTCTTTCTAACAATTTTCCAGCATGCGAGGTCAGAGCTATTGGTCTATAACTTTCAGTCAAAGACCTATGTTTACCTTGTTTAGGAATAGGTATCACAACTGTTCTCTTCCCGATGCTTAGTGTAACAAAATACTTGACAAACCCATCCGATCGGTCCCACTCAAACCCCAAACCAAAGAATAGATTTCAAATCTGTGCCCACTCTCCCCTCTCAACCCTCCCCCCCCCCCCCCCCCCCCCCCCCCCCCACCTTTCTCTCTCTTAGAACGGTGTGAGCCGCCCGACTTCGACTATCTCTTACAAGAGAAAGTTACGTCATGGAGACGCGTTTCGTCCTTCTCGGTCCCCCTCCCGTTCCCTTTCAACACTCCCGCACTCCCACACTGGGCGTACTATGCAGCAGGAAAATGTACATTGCATTGTAACAATGGCCCATCTCACCCCCCTTCCCCTCCCCCTTCCTGACGCAATCTTCACACCCCCCTCCCTTTTCCTATCCTGTGTCACGAAGGCATGTTGCCGCTCTCTCCACCCCCCCCCCCCCCCCCCACTTCCTCTCTTTCATGTGGCCACAGTCTCTGGTAAAATGATGTTGCTGTGTTTTCTCTGCGATGGTCTAAATTAGCATTTGTCTATACAGACGCATAAATTAACCAACCGCTGATTTCAGTGAGCCGGCGCTGATGAAGTTCAAACAATTTCCAAGGCGAATGATGATAAGAATAGATCCCTCCCCCTCTCACTTCCGGTGTTTGACTGACACCTTGTCAGCCAGATCAGAAACCTGATTTGGCAGTTTAGAACATGCGCGCGTGTGCGCGCTCGTGCGTGCATGCGTGCGTGTGTGAGTGTGTGTGTCATATTTGTATGTGTGTGTATGTGTGTGTGTGTGTGTGTGTGTGTGTGTGTGTGTGTGTGTGTGTTGCGCACACGCACGCGTGTGTGTGTGTGCGTGTGTGCGTGTGTGTGTGTGTGTGTGTGCGCGTGCGCATGTGTCTATGTGTGTGTGTGTGTGTGTGTGTGTGTGTGTGTGTGTGTGTATGTGTGTGAAAAATATGTTCCACACGCTACAGACGAAACAACTGTGATGATCTTCTCTGAAATGTAGGACATATGTTTGCTGTGGGTGAGGGACGATGACGACATTTTCATTTTATTTACTTATTTGTTTATTTATTTATCACAGAATAACCGTTAATAATGGTTATAACGGCAAATAACTGTTTTTTTCTTCTTTCAAAAGCTACTTGGCCGATTGTAAAGTGGTTTGTACGAATTTGTGTCAAATCAAGGCCTTCCTTCAGATAATGGGATGTAATTGTTACCATTCTTTAAAAAACTGTTAAAAACTGTTGAAATATCAGGAAAATATGTTTCACTCTTTTCACGGAAAACTGATCGTTCTGAAAATTGGTAGGTATGTTAATATGGTTACGGCTGATGCTGGCATTTTTTTTTTTCAACGATCTTCACCGGCTTCCGCTGTGACGACCATAAATGTTTCTTCTCTCTCCTTTATTGAATATCTTAGAATCTACTTGACTGAGTTTTAAGCCATTTTTGAGAGGTTGTGACAAAGCAAGGAGCTCTTGATACAAATATGGATATGGGCCTATATTTGTGACAGTTAGAAAACGTTGCTATTCAAGATAAACTGGGAGTACAATCACATGCTTTGCATCTTGTTATAATTATTTCCCTTGTTATAGGTCTGTTCCCCTCTATTTCATTAAGTGCCTCTTTTAACCAATTTACAACAGCGCACTCCCCCCCCCCCCCCCTCCCCAATTATATGTGATTATATGTATCGGGGCTGGGGGTAAAGAAAAGTTACTATTTTTCGCCAGAGTATTTGAGCGTGGCTCTTTTGTCTTTGACAGGCTTCCTGCAGTTCCTACATCCAACTTGTCGACGTTGAGTGTAGGTACCACAAAACTAGATTTAATGAAACTGGGAGTACAAAAATGAGGCCTTTGTGTGGCATTAACTGATTTGAATGCTTCTAGTGTAAACTCAGGTGCTCGAAATGGGGTTTATTTGTCTGGGAACATAAAATTGACTAGGACAGAGATTTAAAGACAGAAATAATAATAGGTTAGACACAAAAAAATGAACATTGCATTCAAACACACTAAACAGAAGAAAGAAAAATCTAGGGTACAAGTTAAAAACCAATGGAAACGTTCTTTCTGCAGATCGTTTTATTCAATTTGTCATCAACAGGGAAACACAGGCGTATTTAAACATCTAATCATTGTTCAAAGAAAGCTAGAATGTAACAAAAGGAGAGAAAAAAGATAATTCAAATGTGAAGCTTTAAACAGCTACAGCAGACAATGTTTTTCTTCCCAATAAAAAATAGTTTACATTTAAATTTCTTGCATTTGTCTCATTCAAAATCATGTCAGATCCAGCGTTATGCGCATTTGATAATAAACGATGAAATGTTAACGCGTTTGCAATCAAAGAACTTCTACTGTTTTCAAGTTTAGTTACACCAGAACCTCCTAACTACACAATCTACAACATATGGCTGTTTTAAATTTCAGGCAAACACACAGTGCCAGTATGTGATTTGACACGACTAGAATGAAAATACTGTCAAGTTCAGAACTGTAATTTTCAGCGTTTTCTAAATTTACACACTCAGCCAGCAATTCAGCCATAGATAACTTTAAAAAAAAGAAAGAATATAAACAAAAATTCGACAAAATTAAGTAATGATGATAAAGAGTGACATGAAAAATTTAAAAAAAAACATGAAACACTACTCATTGTCACACATATATTCTACAAAAATCAAACCGTTGTCACATGAACAACAGCCCAATGTAAAACAATGCAATTGTTTTAAAAAGAAACTTGTTATCGTCAAATCGAAAATCAAAGTGTTCTAAAACGTAACACCATATACATGCAATCTGCAAGTGTACTTTCTGGCTTTTTTCCAGGTCTTTCATTCTTCATTTACACGATCGGAGTAGTCACCTGTGAGTGATGAATTTTTGTAGTTGTGTCACTCGTGTAAGACATACAGCAATAGCTGTATGTCTTACACGAGTGTGTATATACCATGTGAACAGAGGTCTGTGGTCGAAGTTCGAAAAACAGTTGGAAAAGTCCTTGAAATATGAAGTCACTTATACGATTTATACTTATTCAAAATTCTCATTCAAAACGTGTGAACACGGAACTGCCAGATGAATCACTTTTAAATGTTGAACACATTAACATATTACTGAGCACACAATTTGGCACACAGATTTTCAACGAGCCAACAAAAAATAATAAAACGCTGTCACATGAACAATATCCGAGTGTCAAATTCAGCTGGATGTATACTGTGCACAATTATCAAAAACAAATTACAGAGTACAAACCGTAACAGCGAAACTTAACAAAAATATCATTACCGTCACATCGACAATAAAAATGTCAAACGCAACATCATAGCCATATTACACATTAAGGCCCATTTCTTTTCCAACCAGCCAGTCTTTAAATGCAAACTTGTGAGGAACTGCAAATCTTTGATTTGCTCACATTATACACAAAAGAAACAGTCTTTCAAAATGACAATTGAAAAGAGAACTGTGATGTGTACTTTCGTACAACCTTCTGCTGTGGTTGTGAGAAGACGATTTCAGAAACTGATCAGTACCTCTGATTTGTCCAATTGCCAGTGATATAAAAGTTTCTGAAATCGTCTTCCCTCAACCAGAGCCAAGTGTTGTACCACTGTATATTATTTACATTCCGGCTGATTTCCAAGGCAAGACCGCTTGCTCGTCCTGCTGCACGTATCAGTCTTCTAATACTGACGGGATTTGGAACGTTGGGGATAACAGAGAAGTCAGTGTGCAGTCTGGGTAAAGGGATTCTGGAAACTGTCAGCCTGAAAAATGTGTTCACATTTTGCAGCGTGTATCTAAAGCTTGGATCCATTCGGACTGCATAGTGGATTATCAAAGCCTGGATTTTTTTAGGCAAAAACTCGCGACCATCGAAAGGGACTGTAGGAGTAGGAGTGCCGTTGTTGTCAGGGACATCGTCATTGAGTGTAGGATTCGCAGTGTTGTTGTTGTTGTCAGGGACATTGGCATTGACTGTAGGAGTCGGAATGCCGTTGTCGTTGTTGTCAGGGACAATGGCATTGACTGTACTGTAGGAGTCGCAGTGCCGTTGTCGTTGTCAGCGACATTTGCATTAGCTGCAGGAGTCGCAGTGCCGTTGTCGTTGTTACCAGGGACTTTGGCATTGACTGTAGGAGTCGCAGTGCCGTTGTCATTGTCAGTACCAGTACATTGCAAAATCAGTGGCAGTCACACTTCCCTGGGAACACCAGTACTGGTGTAATGTTCAGGGTAATAACCCAGGGTCAGAGTGAAAATACCAGGATGGTATGGTCCTTGGTCTGAGGTGATGAGGTAGAATAATCAGTGCCATTTCCTGATACCACCAACATTTGAACATGGTAGACGGCTGAGAGCGCAGACAAGTCAGGTGGTCGCGGAGTGAGCTGTTGTCGCCAAGGAGAGCGGACGTATTTCTGCTCTGCTCTCGCAAGTTGTTTATACCTGCGTTCCTTCTTGTGCTTTAACTTTTTTCGGAAAATCCTCGGATGATCTTCATACAACCAAAGATCACCTGTTGTGTAATCCTGTCTTGTTTGTTTTCTAACAAAGAAAAGAAAAGGGGAAAAAAATTGTTCGTGGTCGTCCGACATGTGGTTTCACACCTCAATGAGTGTCTAGCCCTGAGTGCCGGTGCCAGTGCTCCATAACAACCCTTCAAAATGGTGTGTGCGTGCGGGAGTTCCTAAATCGCGGATTTCAAAATTAGCAGACGTGCAGGGTGAATGTGGGATCGCGGGAACGGAGGGAAAGGACAGGAAGGATATCGATTTGTACCAGCCCAATAGGAATGTGTGGTGCACTGATTGAAAACCTGTAAGTGGACACAATGACTGTCAGGCCTAATCATTATGTCTCAGTATAAAAGGTTTTTTTAGCCAGTTCAAAAGAAAGGCAGGTGGCTCTTCGTCCAACAGTGAAAGTGACAGTCCTGAGAGTGCTAAACAACCAAATAAAAATTAAACTTTGAGGCAGAGTCTGACGGAATGGATGTTCAGATGGCAGATGTAATGAGTGAACTGAATAGTCGACTGGACAGACTACAGGAAAGCCTAGCTTCAAAAGAGGACATTATAAAACTGAAAAATTAAATCAAATCTGATATGGAGATTCTCTGTGAAAAATTTGATCGGAAATTTGAGGCAATTGAGGAAAGACTAGATAAAAACGAAAGTAAAAAAAGCAGTTGCTGGAGGAGATGTCCGTTCTGAAAAGAACCAACGCAGATCTTTTCTCGCAACTTAATTCCCAGGGTAAACGGCTGACTTCATTACGCAGACAACAGAACGATATGGAACAGCATGGTCGAAGGTGGAATCTTCGTGTTTTTAACGTAGCCGAGACAGAACCCGAGTTAGCAGAGTCCACAGGTGCTTGCACTCAAAACGTGTGCAAGATTTTCAACGATTTGGTCGGGGTGACGGTCAGAGATGAAGTGTTTTCCCTACACTCAAGAGAAGTTCGTTTATATACCTAGCACTTCTGCACTCGCACACACGCACTCTACCTTACCTGGTCAGTCCAGACTCTGGCTTGGGGCTTCGTCAGGATTCTTTCCAAGCCCTTCACTGGCATGAACTGTCAAGTAAGGTCTGTCACACACAGTCTGCGACGCACTCTGTCCAAGCCGAGCTTGCAGCTTTCCTCAGAGGGTCAAGCAGCTGGTACAGTCTTTCTGTCAGTGTCCACCTCCGGGCCCAGCAGTGGTGCTGTCAGAACCGTCCTAGCCGTTGTGTCCGTCTACGGCTGTACTGTCGCAGTGCTAGGGCAAAACTGTCTCCTGGTAACTGGAGGCCCAAGCACTGGTCTGTCACTAGTGTACTGTAGTACGACGTAGCTCCCTAGCTAACTATAAGTTAGCTAGTCCGCTTTCCTCAAGGCCGAGTGTCGAGCTCCCTAGCTAACTATAAGTTAGCTAGTCCGCTCTCTCCTCAAGGCCTTGCGTCGCTAACCTAACAACAAGTTAGTAGGACCGCACTCTTCAAGCTCCCGTGTCGTACTCCCGAGATTCGTCGGCTTGTTTACACGAGTGTCAGTGAACACTTCTCACGCGAGGTGCACTTCCGCTGAGCTCGCCTACGTGCGCAGAAACCGTGCGTCACTACAGAGAGGAGGACATCGAGGTGGCCCACAGAATCGGCAGGAAAACCCCAGGCACCACCAGGCCTCGACCGATCATCGTCCGGTTCTACTCCCGTAAGAAGAAGATGAAATCCTGTCAAAACGTCGAACACTCAAAGGTAACCGACAAAGACTGTCTATTGCCGAAGATTTGACTACTGCTAACTACAAACTGTTAAAAGAGGCCAAACAACACTCAGCTACACTAGACGCATGGTCGTCCAACACGAAAGTCATCGCAAAACTGAAAAATGGAAAAACTGTTCAACTACAGATTGACCATGATCTAGATGCAGTGCTGCGGAATGAAATGTAGCCAATAATTTAGTATCTTGTTTGCTGTCATTGTAGAGTATCTTGTTTGCTGTCATTGTAGAGTATCTTGGTGATGGTGCTCATTCGATATGTATTTTTTTCTTATCCTCAAGGCCATCTCTAAATTGCTTTGGTTTCTGTTTGTCTGTTGTGGTTATGTCCTTCCCGTCGCCTATCATTTGTCTTGCCTCGTTGTGCCGTTCATAATCCACGTATTATGAAAATAATTTTGATAATAGGACATGACGATAATGTGCAAACATTGATTATGGAGTGCACAGTATGTACATGTTTATGAATTGTTCAAATCTTTCATTTTTTGACGTGGGTGGAGAGGGTGTGACATCTGGCTCACTGTTGCTTATCCATCTTCCCCTGCGCTGGGGGGGGGGGGGGGGGGGGGGGGGGGGGGGGAGTTGTCCTTTGGACCTATCGTTGTTTTTGCTTTTCCTGCCCTTCTGTGCCTCACGGGATGCGCGAGGGGATAGTACGGCCCACCTCGTCTGATCTGTTCAGTTGTGTAGTGCAATATGCTTAGTATTTTGTTGAAACAAATCCTAGAACTGCTTGATATCTCATAGGGTATTCTAATTATGAGCATGTCATTTGGGAAATGGTAAATGCGCCTTGCGAGTTCATGTCTTCCGTGAATACTTTGTGTGTGTGTGTGTGTTGTGTGTGTGTGTGTGTGTGTGTGTTTTGTTTTTGTTTTTTTCTCTATTCCGCTGGCAAGGTCCCCCCCCCCCCCCCCCCCCTGAGGCTCTATACGAAATAGATAAATATCACTTGTGCCTTGTGCCGTGTTGACAATCTGAACTTTTCTCTTTCCCTCCTCCCTCCCTCTGGTCCCTCTGTCCTCTCTCGCTTTCTCTCTCCTGCTCTCCCTCTTTCGTTCGTGTTCACCCTTTTTTGTTTGTTTTTGTTTTTGTTTCTCCCTCTCTGTTCTGTCTAATATAATTACTTGTATATTACTGAACAACATTAAAAACGCACCGTTTTGATTTGCCGATTTCCCATTTGGAAAAAATGTGTTTTTGGATTTGGTATATTAACACAATTTTTAAGGGACACAGATTCACACTGCCTCGGTTTCTCCGCGCTTGCCACGTTCGTGTGACGCCCACGTGCAACTCGCCCAAAACACTTTTTTTGCCACTGGGGCCGAGACTGAACGTAGCTCATCTGTTTCTTTGTCTCAAATGGTGAGTTTGAAGTCATGCCGACTGGAAAACGGTATCAGTTGTCATTCGACCAGGCGAAGTGGTCCGAAAACAATGCCGCGACTGTCTATGCAAGAACGCGAGCGAGCCATTGGAATGTTGATGGTCGGCATGTCATCGAGAGAGACAGCCAGACAACTGAACTGCAGTCACTCTACAATTGTAAGGCTATCACAAACTTTTTTTGCAGCAACTGGTTCCACCACTGATCGGCGCCGAACGGGCCAACCTCGTGTTACCACACCAGCGCAGGATCGAACATTCGACAGCTTCATCTTCGTAATCGATTCCTTACAGCAGCAGAAACATGTCGCCAGGTGGTTGGTCGACGGGGTCCAGTGTCTGGACAAAACCGTTCGACGTCGATTGCAAGAATCAGGGCTCAATGCAAGATGCCCTCATGTTGGCCCAGTCCTCACCCGTAGACACCGTCAGCAATGCCTGCAGTGGGCCAACCAGCATCTGCCATGGACACGACGTCAGTGGAGAGCTTTGCTGTTCTCTGACGAAAGTCGCTTCGCGTTATCTCATGCTGACGGGAGAATGAGAGTCTGGGGAACGCTACGCCAACTGCTGCGTGTTTGAAGCCGATAGATGGGGAGGGGGCAGTCTGATGGTTTGGGGGGCATTCAGTCATGACTACCGGACACCTCTGTACTTTTTTGACAACCATGTGAATGCCAACACGTACCAGCAGGTGCTGCAGAACCACGTCGTCCCACTGTTTGGCCAGCACCCGGAGCTGCAGTTCTTCCAGCATGATAATGCACGACCCCACACCGCAAGAGCCACTGCTGCATTTCTCCAGGCGAACAACATTGCCGTGTTGCCCTGGCCATCTCTGTCCCCTGACATGGCTCCCATTGAACACGTCTGGGATGAGCTGGGGCGTCTTGTGGCCTGTGGAAGACGTCCACAGACTCTCGATCATTTGAGGCGCGCACTGACCGAGGAGTGGGATGGACTGCCACAGGCGTTCTTGCACAACCTTGTCTACTCCATGAGGAGGCGCTGCCAAGCGTGCATCGGGGCAAATGGCGGACACACTCGGTATTAGAGCTCGTGGACGGACATGCTCGTCGTGGTGTACTTTTTGACAGGGACCCTAGTGAAGTCAACAGCTAATTTCAGATGAATTCGGCCATTCTTGTCAAGAACAGACATTTTGTTTAATTGAAAAATGGATGCGTAATCAAATATGCTTACTTTCATTAAATAATTCTGTACTATCAACGTTGTCTGGGTCTTTTGGCAAGCGGTGCGTTTTTAATGTTGTTCAGTATATATGATAATTGCACGCAGGCAGTCGTGCGTATGGGTATTCAGACATGCACACCTGCTATTTCAGGCATACGTGTGGGTCACAGGCACATAAACCTCAATGATATTTGTCTTCCCTATGAACACTCTTTTTTCCCCAGAAGGTACGAAAAGCGTATGTGTTTGATTCCTTTCTGGTGTCTTGGGGTTTGTTCAGAAATGTTACACACTTGTTGTCTGATAGTACTTCACCTTGAGCAGATGCGATTGTGACCCTTTCGTGACAAAACACTACTGATTATTGTGCGTACTTCCTTTTTTCATGTTCTCTTTGCGCGCGCGCGTGCGCGCGCGTGTGTGTGTGTGTTGTTTGCGTGTCCGTGAGTGTGAGCGCGCAAGGGCACGCGGATCTTACAAAGTGTGTTTGAGAAATACGCGGATGTGGGAATAGGGTGTTTGTTCAAACCACAAGCCTTTACATACAGATTATGGACCTTACATGCATCTTATATATGCATTTCTATGACAAATGTCACATGTGTGTATAATCTCCCCTTCTTACTCTGGGCGTGAACTTATACAGTTTCATCGACACTACATTTCCACTCTTGGGGTTTGTTTGTTTGTTTGTTTGTTTGTTTTTCGTGTGTGTGTGTGTCATCAATATCGGCGTATTAGTTTACAGTATCTCACGTTACCACAGAGGACCGGTGTGTGGGGAAAGGGGGGGGGGGGGGCAGACCCCCTTTTTTGTGGGTTATTTTTGTCTGTCTCTTTGTTTTGTTTTTTGTTGTTTTGCTTGATAATACTCTTCGGATCTCGTTGAAATAATGTGAAAAAAGAAATTATAAGAGTTTGAAATGTCTTTGTAACTATGTATATGATAATCTTACAATTAATCCTCGCAGACGCATAATAGAGCGTGTACAAGTGTGCGTGTATCTGCATTTGAAATCGACTGTACCCGAAACGCAGGACTAGGGTTGGAGATGTGGAGTGCTGGTATTCAGCCAAGCGACATATTCTCACTCGTAAACAAAATTGTTGTAGTCGTCTTTGTGTTGGTGTCAATTGTGTTATTGTGTGTGTGTGTGTGTGTGTGTGTGTGTGTGTGTGTGTGTGTGTGTTGCTGTTGCTGTTGATATTATTGTAACTGCCATTTTCTTTGTCATGCTTTCTAAGTTTGTCCATTTTCCCGAGTTGCTTATATTTTTGTGTATTCAAATGCCAATGAAAACGTCAGCTATACCGCAGCGCAGAGTCGATGGTACTTGTTACTTCACTGATGGGTCAGCATGGGGCACAGTATCTGTGAAAATCTGCCTTTTTTTTCATTTCATGTTTTGTTGTTGTTGTTTTTAATATACGCAAATGTTTTTTCTATGTGCAGTCGACTGTGTACTTTGCTTAAAGTGTACGATAGACATATTGACATGAAAAGAACTTCTAGTTTTTACACATGGAGAAGGTTTGTGTTGCATCGTTGAATTGCCAAGGTCTGGGTAACATGAAGAAAAGAAGAGATGTTTTTCACTATCTTAGACAAAGAGATTTTCCATTATGCTTTCTTCAAGACACACATTTTGACCCTAAATTAGATGCCTATTATGCAGCTGAATGGGGCTATACTGTTTCTTTGCATCCTATAATATGCAATCTAGAGGAGAAGCAATATTGTTTAATAAGTTTTGACTTCAAGGTGAAAACAGTCCACAAAGGCCAAGACGGTAATTTCATAATGGTTTTGATTTCAACTATGGATAAAGATCTACTGCTTGTCAGTCTGTATGGTCCAAACAGAGACACTCCAGAATTTTATGAAAGATTGGAAGATTACATCAGCAAACTAGGTCATATGAATATAATTATAGGTGGTGACGGGGAATTTAGTAATGGACCAAATTTAGATTATGATAATGATAAACATGTGAACAATCAAAATGCTAAAGAAAGAGTAGAAGAACTGATGTTAAAGTTAGAGCTAACAGACATATGGAGAGACCTAAACGCAGAAAGCAGAAGATTTATTGGCAAAGAACAAATCCACTCCAACAAAGTCGACTTGACTTTTTTGTTGTCTCGGAAACAATAGTAACATATGTTGAAGATGCTGACATTCAGACTGGCTACCGTTTCGGACACTCAGTGATTGTCTTGAATTTTTGTTTCGGAGAAGAAGTTAAAAGAAACAGTTTTTGGAAATTAAACCCAATTCTCTTCTAAAGGACTTAACTTATCTAAAAGAAATAGATGAGGAAATAAGAAATACTATCGAAATATGCAGTTTGCCGTATGAAAGAAAAAATTCATAATATTCTAGAAATCAGATACAATTTACAATAAGAGACCAGCTCTTTCTAGATGTTTTGCTTATGAAAGTGAGATCGAAAACAATAGCTTTTTCATAGCAAAGAAACAGAAAGAAGCTAAACAGAGAAACAACTAGAAGAAAGCATCAAAGAGTTAGAGAAATCATTTCCAGAACCGAAGAAGATCAACACAATTTGGAAAATGCAAGCAGATCTAGTGGAAATTAGAAGTAAAAAATGATGGAGTTTTACTGCGTTCGAGAGCAAGATGGATGCTGAAGGTAAAAAAAAGTATCAAACTCTTCTGTAATTAGAAAAAAGGCATACGTAAGCAAATGCATGAGAAAAATGAGAACACAAAGTGGAAGAGAAGTAAATAGTCAAAATGACAATAATGAATGAAGCGAAATCGTTTTATGAAATCTATAGAAAGAAAAGTTAGAAATAGAGTTTGTTTAGAACTTACCGCCAATGACATTGACAAACAAGCACATGACAAGACACGATGCTTTCAACACTTGGGTTTCTTCAGGCGAAAAATAAATTCACATTTAACATGTGGGGACAGTACAAACAAAGAACGAAAAAGAGAAAGAAAATGACTCATCGTTGTGTCCAATGTGGTCGGTGGGCGGAAATGACATGGGGCAGGGGGATTATGGGAGAGGAATCGGAGGGGGGGGGGGGGAGGGGGTTTGCGTCGGGGGAGGTGTGTGTGTGTGATATGATAGGGTTGTGTGTCTAGTTTATTGGGATGGTGTGGTATCTTTGTGATGGTTGTGGTAATGGTGGATTGATAATAATGGTAAGGGGAAAGAAGGGGGGGGGGGGGGGGGAACTGAGGGGCAAAAAAAAAAAAGTGTGGGGGGGGGGGATTTAAGGGGAAGGATAAAACAAAATTAAGATTAATAGATGGAGGGTTGTTGTAACTACTGTATGAAGTGAGTGAAGGGGATGTGGTGGTGGTGTATGTATGTGTGTGTGTATGTGTGTGTGTTGGTAGGGGATATTGCACTGATGTGGAAGTGGTGGGTATGTGTGTTTGGTTATTGTTGGATATTGATGCCTTGGGGGTGTAGTGTGCCGTTTGGCAATGAGATGGGATTCTTGAGTTGTGCGTTCAAAGCTGTCACTCTGTGACTGCCAGAGTGCCATAACTTTGACATGGTCGAGGTTGTGTTGGGTGTGGTTGAAGTGTAGGGCGACGGGTTTGGGTCGGTGGTGGCGGATATCAGCCAGGTGTTCAGAGATGCGTGTTTCAAGTGTGCGTGACGTTTCCCTATGTAGATCTTGCCACACAGCTGGCAGTGGATGGCATATATAATGTTGCGGCTCTGACATGAGAATGTGCGTTTGACTGTGAAGGAGTCTTTGGGGCCTGTAAGATGGTGTCTGGTTTGGTGAGGGGGCAGATTTTGCAGTTGGGTTTAGAGCAGGGGTGAGTACCTGGTGGTGTAGCTGTGGTTCTGTTCAAACTGGACCGCACGAGGAGGTCTTTGAGGTTTTTGTCACGTTTGAATGTGATCATGGGTTTGGTATGGAAGGCGGGTTGGGGTTATGTACAATGTGCCAATTGGATTTGAGGATCCTACAGATGGGGAGGGTGTGCGGGTGGTAGAGGAGGTAGGCTGTGGGTCTGTCTGTCTTGGTTGGATGCTGGGTTTCCAGAGCAGATGTTCTGGATACAGCTATGGTGCGGCGGAGTGCTGCATTGATGATGGAATGGGGTATCCGCGGTTGGTGAAAAATTGTGACATTTTGGCTGCTTGTATTGTGAAGTCTTCCTCGCTGGAGCAGAGTCTGCAAAGACGGAGAAATTGTGAGTATGGGATGCTGTCTTTAGTGTATGGGTTGGGGGAGGATGAGTAGTCTAGGTATGCTGTGCGTCGGTGGGTTTGTAGAAAATGAGGTTTTGAGTAGGCCTTCTTCAAGGGAGATGGTGATGTCTAGGAAGTTGACTGACTGCGAAATGGTGTAGGTAAGTCGGATAGATGGATGGAAGGTCTGGGCAAAGTTGAGGAAGTTGAGGAGGTCTTGTTTTGGCATAGATGTGGCTCCCGTCCATCATCGATATACCTTTTGTACAGTTCAGGTGTGGGCCTGTGTATGTGTTGAGTAGGCGGTGTTCCAAGTGTCCATGAAGAGGCAGGCATAGGCTGGTGCCATTTTGGTACCCATGGCAACACCAAAATTGTGAAAATGTGTGCTTGTTGAATTGAAATGTGTTCAGGGTGAGGACTAATTCAGCGAGTCTGACCAGTGTGGTGGTGGGAGGGTGTTGTTGGTTGGGGGGCCGTTTGTCAAGGAAAAATGTGAGGGCCCTCAGTCCATCAGTGTGGGGGATGGAGGTGTAGAGTGACACCACGTCAAGTGTGAAGAGGAGGCTGGGTTGAAAAGTGGGGTCTGTGTTGTGCGAGTTATCATGTTGAGTGTGTGGGTTGTGTCTTGAGGTATGTGGGGAGGCTTTGTACTATGGGTTGAAGGAGGAAGTCTAGGTATTGCGAAATGTGTTCAGTGGGGCAGCTGCAGGCTGAAACAATGGGTCTGCCAGGTGTGTTCATTTTGTGTATTTTGGGGGGTAGGTAGAAGGTGGGCTGTTTGGTGTCTGTCATAATGAGGAGTTTGGGTGTAGTGGGTAGATTGTTGAGTCTGATTTTTCTTTGATTGAGTTAGCAATGAGTTTCTGGTGTTGAGGGAGGGGTGATGTTGTGAGTGGTGTGTAGAAATTTGTGTTGGAAAGTTGTTTTTTTTGCTTCTGCTATGTATAGTTGTTTGTCCCAAACTACAACTGCACCACCCTTGTCTGCTGGTTTGATGCAATGTCCCGTCGTTCTCTTAGTGATTTGGGGCTTTTTGTTGGTTTTGTGAAAGGTTGCAGTGTCGGACAGGTTTGGATTTGATCCGGCTGATGTCTATTTTGCATGTTTTTTATGTAGAGTTCAACTTCACTGGATTTGTTTGAGGGTGGTTGGCGGAGCATTGGGGTTTGAAATAGTTGAGTGAAGGTGTCAGAGTTTTGGGGTGGTGGGGGCCCGGGTATGTTTTCAAGTGCTGCCATCCAACGCAGTTTCCCAAAAAAAACCTTTCCACATCAATGTGGTTGTGGTAATTGATGTGGAAAGGTTTTTTTAGGAAACTTCGTTGGATGGCAGCACTTGAAAAATACCCAGGCCCCCACCACCCCAAAACTCTGACACTTCACTCAACTATTTCAAACCCCAATGCTCCGCCAACCACCCTCAAACAAATCCAGTGAAGTTGACTCTACATAAAACATGCAAAATAGACATCAGCCGGATCAAATCCAAACCTGTCCGACACTGCACCTTTCACAAAACCAACAAAAGCCTCAAATCACTAAGAGAACGACAGGACATTGTCATCAAACCAGCAGACAAGGGTGGTGCAGTTGTAGTTTGGGACAAACAACTATACATAGCAGAAGCACAAAAACAACTTTCCAACACAAATTTCTACACACCACTCACAACATCACCCTCCCTCAACACCAGAAACTCATTGCTAACTCAATCAAAGAAGAATCAGATCAACAATCTACCCACTACAGCCAAACTCCTCATGATGACAGACACCAAACAGCCCACCTTCTACCTACTCCCCAAAATACACAAAATGAACACACCTGGCAGACCCATTGTTTCAGCCTGCAGCTGCCCCACTGAACACATTTCGCAATACCTAGACTTCCTCCTTCAACCCATAGTACAAAGGCTCCCACATACCTCAAAGACACAACCCACACACTCAACATGATTAACTCGCACAACACAGACCCCACTTTTCACCAGCCTCTCTTCACACTTGACGTGGTGTCACTCTACACCTCCATCCCCCACATGATGGATGAGGGCCCTCACATTTTTCCTTGACAAACGGCCCCCCAACCAACAACACCCTCCCCCCACCACACTGGTCAGACTCGCTGAATTAGTCCTCACCTGAACACATTTCAATTCAACAAGCACACATTTTCACAAATTAGTGGTGTTGCCATGGGTACCAAAATGGCACCAGCCTATGCCTGCTCTTCATGGGACACTTGGAACACCGCTATCAAAAACATACACAGGCCCCACACCTGAACTGTACAAAAGGTATATCGATGATGGACTGGGAGCCACATCTATGCCAAACAAGCCTCCTCAACTTCCTCAACTTTGCCCAGACCTTCCATCCCTCTATCCGACTTACCTACACCATTTCGCAGTCAGTCAACTTCCTAGACATCACCATTTTCCCCTTTAAGAAGGCCTACTCAAACCTCCATTTTCTACAAACCCACCGACGCACATGCATACCTAGACTATCATCCTCCACAACCCATACACTAAAGACAGCATTTCCCCTACTCACAATTTCTCCGTCTTCGCAGACTCTGCTCCAGCGAGGAAGACTTCACAATACAAGCAGCCAAATGTCACAATTTTTCACCAACCGCGGATACCCCAGTTCCCTCATCAATGCAGCACTCCGCCGCACCATAGCTGTATCCAGAAACATCTGCTCTGGAAACCCAGCATCCAAACCCAAAACAGACAGACCCACAGCCTACCTCCTCTACCACCCGCACACCCTCCCCATCTGTAGGATCCTCAAATCCAATTGGCACATTGTACATAACCACAAACCCCCCTTCCATACCAAACCCATGATCACATTCAAACGTGACAAAAACCTCAAAGACCTCCTCGTGCGGTCCAGTTTGAACAGAACCACAGCTACACCACCAGGTACTCACCCCTGCTCTAAACCCAACTGCAAAATCTGCCCCTCACCAAACCAGACACCATCTTACAGGGCCCCCAAAAACTCTTCACAGTCAAACGCACATTCTCATGTCAGAGCCGCAACATTATATATGCCATCCACTGCCAGCTGTGTGGCAAGATCTACATAGGGGAAACGTCACGCACACTTGAAACACGCATCTCTGAACACCTGGCTGATATCCGCCACCACGACCCAAACGTCGCCCTACACTTCAACCACACCCAACACAACCTCGACCATGTCAAAGTTATGGCACTCTGGCAGTCACAGAGTGACAGCTTTGAACGACAACTCAAGAATCCATCTCATTGCCAAATGGGCACACTACACCCCAAGGCATCAATATCCAAATAACCAAACATACATACCACCACTTCCACATCAGTGGCAATATCCCCTACCAACACACACACATACACACACACATACATACACCACCACCACATCCCCTTCACTCACTTCATACAGTAGTTACAGCAACCCTCCATCTATTTAATCTTAATTTTGTTTTATCCTTCCCTTAAATCCCCCCCCCCACACTTTTTTTTTTCGCCCCTCAGTTACCCTCCCCCCCCCCTTCTTTCCCTTACCATTATTATCAATCCACCATTACCACAACCATCACAAAGATACCCACCATCCCAATAAACTAGACACACAACCCTATCATATCACCCACACACACCTCCCCCGACGCAACACCCCCCCCCCCCCCTCCGTTTCCTCTCCATAATCCCCTGGCCCCATGTCATTTCCCCCACCGACCACATGGATGACAAAGGGTGAGTCATTTTTCTTTCTTCTTTTTCGTTCTTTGTTTGTACTGTCCCAATGTTAAATGTGATTTATTTTTTCGCCTGAAGAAGCCCAAGTGGTTGAAATGCATCGTGTCTTGTCATGTGCTTTGTTTGTCAATGTCATTTTGGGGGTTTAAGTTCTAAACAAACTCTATTTCTAACTTTGCTTCGTTCGCCGCCATCAGTCACTCCATTTTGAAATTATATAGAAAGAGAAATGTTGAAAACTGCGAAATTACTGACATGGCAAAAGATTTTTTCCCAAATTTATCACACGAAGAATCAAAGAAAAATAGAGGGAGAAATCACCTTAGAAGAAGCGTCATACTCTCTGAAAAATATGAAAAGTAATAAAAGCCCAGGCACTGACGGTTTTACATCAGAATTTTCAAAGTTTTTTTGAAATCAGTAGGAATTTTTTGTTGTTCGCTCATTAGATGAAGGATTTAGACTGGGAGAATTATCATCCCTCAGAGAGAGGGAATAATCATTTGTTTCCAAAGGGTGATAAGCCTAAGGAATACATTCAAAACTGGAGACCAATTACATTATTAAACGTTGTATACAAGATAGGGTCATCGTGCATAGCTAATAGACTTAAAAATGTACTTCCCAAGATCATAAATGAGATCAAACAGGATTCATGAGTGGTAGATATATTGGCGATAACATAAGACTTATTTACGACCTTATACACTGCCTTAACGTTACAATCGTCCTGGATTATTGCGATGTATTGACTTTGAGAAAGCGTTTGACACGTTAGATTGGAACTTTATGATGAAGACCTTGAAAGCTTTCAGATTCGGTCCTACTATATGCAGTGGATATCATTTTTTATAGAAATATTAAATCCACAATAATTGTAAATGGTCATTGTTCATCTGGTTTAAAGTTGAGAGAGGGTGTAGACAAGACGACCCGTTTCACCATATCTGTTCTTAATCTGTGTAGAAATACTTGCTACTGATAAGGAATATATTGCTTAAAGGTATAAAAATAAATAATATGGCTACTGTTACTTCACTGACTGGGTCAGCTGGGGCACATTATCTGGAAAATCTGCCTTTTTTTCATTCATGTTTTGTTGTTGTTGTTTTAATAAAACGCAAATGTTTTTTCTATGTGCAGTCGACTGTGTACTTTGCTTAAAGTGTACGATAGACATATTGACATGAAAAGAACATTCTAGTTTTACACATGGAAAGGTTGTGTTGCATCGTTGAATTGCCAAGGTCTGGGTAACATGAAGAAAAGAAGAGATGTTTTTCACTATCTTAGACAAAAGAGATTTTCCATTATGCTTTCTTCAAGACACACATTTTGACCCTAAATTAGATGCCTATTATGCAGCTGAATGGGCTATACCTGTTTCTTTGCATCCAATAATATGCAATCTAGAGGAGAAGCAATATTGTTTAATAAGTTTTGACTTCAAGGTGAAAACAGTCCACAAAGGCCAAGACGGTAATTTCATAATGGTTTTGATTTCAACTATGGATAAAGATCTACTGCTTGTCAGTCTGTATGGTCCAAACAGAGACACTCCAGAATTTTATGAAAGATTGGAAGATTACATCAGCAAACTAGGTCATATGAATATAAATTATAGGTGGTGACTGGAATTAGTAATGGACCCAAATTTAGATTATGATAATGATAAACATGTGAACAATCAAAATGCTAAAGAAAGAGTAGAAGAACTGATGTTAAAGTTAGAGCTAACAGACATATGGAGAGACCTAAACGCAGAAAGCAGAAGATTTACTTGGCAAAGAACAAATCCACTCCAACAAAGTCGACTTGACTTTTTTGTTGTCTCGGAAACAATAGTACAATATGTTGAAGATGCTGACATTCAGACTGGCTACCGATCGACCACTCAGTGATTGTCTTGAAATTATGTTTCGGAGAAGAAGTTAAAAGAAACAGTTTTTGGAAATTAAACAATTCTCTTCTAAAGGACTTAACTTATCTAAAAGAAATAGATGAGGAAATAAGAAATACTATCGAAGAATATGCAGTCTTGCCGTATGAAAGAAAAGAAATTCATAATATTCCTAGAAATCAGATACAATTTACAATAAGAGACCACTCTTTCTAGATGTTTTGCTTATGAAAGTGAGATCGAAAACAATAGCTTTTTCCATAGCAAAGAAACAGAAAGAAGCTAAACAGGAGAAACAACTAGAAGAAAGCATCAAAGAGTTAGAGAAAACATTTCCCAGAACCGAAGAAGATCAACACAATTTGGAAAAATGCAAAGCAGATCTAGTGGAAATTAGAAGTAAAAAAATGATGGAGTTTTACTGCGTTCGAGAGCAAGATGGATTGCTGAAGGTGAAAAAGTATCAAAGCTCTTCTGTAATTTAGAAAAAGGCACTACGTAAGCAAATGCATGAGAAAAATGAGAACACAAAGTGGAAGAGAAGTAAATAGTCAAAATGAAATAATGAATGAAGCGAAATCGTTTTATGAAAATCTATATAGAAAGAAAAGTTAGAAATAGAGTTTGTTTAGAACTTACCGCCAATGACATTGACAAACAAAGCACATGACAAGACACGATGCATTTCAACCACTTGGGTCTTCTTCAGGCGAAAAAATAAATCACATTTAACATGTGGGACAGTACAAACAAAGAACGAAAAAAGAAGAAAGAAAAATGACTCATCCGTTGTCGTCCATGTGGTCGGTGGGCGGAATGACATGGGCCAGGGGGATTATGGAGAGGAAACGGAGGGGGGGGGGGGGGGGGGGAGGGGGTTTGCGTCGGGGGAGGTGTGTGTGTGTGTGATATGATAGGGTTGTGTGTCTAGTTTATTGGGATGGTGTGGTATCTTTGTGATGGTTGTGGTAATGGTGGATTGATAATAATGGTAAGGGGAAAAGAGGGGGGGGGGGGGGGGGAACTGAGGGGCGAAAAAAAAAGTGTGGGGGGGGGGGATTTAAGGGGAAGGATAAAACAAAATTAAGATTAAATAGATGGAGGGTTGTTGTAACTACTGTATGAAGTGAGTGAAGGGGATGTGGTGGTGGTGTATGTATGTGTGTGTGTATGTGTGTGTGTTGGTAGGGGATATTGCCACTGATGTGGAAGTGGTGGGTATGTGTGTTTGGTTATTGTTGGATATTGATGCCTTGGGGGTGTAGTGTGCCCAGTTTGGCAATGAGATGGGATTCTTGAGTTGTGCGTTCAAAGCTGTCACTCTGTGACTGCCAGAGTGCCATAACTTTGACATGGTCGAGGTTGTGTTGGGTGTGGTTGAAGTGTAGGGCGACGGGTTTGGGTCGGTGGTGGCGGATATCAGCCAGGTGTTCAGAGATGCGTGTTTCAAGTGTGCGTGACGTTCCCCTATGTAGATCTTGCCACACAGCTGGCAGTGGATGGCATATATAATGTTGCGGCTCTGACATGAGAATGTGCGTTTGACTGTGAAGGAGTCTTTGGGGCCCTGTAAGATGGTGTCTGGTTTGGTGAGGGGGCAGATTTTGCAGTTGGGTTTAGAGCAGGGTGAGTACCTGGTGGTGTAGCTGTGGTTCTGTTCAAACTGGACCGCACGAGGAGGTCTTTGAGGTTTTTGTCACGTTTTGAATGTGATCATGGGTTGGTATGGAAGGCGGGTTTGTGGTTATGTACAATGTGCCAATTGGATTTGAGGATCCTACAGATGGGGAGGGTGTGCGGTGGTAGAGGAGGTAGGCTGTGGGTCTGTCTGTCTGGTTGGATGCTGGGTTTCCAGAGCAGATGTTCTGGATACAGCTATGGTGCGGCGGAGTGCTGCATTGATGATGGAACTGGGGTATCCGCGGTTGGTGAAAAATTGTGACATTTTGGCTGCTTGTATTGTGAAGTCTTCCTCGCTGGAGCAGAGTCTGCAAAGACGGAGAAATTGTGAGTATGGGATGCTGTCTTTAGTGTATGGGTTGTGGAGGATGAGTAGTCTAGGTATGCATGTGCGTCGGTGGGTTTGTAGAAAAATGGAGGTTTTGAGTAGGCCTTCTTCAAGGGAGATGGTGATGTCTAGGAAGTTGACTGACTGCGAAATGGTGTAGGTAAGTCGGATAGATGGATGGAAGGTCTGGGCAAAGTTGAGGAAGTTGAGGGGTCTTGTTTTGGCATAGATTGTGGCTCCCAGTCCATCATCGATATACCTTTTGTACAGTTCAGGTGTGGGCCTGTGTATGTGTTGAGTAGGCGGTGTTCCAAGTGTCCCATGAAGAGGCAGGCATAGGCTGGTGCCATTTTGGTACCCATGGCAACACCACTAATTTGTGAAAATGTGTGCTTGTTGAATTGAAATGTGTTCAGGGTGAGGACTAATTCAGCGAGTCTGACCAGTGTGGTGGTGGGAGGGTGTTGTTGGTTGGGGGGCCGTTTGTCAAGGAAAAATGTGAGGGCCCTCAGTCCATCAGTGTGGGGGATGGAGGTGTAGAGTGACACCACGTCAAGTGTGAAGAGGAGGCTGGGTTGAAAAGTGGGGTCTGTGTTGTGCGAGTTAATCATGTTGAGTGTGTGGGTTGTGTCTTTGAGGGTATGTGGGGAGGCTTTGTACTATGGGTTGAAGGAGGAAGTCTAGGTATTGCGAAATGTGTTCAGTGGGGCAGCTGCAGGCTGAAACAATGGGTCTGCCAGGTGTGTTCATTTGTGTATTTTGGGAGTAGGTAGAAGGTGGGCTGTTTGGTGTCTGTCATAATGAGGAGTTTGGCTGTAGTGGGTAGATTGTTGAGTCTGATTTCTTCTTTGATTGAGTTAGCAATGAGTTTCTGGTGTTGAGGGAGGGGTGATGTTGTGGTGGTGTGTAGAAATTTGTGTTGGAAAGTTGTTTTTGTGCTTCTGCTATGTATAGTTGTTTGTCCCAAACTACAACTGCACCACCCTTGTCTGCTGGTTTGATGACAATGTCCTGTCGTTCTCTTAGTGATTTGGGGCTTTTTGTTGGTTTTTTGAAAGGTTGCAGTGTCGGACAGGTTTGGATTTGATCCGGCTGATGTCTATTTTGCATGTTTTTTAGTAGAGTTCAACTTCACTGGATTTGTTTGAGGGTGGTTGGCGGAGCATTGGGGTTTGAAATAGTTGAGTGAAGGTGTCAGAGTTTTGGGGTGGTGGGGCCTGGGTATGTTTTCAAGTGCTGCCATCCAACGCAGTTTCCTAAAAAAAACCTTTCCACATCAATGTGGTGTGGTAAATGATGTGTGGAAAGGTTTTTTTAGGAAACTTCGTTGGATGGCAGCACTTGAAAACATACCCAGGCCCCCACCACCCCAAAACTCTGACACCTTCACTCAACTATTTCAAACCCCAATGCTCCGCCAACCACCTCAAACAAATCCAGTGAAGTTGAACTCTACATAAAAACATGCAAAATAGACATCAGCCGGATCAAATCCAAACCTGTCCGACACTGCAACCTTTCACAAAACCAACAAAAAGCCCTCAAATCACTAAGAGAACGACAGGACATTGTCATCAAACCAGCAGACAAGGGTGGTGCAGTTGTAGTTTGGGACAAACAACTATACATAGCAGAAGCACAAAAACAACTTTCCAACACAAATTTCTACACACCACTCACAACATCACCCCTCCTCAACACCAGAAACTCATTGCTAACTCAATCAAAGAAGAAATCAGACTCAACAATCTACCCACTACAGCCAAACTCCTCATTATGACAGACCCAAACAGCCCACCTTCTACCTACTCCCCAAAATACACAAAATGAACACACCTGGCAGACCCATTGTTTCAGCCTGCAGCTGCCCCACTGAACACATTTCGCAATACCTAGACTTCCTCCTTCAACCATAGTACAAAGGCTCCCCACATACCTCAAAGACACAACCCACACACTCAACATGATTAACTCGCACAACACAGACCCCACTTTTCAACCCAGCCTCTCTTCACACTTGACGTGGTGTCACTCTACACCTCCATCCCCCACACTGATGGACTGAGGGCCCTCACATTTTTCCTTGACAAACGGCCCCCAACCAACAACACCCTCCCACCACCACACTGGTCAGACTCGCTGAATTAGTCCTCACCCTGAACACATTTCAATTCAACAAGCACACATTTTCACAAATTAGTGGTGTTGCCATGGGTACCAAAATGGCACCAGCCTATGCCTGCCTCTTCATGGGACACTTGGAACACCGCCTACTCAACACATACACAGGCCCCACACCTGAACTGTACAAAAGGTATATCGATGATGGACTGGGAGCCACATCTATGCCAAAACAAGACCTCCTCAACTTCCTCAACTTTGCCCAGACCTTCCATCCATCTATCCGACTTACTACACCATTTCGCAGTCAGTCAACTTCCTAGACATCACCATCTCCCTTGAAGAAGGCCTACTCAAAACCTCCATTTTCTACAAACCCACCGACGCACATGCATACCTAGACTACTCATCCTCCCACAACCCATACACTAAAGACAGCATCCCATACTCACAATTTCTCTGTCTTCGCAGACTCTGCTCCAGCGAGGAAGACTTCACAATACAAGCAGCCAAAATGTCACAATTTTCACCAACCGCGGATACCCCAGTTCCATCATCAATGCAGCACTCCGCCGCACCATAGCTGTATCCAGAACATCTGCTCTGGAAACCCAGCATCCAACCAAGACAGACAGACCCACAGCCTACCTCCTCTACCACCCGCACACCCTCCCCATCTGTAGGATCCTCAAATCCAATTGGCACATTGTACATAACCACAAACCCGCCTTCCATACCAAACCCATGATCACATTCAAACGTGACAAAAACCTCAAAGACCTCCTCGTGCGGTCCAGTTTGAACAGAACCACAGCTACACCACCAGGTACTCACCCCTGCTCTAAACCCAACTGCAAAATCTGCCCCCTCACCAAACCAGACACCATCTTACAGGGCCCCAAAGACTCCTTCACAGTCAAACGCACATCTCATGTCAGAGCCGCAACATTATATATGCCATCCACTGCCAGCTGTGTGGCAAGATCTACATAGGGGAAACGTCACGCACACTTGAAACACGCATCTCTGAACACCTGGCTGATATCCGCCACCACCGACCCAAACCCGTCGCCCTACACTTCAACCACACCCAACACAACCTCGACCATGTCAAAGTTATGGCACTCTGGCAGTCACAGAGTGACAGCTTTGAACGCACAACTCAAGAATCCCATCTCATTGCCAAACTGGGCACACTACACCCCCAAGGCATCAATATCCAACAATAACCAAACATACATACCCACCACTTCCACATCAGTTGGCAATATCCCCTACCAACACACACACATACACACACACATACATACACCACCACCACATCCCCTTCACTCACTTCATACAGTAGTTACAGCAACCCTCCATCTATTTAATCTTAATTTTGTTTTATCCTTCCCCTTAAATCCCCCCCCCCCCCCCACACTTTTTTTTTTCGCCCCTCAGTTACCCTCCCCCCCCCCCCTTCTTTCCCCTTACCATTATTATCAATCCACCATTACCACAACCATCACAAAGATACCACACCATCCCAATAAACTAGACACACAACCCTATCATATCACACACACACACCTCCCCCGACGCAAACACCCCCCCCCCCCCCCCTCCGTTTCCCTCCCATAATCCCCCTGGCCCCATGTCATTTCCGCCCACCGACCACATGGATGACAAAGGATGAGTCATTTTTCTTTCTTCTTTTTTCGTTCTTTGTTTGTACTGTCCCACATGTTAAATGTGATTTATTTTTTCGCCTGAAGAAGACCCAAGTGGTTGAAATGCATCGTGTCTTGTCATGTGCTTTGTTTGTCAATGTCATTGGCGGTAAGTTCTAAACAAACTCTATTTCTAACTTTGCTTCGTTCGCCGCCATCAGTCACTCCATTTTGAAATTATATAGAAAGAGAAATGTTGAAAACTGCGAAATTACTGACATGGCAAAAGATTTTCCAACTTTATCACACGAAGAATCAAAGAACATAGAGGGAGAAATCACCTTAGAAGAAGCGTCATACTCTCTGAAAAATATGAAAAGTAATAAAAGCCCAGGCACTGACGGTTTTACATCAGAATTTTTCAAAGTTTTTTTGAAATCAGTAGGAATTTTTGTTGTTCGCTCATTAGATGAAGGATTTATAGACTGGGAGAATTATCATCCCCTCAGAGAGAGGGAATAATCATTTGTCTTCCAAAGGGTGATAAGCCTAAGGAATACATTCAAAACTGGAGACCAATTACATTATTAAACGTTGTATACAAGATAGGGTCATCGTGCATAGCTAATAGACTTAAAAATGTACTTCCCAAGATCATAAATGAAGATCAAACAGGATTCATGAGTGGTAGATATATTGGCGATAACATAAGACTTATTTACGACCTTATACACTGCCTTAACGTTACAAATCGTCCTGGATTATTGCGATGTATTGACTTTGAGAAAGCGTTTGACACGTTAGATTGGAACTTTATGATGAAGACCTTGAAAGCTTTCAGATTCGGTCCTACTATATGCCAGTGGATATCATTCTTTTATAGAAATATTAAATCCACAATAATTGTAAATGGTCATTGTTCATCCTGGTTTAAAGTTGAGAGAGGGTGTAGACAAGACGACCCCGTTTCACCATATCTGTTCTTAATCTGTGTAGAAATACTTGCTACTATGATAAGAGAAAATATATTGCTTAAAGGTATAAAAATAAATAATAATGAGCTAAAATACCTCAGTTTGCAGATGATACTCAGATGATGACCAAGGGTGATACGTCTTTTGAGGCAATCATTGAAACGATCAGAGTGTTTAGTTGTAAGTCTGGTTTATACATGAATGATAGCAAAACGCAAGCAGTATGGTTAGGTAGTAAGAAAAGGTCGACAGTAAAACATCTACCACATTTGAAGATCAATTGGAATCCACCAAAATTTAAAATTTTAGGCGTTTGGTTTTCAGTAGACCTAGATGACTGTGAGGAAATCAATTATAATGAAATATTTTCAGAAATAAAAAGGTTATTCAACATCTGGATTAAAAGGTCTATAACTCCACTAGGCAGAATCGCTGTATTGAAAAGTTTAATCCTTTCAAAAATAACACAACTATGGTTACTCTTGCCAAATCCGCCAGATGACTTCATAAACGGTTTGCAAAGTATGTGCTTCAAATTCATCTGGAAAAGGAAACAGGACAGAATCAGTAGAAGAACGGTAATGAAGAGTGTAAAAAAAGGAGGATTGGGCCTACTTAATATCAAAAAGTTTATAAGTGGCCTAAAACTGATTTGGATACGCAAACTGATACAGATACACAAAAGTGGAAAGGTATTATATCTGCGTTATTCCCTGTTGTAGACAACATTGGCATATATGGGGCATCTTTCCCAATGACTGTCAATGTAAATCGTTTTTGGAAACATACATTTGAAGCGTATAAAGAATTTTCACGAAAGATGTGTTTCGAAAGAGCTGATGAAATTATTGCAGAACCTCTGTTTTAAAATGATAAGATTAAGATAGGAAACCTAATAATAATAATAATAATGTGCGGACTTCTATAGCGCGGTTTCGCGGTCTACGACCGCGCTCACCGCGCTTTACATGAAGACATAAAAAGGTACAACATACACGAAATATATAAGCTTTTGTCACCATGAACAATAACGTAAAAGCATTTAAATGAACAAGCAAATTAGAACAATAAAATTCACACATATAAGATTTATAGCTCATTTGTAAAACGATATGTCAACAAGGACAACCCGTTCGACACACACACACACGCACGACACACACACACACACACACACACACACACACACACACACACACACACACACACAGCAATATGACAAGATATAAAATGACTGATTACCTAATGTTTTGTTTTAAAAACACGGACATTAATAAAGATGGGTGTTTATTTTGAATCATAATGCAGTTTAAATAAATATGTTTTTAATGCCTTTTTAAAAGATGATTTTGGCTGAACATAGCGGATAGATTTGGGCAGTGAATTCCATTGTCTTGGGCAGCAAATGAAAAAGAACGTTCACCAAAAGTCTTTGTGCGAGTCCTCGGAATGCACAAAGTCAGATGATCTGCAGACGAACGGAGTGGTCGGGATGGTGAGTAAATGCATAGCAGATCGGAAAAATAAGCTGGAGAAGAATTTGAGAAGAAATCGTGGCAAAGGAGGGATAGCTTATACTGAATGCATGCTTCAATTGGCAACCAGTGTAGGGTTTGCAACAAAGGTGTAACATGATCTCTTTTTTTAGCCTTAAATACTAGTCTTGTAGCTGAATTTTGCACCTTTTGTAGCTTATCTATAGATCTTTTAGGGCATCCCGCTAAAAAGGGCGTTGCAATAATCAAGTCTAGAGAGGACAAAGGCACAGACTAATGTTTTTGTTGCTGCTATTGTGAGGTAGTGACGAATAGAACTAATCTGGCGTAGAGCTGCATAAGCTGATTTGCAAATGTGCGATGTGTGCCTGTCAAGTGATAAGTCATCAGATATAATGAATCCTAGGTTGCGTGCAAAAGGGGAGAGCGCAATATCAAAGTTTCCAATATGAATATTGGATGGTTTAGGAAAGTGTAAGAAGGATTTCTTCGAGTGGAATGAGAAGTGCCTCAGTTTTATCATCATTTAACTTCAATTTATGTTCAGTCATCCAAGATTTTACCTGACTAATACAATTTTGCATATTCTGTATATTTTTATCTATTTCCACTGGCTGACAAGAGCTGTAAAGTTGGGTGTCATCTGCATATGACAAGTTAGTGATGGACTGTCGTTCGATAAGAGCATGGAGAGGTTTTGTATACATAATAAATAGGACAGGACCAGTACTGAGCCCTGGGAACGCCAAAAGATAATGGTTCTGCCTTAGATAAGGAGTCATTTATGATGACAGACTGTGTGCGGTTTGTTAAGTAGCTCTGAAACCAAGACAAGGCTTGTTCCAGAAATGCCATAATGACAATGGAGAATGTGAACAAGGAGAGAGTGATCAATAGTGTCAAAAGCTGCACTTAAGTCAAGCAAAGTCAACAAAGATACATCGCCACAATCCAGGGCAGACAGAATATCATTGGTGATCTTGATCAGTGCCATCTCAGTGCTGTGCGAGGGTCGGTAAGCAGACTGGCTAGGGCTGAGCAAAGAGTGTGTGTTTAAATAGTCAAAGAGCTGATCAAGAACAACTTTCTCAATAACTTGTGACAAGAATGACAGGTTTGATACTGGACGATAGTTCTTTAAAATATTTTGATCTAGGGATGACTTTTTCAATAGGGGTTTGACTACAGCGGCCTTACGTAATGATGGGAAACAGCCTGACAATAGACTTTCATTAACAATGTGGGTAAGGGTTGGGAGTAATTCGTCAAGACATTCAACCAGCAAAGGAGTTGGGATAGGGTCAAGAGAGCAACTGGTAGGTTTTGCCTTTAAAATGATTTTTCTGAGATCACTCTGTGATACAGAATTAAACATGTCAAGTTAGAAACCACCACAGAATCAGAATTACAGGAGCCTATGGAGAAGGAGCCGCTTAGATGATCAAGTTTGGAACGAATATCGGAGATCTTTGATGTAAAATAATCACTAAAAAACTTTTGGAAGCTGACTGAGGGGGGACGAAGTGGGAAGGGGCGAAGACTTAACGTTGCCCAGCAGTTTACCACACACTTTAAATAACTGTTTGACAGACTTACTCTCTATGACCTGAGCACTGTGATAGATAGTTTTTGCTTTTTCAACAATTCTTGTAACTTTTCTTTTTGCAGTGGTATAAATCTGATTAAAAACAGTAAGCCCAGTTCTAGCCATCTCTTATAAAACACTGGATCGACAGAGGCGTGTATCGAGTACATCATCTGCTGCGTGAAAATGGTACCTTTCTTACCTTCGAAGAATTCAGACTAAAATATAATGTGAAGACAAACTTTCTGACTGATACGGGATGTGTAAATGTGGTGAAGAAATATATTAAGACACATGGTATTATTGTTCAGTCCAGTAACGCCAAAGAGAACATAAAAGCACTTGATATAATCCTGTCCATACCGAAAGGAACAAAAAAATATTATGATATTCTCAATGATGAAGAATGGGTACCTAAATGCTGTTAAAAATGGAATAACGCAATAATAATAAAGATAAACTGGAACACTGTTTTTCACAGAACACATAAAATACAAGAAGCAAAACTTAAATGGTTCCAAATAAGGATAATCCACAGAATCATTGCAACAAATGTATCCCTTAAAAGAATGGGGGTTACAAATGTTGAAAAATGCAGTTTTTGCGAAACTGAAGATGAGGCCATTCCTCATTTATTCTGGCAGTGTGACATCGTACAAACATTTTGGAAAAGCCTAGAAACCAGCTTTAATCAAAAATGCAAATGTGAACAAGAGAAAAAAAGTGGATAAGTCAACTGTTTTGCTTGGTTTTTCACAAAATCATGAGGCAGATGAGATTTTTTACTTCATTATCCTGTTCGCCAAGTTCTTTATATACTGTTGCAAAATGAAGAAAAGTCGGCCATCTCTTAATCCGTATCTAGTGCAACTCCATTATCGATACAAAAGAGAGAAACACTTAGCTTATGTCAACATGGATTATGCCAATTTTCTTTCTAGGTGGAAATACTATGAACCTCTTCTCTTATCAATGAAAACAATTGAATCCGGTGGGGAATGTTACATGTTCTATGAACATCTTTGTATTATTCCATACTTTTTCAATTTGGAATTGCACTCTAAAAATGAAAGGACATGTATGTATAGCTTTTTGTTGTTGGTTTTCTTTAATGTTGGGTGACATGAAAACTTCATCTTCTTCTAACCTATAGCCTATGCTGTGCATATTAGACATAAAAGAAAGCCACATTTCTGTCGAAGTTGCGGTTGTCTTTGGCGTTAGGTATAACATAGTAACATATAATGTTTTCGTTTTGTTTGGTTTGTCTGTTTTTGTTTGTTGGTGTTTTTTTTTATGTCACATATGCATCTTCTCTTCTCTCTCTCTCTCTCTCTCTTCTCTCTCTCTCTCTCTCTCTCTCTCTCTCTCTCTCTTCTCTCTCTCTCTCTCTCGTGGTGTTTGTGTTTGTGTGTGTGTGGGGGGGGGGGGGGGGGGGGGGGGGGGGGGAGGGTGCGTATGTGCATAATGATTATATTTTGTTTGACTTGAAACTGTTGGGTGTTCTTATTTACTTTTTCGTCTTTCTTTTCAAATGTATACGATTCAATGGCTATTGATCATGTAAGTGTTCATATGATCATGTATAGACTTAATGGTGGAGCCTTTCCTTTTTCGTTTTCAGTATGTTGTCCATGTCTTGTGTAATAAAAATTTTTAAAAAGTCAGGTGGTCGCCGTACACGTCCATGACATAATCATGAACGTTTCTGTCAATCAATGGGCTGTATGTGTCCATGTTGTCAATGATATGGTTTACAGAGTCCCTTCGGAGAGCTTCTGCAGTTCTGTTGACTCCAAACAGGGAAAGCTGATGGCCAATAGCTCAAATTGACAGTTACCTGGACTATCTGTTGGATCTAGGATCACTTCAATGTTCATGGCCTCCAGGTTTTTGATTCTGTCAGAATGATTCAAGGGAAAGGAATACTTTTGTCTGTGTTCTTCTTTATTGAGCGCTGTTTCCATTTTTTCCCTGGCATCTCTTTTCTTTCTTCGTTCCTTTATAGCTGTTGTGCTTGTAATATCAGTGACTGATATCCACTGACTCACCATTTCTCCGGTTGGTTTGTGGTATTGAATCTTGTATTTACGTCGAGCCAAAGATCGCTCAGTGACCCTGCCTCTACAAACAGACCTTCGATAGGGAAACACGTATCCTACTGGTGGATTTTTGGGAGGGTGGGGGGGGGGGGGGGGGGGGGGGGTACCGGATCAGAACCTCTTTGCCAAGACTGTACAGGGATGGACATTGGCGATGTGATGCGATGTTTTTCTTTGTTGCTTTTTCAGAGGCTTCTCTTACTTTGTTTATCAGTGATTCTGATCTGCTGAAATACACCTCATTTTTTGGCCAGTACATCTTTGGGTGTGTCATTGATGGATTTTTGAATGAGGTGCAAATTCTTTGCCCAATTGAATCCTCCTTTGCAAGCTGTCATGAATGAAATTTTCTTTCGGATCTCCCGATGTGATCGCTCACATTTGCCTTGAGACTGTGGATGATACGCACTACTCCTGATGGTTCTGACATTTTTGGAATGCAACAGTCGTTCTGTCTACCCTTGAATTCCGTGCCTGATCGAACTGAACACAAGTAGGAACTCTGTGTCTTGAGAAAATTTTATTCAGTGTTCTTGCAACAGTCCTACTACTTTTGCTTGCAAGTGGTCTCAGGATCAGAAACGAGAGAATGTGTCCAGAACTGACAGAATGTACTGCTGCGGTTTTCCGTTGTGAAGGACCAGCTCATTTCTCATGTCAATTAAATCAAGCTGCCAGCGTTCATTTACTGCAGTGGCCATGACTGGTTTGGGAGGGACTGTGTTTGTGAACCTTGCATTTCTTTCTTGTTATCTTTTTGACACACCAAGAACTGTTCGTACTTTTGTGTACGAAACAGCAGCAAATTTCTCTGTGGCTTGCCTCCAAACTGTTCTAGACCCAGATCCGAGATTTTCATCAAATCTATGTTTTACTGTCTGTGGTGCCTCACTTTCAATCAGAACTGGTTTTCCTCTGAAATGTACATTTCCTTCTACAAGAAAAAGTCATGTTTGCGTCTTTGATACTGCCTCACAGTACTTTTTTTCCCCACAGCAATGCGGTTTTTCTTTGGAACTTTGAACTTTCCTTTCAGAAGACTTCGAAGTGTGAAATACTTATCTTTGGAAACGGATTGCAAGTATCCTCTGGCGCTAACTGTTCTGGACCAGATCCGAGATTAGCGTAGGTAGGTAGTTAGGTAGGTAGACATATAGATTAATACGAGGTGCTGGGTGGGTTTAGGTCAACGAACTGTCTGGCAAACTCTTACCTGCAACAGGTCTCTGACGAAATCAACAGTTGCTCAGAAGCTCGATCCTGCCCTCCAATGTGAAAATTCAGACCTTTTGTAGGAGGACATATCGGTCGATTCTTTCCAACAGCCGACAAAAGTATGCCGACAATGATCGCCCGACAAAGTATGTCGACAAAGATCGCCCGACAAAGTAAGCTAAGAGTTTCTTTACACCAGGCCCTCTAGAGAAAAGAAAAAAGAAAAGAAAAGACAAAAATAAATCCACCACATACACACATATATGCACAAACGCACACACTTATGCAAACAAATATATAATAATGAAGAGAGAGAGAGAGAGAGAGAGAGAGAGAGAGAGAGAGAGAGAGGGTGAGAGAGGAGAGGAGAGAGAGAGAGAGAGAGAATTTTTACGTTCCCATTGTAAAGTATTCTTTTTTGTCTGTTTGTTGTTTCTTTGTTAGTTGTTGTTGTTTTAACTGAGAGTACAAGAAAATCAAGTCAGAAATGTAAGATATGACTTCAGATCCGAAGTTTCCTCTTTCGAGGGGCGACAAAGTGTGCAGCAATGTCACATATGAAAAGTGGCAACAAAGTGTGCAAGGGCGACAAAGTGTGCAAACTTGTCGATATTTGTCATGACTGGGACGACAAACTGTGCAGCACACTTTGTCGTCGGCGACGAAGCATGCAGCACAGTTTGTCGCCGACGACAAAGTGTGCAGGGGCGACAAAGTATGCCGTAACAGGCCTTGTGTCCAACCTGGAAACTGTGTGGGTTTTTATTTTAATTCATTCGTCGCTGTCTCCATCGGGTGCTGTCGAGTCAGTCGTGCGTCGTAGTATGCTGTGTTCCGTGGGATTTCAGTTAATCTCTCTCTCTCTCTCTCTCTCTCTCTCTCTCTCTCTCTCTCTCTCTCTCTCTCTCTCTCTTCTATATATATATATATATATATATATATTATATGTGTGTGTGTGTGTGTGTGTGTGTGTGTGTGTGTTGTTGTTGTTGTTTTTTGTTTTTTCTTTTTTTTTTTCCGTCACCGTCTCATCAAGTGATGTGGAGCGGCTGATCACCCGGGCCAGTAGTGCGTCGTAGTTTGTTGTGCTGTACGAGACTTCGCTTCAACAGTGTTCGTCGTAGTTTGTTGTGCTGTACGAGACTTCGCTTCAACAGTGTTCGTCGTAGTTTGTTGTGCTGTACGAGACTTCGCTTCAACAGTGTTCGTCGGTCGTTCGACGTGGTTGGCTGGATCCTATAAGACTTTACTTTAACTGTATTCGTCGGTGTTTCGACGTGTTTTGCTGTGTCCTATAAGACTTCATTTTAATGGTGTTCGTCAGTGTTTTGACGTGCTTCACTTGCCTCGTCAATCTTCAAATCGACTGTATTCGTCAGTGGTTCGTCGTTGTTGCTGTGCGTGTAGAATTTTGATTCAGCTGTGTTCATTTGTGGTTCGGCGTGGTTTAATGTGCCTTGTGAATCTATGCTTCAGCTGTGTTCGTCGGTGGTTTGATGTGGTTTAATGTGCTCTGTGGGATTTTGGTTCAGTTGTGTTCGTCGGTGGTTCGACGTGGTTTACTGGGCTCTGTGAGGCTCTGGTTCAGCTGAGTTCGTGGGCGGCTCGGCTTGCCGTGTGGGTACCCTGGTTGGTGCTATATTCTGTAACTTGGGCTCGGTGCAGCCAAGTATATGGACTGTGTCTTTGATTGCTGAGATTGTGATGAATTATAATAATATGATCGGGTGATGACGATGTTAAATGGAAACTACAACTCGTCCCGTCTCTCCGGGTCAGTGGTCTTGATTCAAGTTCCTGTCGACTTCTTCCTTTGTTTGGAGGGGTCCTCATCTTCAGGTATGTTCCTGTTTTGACTTCGTTGTTCATCGCAACTCTTCGAGGGCACTTCGACGCATGGATCAGTGTCTGGTGCGTTAGGTTGATTTTGAGTGGTTTGCAGTCGTGCAGCAGTGTGAGGGCTGCGTTCTTCATGGGGTAAAGTTTGCGGGGGGGGGGGGGGGGGGGCATTGGGGAGCTCGTCAAGTGAAGGCTGTTGGGTGTGCAGGGTTTGCCTTGGGGGGGGGGTTGTGTTGGGGAAGGAGTTGGGGGCTGTGCTAAATGGGGTTTGAAAGGTGGCCCAAAACCGGGAAAAAAAGGGGAGATTGTTTAGGTCGGGTTTGTTTTGAGTCTGTGGGCTTACGATTGTTGTTGATGAGGGCCGTTTGGGTGGCATGAGGCCGGCGTTTTGATAATTCTTTATTATGTACGCTGGAGCCTTGGTAATTATTGAGTGTATTGCCTTGGTCATTTTAATGTTGTGGGTGTAGTTCTCGTGGTGTGAGTGTGCGGTTGTGTTTTCGAAATTTGGTGTGGAGTAAAAGAAAAAAACCTGGTTAAAGTTTTTATTATCGTTTTGTGGCTATTTGTGTGTCGGAAAGATAGTTTAGCTAGGTCTGTCATTTTGTATCCCTTTTTAAGTTTTCAGGTCTTGCGGCCTGAAATCATATCTCTCTCATCACCCTCGTATCCTCGTCATCATCATCGTCATCATTATATTAACGTTTCCCACCCTTTGGCCTCATCTCTATCATATCATCATCATATCGTTGTCATCGTCGCGTCGGCGTCGTTGTGTCACGCCGTCGGTGTCGTCTTTTCCATTCATCATCTTCATCATCTCATTATTTCATCTCATCACCATTTACTATTACGTTTACCCCCTTTTGGGCCCCATCATCATCATCATCTCTCTCATCCCCCTCATCGTCATCAGTAGAAAGAAACTGTGGAGAGCGGGCAGCAGAGGTTCAAAAGAAAAACCCCCCCTTAAAGCAAGTGTTTGGCCCTTATCCCCTGACACTTACGGGGGTTGGGCCACCCCCGGTTCATGATCGGTGCCCCTTGCCCCCCCTTTTTTTCCCATCGGGGGACGACCCATGGGGGTTTCAAACCCCATGCCCTTTCGGGAAATGTCATTTTCCATTTTAATGACTCGCGTTTTAACCCATGACCCACAGGGACACTGTTTTTGTAGGGAAATTAACCTTATGAAGTTCACTTTTGTTTCCCTTGCCCCGCCAGCTTGAACACCTCTCTGCCGCTTCTGCCATTGCTTTCAGGGCTCTAGTTTTTTCCTTCCCTGCAACTGAGAGCTGTTTCTGAGGCTGTATGCAGACGTTCCAACAAACCCCCTAGCTCCAATTTCTGCAGTGAGGATTTGACCTGAAAGCCTTTTCTCCTCAGGCTGTTTGCCAGATCAGCATACTTTTCAGTCTTGTAGATTGAGCTGCCTCCATTCTGTTCTCATATGGCACCGTGAGCTCGATCATGATCAGCTGCTTGGTTGACTTAGAGTGGACTACTATGTCTGGTCTCATACCACTCTTGCTGATGATCTCTGGGTGACTCTTCCATTCTGGGAGGTCTGCAGTGCACCCCCAGTCATCTGCCCCGTCCAGCAGATTCTGCCTGCATGTTTCGAGTGGCACTGTTGTTCTTGGCCATGATTTGCTGCCTCCTGCCGTGAAGAATGTTGCGGGTGCTTTTGGAGTCCTGATTTTCCCTTTGGTGGTGTTGGTACTAGCCCAGTACAATCTCTTTGAGCACTTGGTTGTGCCTCCATGTGTACCTTCCTTGAGCCAGGGCTACTTTACATGAGCTTAGAACATGCTCCACTGTTTGTTTTTCATGGCAGAGGGGGCATGCAGGATCGTCTGTTTTCCCCCACTTCACCAGGTTTGCATTTGAGGGCAGAAGGTCATATGCAGATCTGAGAATGAAGCTGATCCTGAGAGGGGCCATGTGCCAAATGTCATTCCAAGTGAGACTTCTTTGGAGTGCATTCTCCCACGTTGTCCATTGCCCTTGCTGGCTCTGCTGGACTGCTTTTTGGAGTCTTTTTTGGTCTTCTTCTTTTCTCATCTCCTGAATCATCATGTCTCATTTGGCTTTTCCTTTGGCCTTTGACCACCATTCAGTTTTGGTCACCCCCAGTCCTTGTCTGTTGGTCTGTGTGTGTCCTGTTATTTCTCTGATCTTGAGACTTTCTTTTGCAGAATCCATCGCCTCTTGAACTTTCCATTTTCTGCTGTCTTCAGCTGGGGCTTGATTGCTTCTACCACCTTGTCTCCTGAGTCCTCCAGTAGCCTTGGAGTCTGATCTTCCCTGCTTTGTATTCCTCCAGGATGGATTTCAGTGGTAGTTTCAGCTTTGCTTGGCGACAGTACAGCGCGATGTCAGTCAGACAGGGTGGGACACCAAGCCATTTTCCTTGTGAACTTGTTGATTTTGGCTTCCATTGCCTCCACTGTGCTGGTGCAGATGTCGTATATCATCAGAGGCCATAGGAGCTTTGGTATCAGCATGAACTGCAGACACCAGACCTTGTATTTGCCAGGGAGCCCACACTGGTCAATGGTCTCCAAGCCTTCTTCCGCCATCTGCTTGGTTTCTTTTGCTCTTTGTGTGTCTTTCAGCGTATCATCATACCATCTTCCAAGGCTCTTGACTGGTTCTTCTGTGACTGTTGGAATGGCCTGGTTGGCAACACTGAAGACCACAGATTCGGCCACTTTTCCTTTCCTCAGTGAGAGACTCCGTGATTTCTTTGGCTTGAACTTCATTCTGGATGAGGCAACTATGTCGTCCAGCCTCTCCAGCACATGACGTGTCTCGTCTTCTCTGGATGAAATCACTGTAGTGTCATCCATGAAGACCTTGAGAGGAGGCATCTTGTATCCATCGCCAAGGTCTGTTTGTCTCGCGTTGTTTGTTGCTGCTTTCAAGATGAGTTCCATTGCCAGCACGAACAGTATGGGGAAATTGCACAGCCCATTGCAATTTGCCCACTTCCAAGTTGATCCAATCTGTTGTGTACTCCTTGGTAGAGAACCGCATTGAGAAGCCATTGAAGTACTTTCTTGAGCATGTCGCGGATATTCTTTGGCACATGGTACATCTCAAGAGCCAAATGTATCATCTCATGGGGCACAGATCCATATGCGTTGCCAGATCAAGCCACACTACGTCCAGGTTTCTCTATTCTGTTTTTGCTTTTTGGATTGCGTCCCAGATCATTGTGGCGTGTTCTACACAGCCAGCCACGCCTGGGATGCCACTTTTCTGGACTGACACATCCAAGTACGTGTTTTCCATGAGGTACTTGGTCAGCCTTGCTGCCATGACAGAGAAGAAGATTGTCCCTTCGACGTTCAGTAGTGATATTGGCCTGAACTGGCTGATGTCACTTGAGTTTTGCTCTTTGGGGATGTACACACCATCTGCCGTCATCCACTGGCGCTGATCTTCTGGTTTCTCCAAGCCGCTCGCAGCAGCCTTTGGAGCCACTCCAGCACCTTGGAACATTTCTTGTAAAGCTGGTACGGTATTCCGTTTGGCCCTGGTGATGATTTGGCTCTGGCTTTGTCAACCACCTTCTTGATTTCCGCCAACGTTGGAGGCTTGCCATTGAACTGTTCCTCAGGGTTGGTTGGCCACACCAGACCTTGAATGTCGAGTGGTGCTTTGCTCTGTGAGTCAGAGTATGTTTTCCTCAGATGCTGCTCAAGAACTCCTTTGTCCACACTTAGGGTCCCAGATTTTGGCTGTCAAAC
>CM031605.1:82704678-82712178 GCA_018398815.1 Conus ventricosus | reverse complement strand
CAGTTAAAACCAAACGGTCAGCTTCTCTTTTTAAACAGTTTAGTTGATTTTGAAGTCCAATGACTGTATCAGACAACAGAACAACATCATCCGCAAATAACAATAGAAATATTTCAGTAGCACCAGGTATTAACTGAATACCATGTTTTCCAGCTTTTTGACAAATCAGTAGCCAGTTCATTTATAAAGAAAGAAAATAATTGGGGACTCAGCAGACAGCCTTGTTTCACACCTCTAGGACATTCAAAGCAATCAGAATAATTACACTTGTCACGCACACATGCCAAAACATTATCGTATATGCTTCTAAGGGCATTATACAGTTTACCTTTTACACCATTTTTCCTCATTATCGCCCAAAGCACATTTCTGTTTACTGAATCAAATGCCTTTCTGAAATCGACAAAAGCAACATATAGTTTAGTTCGTTTTTGCAAAAACTTTTCAACAATTGCATACAATGTGAAAATATGATCGACCTGCTTGTTCTTCAATGATCTTGCTTTCTTCTTCTGCCCATTTCGTTATTCTTTATTTAGTATATGTGTATAAACTTTACTAACAACACTTGTTAGGGCAATACCACGATAATTGTCTGGCTGGTTTACGTCTCCTTTCTTATGCAAAGGTACAATAATAAATTTAGACCATTCAGTTTCAAATCTGTCGTTTTGTCAAAGATTATTGAGAAAATTGTGTTGTCTCAGCTTTCCACTCATTTATCGTCCAACCAACTATTCAGTAACCATCAGTCGGCCTATAGACCCGGTCATAGCAGGAAACTGCCCTGATGAAAGTTGTAAATGATCTCCTGCTTTCTCGTGATGAAGGAAAACTCTCTGTTTTGACATTGTTAGATCTCTCGGCCGCATTCGACACCATTGATCACAGCATTCTTCACTCTCGTTTAGAACATGTGTTTGGTGTTTCTGACACAGCCCTTCACTGGTTTGAATCATACCTGTCCAACCGCACTCAAACTGTATCTATTCAAGACTGCAAATCTAAACCAGCATTAATCGCCTATGGAGTGCCACAGGGTTCTGTCCTTGGCCAAGTTTTGTTTGTTTTGTATACAACACCCTTGTCTGATATTATCTCATCTCACTCTGTTCTGTCTCACTCTTTTGCAGATGATACTCAGTTACAAAAGTCTGCAGAACCCAGCCATGTCAACGAGCTGGTTCAGTCAATGCAAGCATGTATTCAGGATGTTAAATCATGGATGACATTTAACAAACTCAAGTTAAACGATGAGAAAACTGAAGCTGTAGTCATTTCTTCACCAAGAACGTCACTGTCTACTCCATTACCGGACTCTCTTGTTGGTGATGCCACTGTTTCAAAATCAGCAAAGAATCTTGGCGTAGTTCTGGACTCACATCTGACAATGAATGCTCAGGTCATGAACGTAATTCGTACAGTTAACTTTGAGCTCCGTCATATCAGCTCAATTCGCCATTTCCTCTCAACTGAGGCAACAAAAACTCTCGTTTCAGCATTTGTGCTCTCCCGTCTGGATTATTGCAATGGTCTCCTTGTAAATTGCCCACAAGATCTTATACAACGAATTCAGAGATTACAAAATACTGCAGCACGCCTGGTCTTGAGGGTTCCCCGTAGAGACCACATCACCCCGCATCTGGCTCACTCTGCACTGGCTCCCCATAGCAGCACGCATTAGATACAAAATTGCATGCATGTGTTTTCGCGCCGTCAATGGATCTGGCCCTGTCTATCTTTCTCACCTGGTTAGCATATACACACCGGCAAGAACACTCCGCTCATCATCTGACACTCTCACACTCTGCAAGCCACGCGTTTCAACAAAAACCTATGGTGAACGTTCCTTCTTTTTTGCAGCCCCTTCCGTTTGGAACTCTCTCCCACTTTCAATCCGCTCTGCCAAAACTGACTCTGCTTTCCGCTCTGCTGTCAAAACCCATCTGTTCAAGGAATTTTTTCTATAGAAAACATTTTTGTCCTGTTATTGGTGTGTCATGGCGTTACGTGTTGTAAGTGTGTCAACCTCGGGTTATGTCAGTGGAGGAAGGACTAGCGCACAGCCCAAACACACTCACAGCTTGCTTACAATCTCATTCATATATCATGCATTCGTCACATCAAACCACTAGTAAAGTCTATAACTTTACTACACATGATCATAGAACGAAACATCAATGCATATGGAATCAAACAAAATAAAACATTCTCTCTTTCCTGAACTTCACAAAATCATTTATCTAAAACATCATTAACTAACCCGGGTATAAATAGATTTCTACTTTACCTGGCCAGGTGATCTTAACTATTCACGAATCACTGTCTTTTTCTTTTCCTTTTTTTTCTTTTCACTGTCACTTTCACAACACGACACAACTGCTGGCACTGGTCAAGTTAGACTGCTGGCACCGGTCAGGCTGGACTGCTGGCACTGGTCAGGTTAGACCGCTGGCGTTGATCAGGTTGGACTGCGATGAAGGTGGCGCTGGCCAAGTATGAGGTCGAACCCCCGGTTCAGATGGAACAGTGACTATCAACATCGATCTGTTCTCCTTTCTTTCTTCCTGCATTAACGCATTGCACTCTCTCTCTCTCTCCTAGTCTGCTCTATTAAATGGACATGGTTGCTTTTCTTTTTCTTTTCTTTTCTTTCTTTTTCTCTTCATTAGTTAGAAACTCTCTCTTTCCACATCTCTCTTTAGTCCTCCCTCTGCAGACTATATCTGGTGCTAATGCTCAAACTTCACTCCTCTCATCTCATCTCTCTCTCTGCCCCTCTCTCCTGCAGAGCTTACACTCCGAACCTCTCTCTCTCTCTGTCTCTCTGTTCGTTCCCCTCCTCCTCTCTTCATCTCTCTGCCTTTTCTCTCATGAGAGACTACACCCAGAACCTCCTCATCCTCTCTCCCTGTTCGTTCTCTTTTTTCTCTCTCACTCACGCATTACTTTATCCCCTCACTCCGTGTCCAAGGGCGAGTACCATTGGTCAGTATTTTTACCGCCTCGTACCCGAAGTTATCTCCCTCTAATTCCATTGGATATTCAAATCATGACAGTCACGCCTACACGCCTTACTCTCTGTGGTGGTCAATTGGTCATTTAATTGATTAGCTTGATTTCAACCCCCCACCACATACTACCTTCTCCCTCTCCCTTTCCGGCGACGTCGTAAATTGGCTAGATCAGTCCGCCCAGACGTTGCAATAGGTCGGGCCAACCTATTGAGACGTTGGTCCACCACTCCGACTCTCTACGAGGAAGATTAGGATTAGCCTCTCGCCGTGCCCAAATTGGCGGATGAGTCTGATCCGGGCGTCGAGACTCGTTTGACCAGACATCGAGGCGTCGGTCAGCTACTTAGTCCGTCTGGCTAGACAGACCGTCTCCGTGGAACCTCTCCCCTATGCTTAATTGGCTGGATCCGACACATGGGCCGTCTGCCTGATGCCCAGAATATTTGAGTTAGAGCTTATGTCCGACTGGGCTGGTGGCGATTGACCACGAATTTGGTTGTGTTTATTTTTGACCGTGACAAAGTGTTACACTTGAAAACTGACAGTGTGCGCGCACGCGCGCACGCGCGCGCATGCGTGCGTGCGTGCGTGTGTGTGGTGTGTGTGTGTGTGTGTGTGTGTGTGTGTGGTGTCAATGTTGGTTGGCTAGCCCCCCCCCCCCCCTTTCCTTGCTGTTTCATTGTCATAATTGATGAGGTGACTGGGTTTATGGTTTTGTATAGTGATGTTTGTTTTTGACATGTTTATAGTTAAACATTGTAAAGCGCTGTGAGCTCTAGTGAGAAAGGGCGCTCTATAAATGTACGTTATTATATTATTATTATTCAATAGGAAAGACTCCCATATCAAACAGCTTATTAAAGTAAGCAACGAGGAAATCAACAACTGAGGCATCAGCATGTTTTAACATTTCAGTGACGATTTTGTCTGGCCCTGCGCTTTTCCCGGCTTTGAGTTTACCTATACTGGCGACAACCTCCTGCCTGGAAATAAGGCCATTAAACATTATGTCTGATGTGTTATCATTAGTATCTTCCGTGACATCAATTTCCCCAGTCTGTTCCTCGCCATTTGTTTCATTGAATACACTAAAGAAGTGTTCATACCATTGTTCTGAAGTGATTGTGTTATAAATAGCCGATTTTCTGTTCACTGATCGGATTGTTTGCCAAAACAGCTTAGGATCGTTAATGGACTGCTGCAATTTTTCTAATCTCGCTTGATCAAAATCATTTTTTCTTTTTGTTAAGTAAATATTTATATTCTTTCCTTTCTTTAACATAGGCTTCTTTCTTTTCATGGTTATATTTCTTTAACCGTTTAAATGCCCATAACGACTGTCTTACCTTTCTCTTTATCCTCTCACATTCGTCGTCAAACCAGCTGCTTTTCTTTTTGCCTGTTCCTACTTTTCAGATCATGCACGCAGCAGCGCTGCACAATGAACTTGTAAATGTTTCAATAGAACTATTAATGTCAGTATCGAGTTCCGTATAAGCATTCTGTAGACATTGTTTAAAGTGTACAGACTGTTGTTCTTCTTCGTACTGAAATGCATAGTATTCAGACCATATGATGCGATTTTCAGTACTACCCTTTTCAACATCACAATCTCTATTGCTATCACTTTCCGTACAAACATTCTTCCATTTGAATTCCACAGGTAAATGCCATGAGTGAATTTTATTGCTGACGCATAAATCACAAGACTGTGTTAAAAACATATCTTCTGAGATGACTACATAATCTATCACACTGCAGCCATGTGGCGAAACATATGTGAACTCACCATCAGAGTCACTAGAGCATAAACCATTGACTATGATGCAATTTAACTGAAAACACGTATTTAATAAGGAATTGCCAAAATTATTACTAGAAACATCTTTTGATTTCCTCTTCAACCCCCCAATCACAATGTTTTCATCCATGACATTGTAATCAGAATTGGGAGAATAATTCAACATTGATTCGAGTCTAGTTTGATCACAAGCTGTTCTGGCATTAAGATCACCAACTATCATAACATGAAATCATGATTTTCTGTAATCTGTAGAATACTTTCCTCCAAAATAACAATACCGTCTTTATTTCCATTTGGTCATACAACGGTCCATTTTCTGGAACAACATAACAACCAAGTAAAAGAATATCTTTATCCTGGTTGAACACAGATTTGTCAACTCTAACAGCAACAATATTACAACAGTTTAACTCGACCCTCGACACAAAGCTATCTAATGACTTTCTTACTAGGAGCAAAACGCCGCCAGAATTTCGACCATGTCGAGATAACTTTCTGGCTGGGGCAACAAACTTGACATGATCATGAAAAACACCATTAAAGTCAAAGGTATTATCCCACAAAGGTTTCAGTTAGACAAACAATATCAAAAGAAGAAACATAATTCATGAATGACATATCACTTAATTTAGAGTACAGATTTCTACATTTTATACAAGGAAAGTCAGTTCATCAAGATGGCCCTGCCTGTCCTATGGGTTAGTCCGTGTTGATCGCCGGGCTTGGGGGTTGTTACCGGGACACTTGTTGACTGGGAGGACTGGCTGGAACGGAGCTGAGTCACGTTTACTCCAGTGTGTCGACTGCCACCATTTCTGTTGTCACTGTGGCCACTACACACATTGATCTCACCACCAGCACGGGCACTGCTGTCACCGCAACGCGCTCTGTCGTTAACACCACGAGTACCACTGACACCACCACAAGCACCACCACCACCCCCACCACGAGCATTACTGACACTGCCACAAGCACTACTGACACTGCCACGAGCACTACTGACACTGCCACGAGCACTACTGACAGCACCACGTGCGGTGCTCTCACCACCGCGTGCACTGCTCTCACCATCACATGCACTGCCGTATCCACCACGTCACTACCGCATCCGCCGCGTGTACTGCCGTATCCACCATGAGCACTGCCATATCCACCTCGCGCGCTGTTACGTCGACTCTCCTTGTTGGAGCGAGGAGAATCTTCACCTCGCCGATGACCCCCCGCTGATGTCGTGACCTGTGCCCTCAGGACCTCCGCGACGTGATGCGTTGCACTTGGGCTGTTCCGTGGCCGGGTTGTTGGTTGACGTATCTCCGGGGTCGGCGTCATCGTTTGTTGCTCCTGCTGCTTCAGCGTTAAGTCCTGGGGTCAGCCTTGGCACCATGTTGGTGCCCATATGGTCGCCGGCCCATATGGTCGCCGGCGACCATATGGGCAGGGACTTCGGTGCCCGTACGGTCGCCAGCTGCCCATAAGGTCGCCGGCGACCGTACGGGCACTGAGTGTAGATATTTTCTGCAGTGAAAATACAGACGTGAACGATTTAGTAAATATAATTATGACCTGTAATATGAAGTGCTTTTCTCTCTCTCTCTCTCTCTCTCTCTCTCTCTCTCTCTCTCCTCTCTCTCTCTCTCTCTCTCTCTCTCTCTCTCACTCTCTCTCTCTCTCTCTCTCCTCTTCCGTGTGTGTGGTGTGTGTGTGTGTGTGTGTGTGTGTGTGTGTGTGCGTATAGGGAGAGGGGAGGAGGAGAGGGAGACTTAGTAAAGTGTCTCTCTCTCTGTCTCTCTCTGTCTCTGTCTCTGTCTCTCCCCTCTCTCTCTCTCTCTCCTGTCTCTGTCTCTCTCTGTCTCTGTCTCTGTCTCTCTCTCTGGCTCTGTCCTCTGTCTCTCTCTCTGTCTCTCTCTCTGTCTCTCTCTCTTCTCTCGTCTCTCTCTGTCTCTGTCTCTGTCTGTCTTCTCTCTGTCTCTGTCTCTGTCTGTCTCTGTCTCTCTCTGTCTCTGTCTCTCTCTGTCTCTGTCTCTCTCTCTCTCTGTCTCTCTCTCTCTCTGTCTCTCTCCTCTCTCTCTCTCTCTCTCTCTCTCTCTCTGCTCTCTCTCTGTCACTCTGTCTCTCTCTCTCTCTGTCTCTCTCTCTCTTCCTCTCTCTCTGTCTCTCTCTGTCTCTCTCTCTGCCCTCTTCTCTCTTCGTCTCTTCCTCTCTCTCTCTCTCTTGTCTCTTCTCTCTCTGTCTCTTCTCTTCTCTCTGTCTCTCTCTCTCGTCTCTCGTCTCCTCTCCTCCTCTCTGTCTCTCTTCTTCTCTTCCCTCTGTCCCTGCTCTGTCTCTGTCTCTGTCTCTCTTCTCTCGTCCTGCTCTTCTCTCTGTTCTTTCTGTCTCTCTCTGCTCTGTCCTCTCTTGTCTGTCTTCTCTCTGTCTGTCTCTTCTGTCTCTCTCTCTTCTTCCTCTTCTCTCTCTTCGTCTGTCTCTCTTCTCTCTGTCTCTCTTTCCTCTCTTCTGTCTCCTTCTTCTCTTCTCTCTGTCTCTCTCTGTCTCTTCTCTCTGTCTTCTCTTCTCTGTCTCTCTCTCTCTCTCCTCTGTCTCTCTCTCTCTCTGTCTCTTCTGTCTCTGTCTCTCTGTCTCTCTTGTCTCTCTCTCTGTCTCTCTTCTCTCTTGTCTCTCTCTTCTCTTCTCTTCCTCTCT
>CM031605.1:82662178-82697178 GCA_018398815.1 Conus ventricosus | reverse complement strand
ACACGCGCGCGCGCGCGCGCGCGCATTCACTCACACACACTTTTATATGGACATGAACATGCAAACACACTGTCACGAACTGTCAAGTGCATGGTTTAGGGCGTGTGTGTGCCTATGTTCCGCGTGTTCACACGCGTGTGTGTGTGTGTGTGTGTGTGTGTGTGTGTTTGCGTGTGCGTGCGTTCCTCGCGTGCACACCTTCACGCCCGTTATTCTGTGTCAGCTAGGAGTTGGCTTCAGTGTACAGACATCCCGTGCAGCCCATGCTGATCACTTTGCTCACCTTGAGAGCAAGCAATGTTCGAGTCCCGTTAGCCTGGACTAAGAACATTTATTTTCTTTTTTGAAGAGCCTTGGAGGGAGGTCTTCGGGTGTGACCGCACTGGTTAGGTTTGGGTCCTCCGAGCCATCGAAGTGACGCTGTTTTGTGTCCGCGGTGAGGTGTCTGGTTCTCCACAGCCTGTATAGGCCCCAGAGCTCACTCACAGGTTTTGGTGAGTTATCAGTCTGTTGTGTGCGTGTATCTATTTGTTTGTTTGCTATTGTTTTATATACTGTTCAGAAAAAGTTAAGGACCAACATTGAGAATGCACAAACACTTTTAAAAATTCACAAAAATTCAATTGTACCGGCTTTGTGGTCCAAACAAATTGAACCACACGCACAAATTGATAGTGAATGTTGCAACTGCAATTTTGTGGCACACATTTCTCACGCGCCTTGAAAAACACGTGTCGCGACTTGTCATTTTTGGAACAAATTGGGGTGAATTTCTGATGTGTTTGGGATCCGAGGAGCATGTGCTGAATCAAAATCATGTGAAGCACGAGCTAAATCAGGCTGTAGGTCATAAAGTATGCTCAACCAAATGTCTTTAAAGCCACTGTACTGGCGAAAAATGCAATGCAACAGCATGCCTCCACGTCGAAGACTGAACGAGCTGGATCGAGGAAGAGCAACAACAGGATGGCTCCAAGAAGGAGTTGCAGTCCGGGAAGGGGCACGGAGACTTGGGGTATCACACTCTGTTGTTATCAGACTCAGACAACGCTTTCAAGACACAGGAAGAGCGCAAGAACGACCACGCTCTGGTCGACCCAGAATGACAACACCACGAGAGGACCGATACATTGAAAGGCAGGCCACACAAGACAGAACAGCAAGTGCAAACAACGTCGCCTTAGAGATGCCACCAACACTGTTGTCAGTGATCAGACCATACGAAACCGCCTACACGCCGCTAACCTCCGTGCTCGACGACCGGCCATAAGACCTCGTTTGACAGATGCCCACAGAGCAGCACGCCGAGTATGGTGCACGCAGCACGTGAGATGTACACATGAACAGTGGGCTAACGTGATGTTTACAGACGAGTCGCGGTTCTGCCTGGATCCCACCGATAGACGGAACAGGGTCTGGAGACGCCGTGGGGAGCGTTTTGCAGAAGAAGCTGTCCTGGAAAGGAACCGCTATGGTGGGGGATCCGTTATGATTTGGGGCGGCATAAGCACACGCCACAGAACGGTTCTATACAATGTAGCAGGGAACTTGAATGGTGTTCGCTACCAAACAGAGATTTTGCAACCCCTGGTGCTGCCAGCCCTTCAACAGCTTGGACCTCAGGCAGTCTTTCAAGACGACAATGCACAGCCCCATCACACCAGAGCAGTAAACAGGTTTCTCCAAGCTGCTGGTGTCAACAGAATGCAGTGGCCCGCAAACAGCCCAGACCTGAACCCCATCGAACATCTTTGGGATGAGCTGGGCCGGAGACTGCAGCAGCGTCGTCCTCCTCCTGCTAACCTGGGTCAGCTGTTTGAGTCACTCTAGCAGGAGTGGGCTGCTGTCTCCCAGGCCTTTCTGCGCACACTGGTGAACTCCATGCGACAACGCTGCCTTGAATGCCTTGCCAATAACGGGGGGACACACACGTTATTAACCATGACATTGAACAAATACTCCTCCTGTGACTTTCAAATTTGGGGGTGGGGGTGTTTGTACTGAGCTCGATTCCAGTTTGTTGATTCCTCGGACTTGTCATTGACATTGTCTTTACACACTTTTCACATATTCAATAAATTCATGTTACACTTGGAGATTGATCACTTCCCAATTTTCTTTTTTATAAGTCAGTGAAATGTTGGTCCTTAACATTTTTGAACAGTATAGATATAGAGTTATATTCTTGCTTCCATTTCTAAAAACTTCACTATAAGTTACAATTGGATTCAGAGAGAGGGAGAGAAAGGAAACGCTAGTCGGCCTCGTCTCTTATTCTTTTCATTGTTGGTGCGTGACCCTCTGAAATTGAATAACTGGGGTTTATTTTATGCGTGAAAAGCTTCATCATAGAAATGTGAAGATATTTTTTGTACACTTCCGACTCGAATAATTTTATTGTTATATTCTTTTACGGTAAACACATTGTTTGGTGTAGTGTACCATGATACTATTGTTTGGGCGTTTTTTTTGGTTTCTACTATTCTCATTTGTTTTGGGCTTGTGTAGAAGAAAAAGAAACACCCGAAGGTGCTGGGGAGGACCCAGAGAAGCACTGTCTTCACCTGCCTTTAGAGCAGTCCTGTACCACCCTTGGAGGCCCGCGCTGTGTTGACGATGGGTACAGGCACGCGCAGGACACTCCATTAAGATATCAAGGGACATAACTGCTCCTGAACAGAGGTAAATCAGACTACAGGATGCAGCTCATAACAGCCTTAAAGTAGCATCCACATGGGTGTACCAGCCCGTATTTCATGACTGCAGAGCCCACCGGCGAAAAACACCACCCTCCAGCTGCCGAGCACACCCCACAGACCCAACCACCCCTGCCCACGGACAGATGAAGACAGTGCCACTCCAGACACAGCCAAGCTTTCGCCAAAACGGTCTTATGTGCCCTCAAGAAAGAATCCAAAGTTGTAGTCTTTCCCACTGTCAACAGGACTTTCCCTGTGGTCAGTGGGTCTTTCCTCGCCGTCACTGGACCTTTCTCCAGGGTCAGCCTAGTTAAGGCAAAGAAGAAAAGAAACACCCGAAGGTGCTGGGAGGACCCAGAGAAGCACTGTCTTCACCTGCCTTTAGAGCAGTCCTGTACCACCCTTGGAGGCCCGCGCTGTGTTGACGATGGGTACAGGCACGCGCAGGACACTCCATTAAGATATCAAGGGACATAACTGCTCCTGAACAGAGGTAAATCAGACTACAGGATGCAGCTCATAACAGCCTTAAAGTAGCATCCACATGGGTGTACCAGCCCGTATTTCATGACTGCAGAGCCCACCGGCGAAAAACACCACCCTCCAGCTGCCGAGCACACCCCACAGACCCAACCACCCCTGCCCACGGACAGATGAAGACAGTGCCACTCCAGACACAGCCAAGCTTTCGCCATACGGTCTTATGTGCCCTCAAGAAAGAATCCAAAGTACCATGATACTATTGTTTGGGCGAAAACGCGTTTATTTTGGTTTCTACTATTCTCATTTGTTTTGGGCTTGTGTATATAAAAGAAAATCTTTTGACCTACTAGTACGAAATCCTGTGTCATTTCCATCTATTGATCCCACCGTGACTGATTTTGAAGGACTGATAATTTAACGTCGTCAAATCTTGCTCTACACACTGTTTTCCTGCCGTTCATCTAAAATGCCAAATGCCCATTGTAAGGTAGCAATTAAGAAATTGAAAACTGTAGAAGTTAGGGTACTTAGTTTCACTTTGGCTTGCAATGTCCATGTTGGTCCTAAAATAACAGCAAACAGGCCCCACGTCGTTATTGCCACTCAGCAAACTGACGAAGGCCTGAAATGGCTGACGACTCCAGTTGGAACTGTGCCAGGATGAGGGGAAAGTCCTGAAAAGGGCTAAACGTAAAAACAAAAAGTTCTGGATCTGCTGTCAGTGCATTACAGTCCATAGCTGCTGTTTAACATGAGAATGTATGTTTACTCAAATGTTGTCAGTTTTACAAAACTAAAAAACAAAATTCTTTAGTCCTTATGGAGAATGTTCTCCATTTTGGACGTTGCAGCAAGTTAGGTAAGGCAAGGTGATGTTGCTTATAGCCCAGTTGACTGCCACGGACCATTTCAGGGTCGTCACCGCGCCCGATTCAACTCGCAAGTCACCAAGTTAGCCATATTATACAGATCTGTCCATTTCAAATTTAGTGAAGTGTTCCTAAACTGATCAGTATTTTGTTTGTAAGTTGTTCGATTTTTTGGGTTTTGCTTTGTTTTTGTTGTTGTAATTTCCAGTAACCTGACACTTGTGAGAGAATGCTGATGCTCCGAAATGGAGAAATCCGGCATGTGTACATACATTGTTTTCATATTTCGGGGGGGGGGGGGGGGGGGGGGGGGGGCTAATGACCACTGATACCAAGTGGCCAGTAAGTCAGAGACAGTAGATCATAACAGGAGCAGGAAAAGGAAGGAAGGAGAGAGAGAGAGAGAGAGAGAGAGAGAGAGAGAGAGAGAGAGAGAGAGAGAGAGAGAGAGAGAGAAGGTCATGTTGAGAGAACAGGATACAATCTCACAGTAACAACACCCTGTATGAGAGGCAGCGAGGGGTGTGGATAGATTGGGACGGGGAAGGGCAGGGAAGGAATGGCGGGAGGATGAGGGTAAGGGAGCGATGGTCACCGGAGTATTAATTAGGAGAGCTAACAAGAAGGCCAGTGGCGCGCGAACAGGAAGCCACCTCTCTGAAAGTCAAGAAGGGCAGTTGTGGCGCCATGAGATTGTGTTGGTGCGACACGCAGCATCGCGCTCGCGCATGCACACACGCACACGTGCACGCATATATATATATACACGCACGCTCGCACGCACACATAGATGTATACGCACACGCGCATGCGCGTGCGCGCGCACACACTCACACACACACACACGCACACGCACACACACACACACACACTAACACGCACACACTTTTGTGACGTCATCTTTGACCTCATCACATCCACACGACACCACTTGTGACTTCACCAAGGATCGGTTTGTGCGCAGAGGGACAGCGCAGGCTGCTGGGAAACGCCGGAAGTACCACAAAGATTCAGATGTTCAGTTGTTAGTGCGTAGGCTGGAAACTGTGAAAGAACTTCAGCTGTGGAGGACATTGATACAATTCGAAAGAACATCATAATGTGAATGGCAGCAATGCAACTGTAGGCCAACAAGAAAATGAAATCCAAAACCTGTCTGCCATGATTTCTCTGAAGAGTGGTGTCCTTTGCTTCAGCGTGTTTTGAAGGAAGGAGCTGCCAGAGCCATTTTCAAACGAGAAAATCGAAACCCAACCTGATTTGCATGATTTGTGTGAAGAGTAAGGCTGAAGATTGAACCAATTCTTGAGGAGCACATTTGTGGAGAAAAAAAACAGAAACCCAACCTGATTTGCATGATTTGTGTGAAGAGTAAGACTGAAGATTGAACCGATTTTTGAGGAGCACATTGTAAACAAACAAACAAACAAAATAGAAATCCAACCTGATTTGTGTGAAGAGTAAGACTGAAGATTGAACAGATTTAAGAGGAGCACATTTGTAACAGTTCAGTTCAGTTCAGTGGTTTATTTAATGTCTTTTCATCGCCAGATGATATTAGACACACACATTTGTAAACTGAAAAATAGAAACCCAACCTGAATTGCACGATTTGTGTGAAGAGTCAGACTGAAGATTGAACAGATTTTAGAGGAGCACATTTGTAAACACAAAAAAAGAAGAAAAAAAAGAAACCCAAACTGATTTGCACGATTTCTGTGAAGAGTTTTGATCAAATTGAAAGTAGACTGAAGAGGCACGTTTGTAACCGGGAAAACAGAATTCAAAAACTGGTTTATACATTGTTTAAAAGAATACTTTATTAGATTAAAGGTATATTGAAGGGGCATATTTCTAAACCACAACACGAAAACAATTTCTGTGAAGATAATTGCAATAAACTGAACCTGAAGGAGCACATTATTAACCAGAAGATAAAAACCAAACCTAGTTTGCCCTGTTTCCTTGAAGAATATTGTGTTGTCTTGAAGGAGCAACCACGAGATTAGAAAACCGAACCTGTCTGTTAGCGCGATTTGTATTTATCTCTTTAATGTGTGTGTGTGTGTGTGTCTGTGTGTGTGTGTGTGTGTGTGTGTATAAAGTGTCGCATTTGGTTAGACCTACTGAAGGAACAATGCAGACCAGAGGAGGAACGTAACGTGTTTCGCCACATGCCCATGAAAAGCATCGTGCTTGGGTGAAACTGAAAGGACCACGACCCACTGGTTTGTGAGATAGTTACACACAGGTGCAGTGATGACTCGGAGGGTGAAGTCACTTCATTCAATATGAAGCTGCAACAGGGATCTACATAGGAAAGTAGACATGAACCCAGTTGACGGCATTCTCCTTATTGATCTGAACAGTGCAGCATGAAAATTTTTATATGCCTACCTCTCAAAGATAGGCAGTTTTAAAAAGTATCGTCTACCAGCCATATGGAAAGTCTGAGACCAGACGAAATCAATGAAAGAAGCTGCTATACAGCCCGCTACCGAACGAAAGGTGAATGAGTGGATATCTGTCACGATTGCTGTTTTGTGGACCAACATTACATGGATTACTAGGGGAAAAGGAGTGTTAGATTCATCCCTTCCATCTGCTGGTGTGTGTGTGAGGAATGAAGAGAGGAGGGCATGTGTGAGGGGGGCCGGGACCGGGGAGGCTGGGGTCAAGTGGACATGCCGGAGGACCCCGTTCAGGATGGGGAAGAGACCTTCTCCTGGGACCACCTCCAGAAGGACATGGAGCTCTTGCTGTTTGAGATGGTGAGTAAATGCACATGGCGCAAGCACGCTCACCAACACACACACACACACACACACACACACACACACACACACACACACACACACACACACACACACACTCTCTCTCTCTCTCTCCTCTCTCTCTCTCTCTCTCTCTCTCTCTCTCTCTCTCTCTCTCTCCAACACTTGCACGCGCACAAAGATGAGAGACGGACAGACAGAGTGATGAATACGGGGAAGGATGAGTGGAGTATGTTCGGGGAGGGTTGGAGGGGAGGGATTAAAGGCTGTGGGGCCGGCTGTGTGTGTCCGTGTGTATGTTAAAATTTCACAGAAGAAAGATCACTCATTTGCCTTCCACTTAAAAACAAAATTTTTGAATTGATTTCCTTTCGTACAATGTTTATCTGTTTAATTACCTGTGATTTATCATTTATTGCCGAGTGCACATGATATGTATGTATATATATATATATATATATATATATATATATATATATATATATATATATATATATATATATACGCGCGTGTGTGTGTGTACAATGGAAGCCGCTTATAACGAATCGCTGGGGACATTCAAAATTACTTGTTACATTCGGCTTTCGTTACAACCGACGCACCGGTTATAATGAATTTCTATCTGGTTGCTTCGTTATATCCAGCGTGATCTCTCTCTCTCTCTCTCTCTCTCTCTCTCTCTCTCTCTCTCTCTCTCTCTCTCTCTCTCTCTCTCTCTCTCTCTCTCTCTCCTCTCTCTCTCTCTCACACACACACACACACACACACACACACACACACACACACACACAACACACACACACACACGTACGTACAAACACACCTACCTATACATATACAAGTATACTACATTACATTACAATATCAAATAATGACAAAATTTGAAACCAAATTGTTGTATAATGCCCAGAGGCCTATTCAATATACTTCGTCCAGTACCATACACTTTATGTGTTTGCTTGTATCATAAAGAATCAGCAGTTAATCTGTTGTCTAAAATACACCACTTGTCAAAACATAACATATTCAGAATCTGGCAATGAAAAAGAATGTATGGAAAGGAAATAAAACCACCACACACACATTGACCATTCTTAGAATATTTTGTTTTTCAAGCATCGAGCCTCATTCTATGTAATAAACTAACAATACGCATTGGTCCCGAAAGAAAGGTTTTAAAACGACCAGTTTGAGTCCTGCTTCTAAAATTCAAATATGCAACTCTTTCAATTAAGTTGCACATTTTGTCCACCGATAATGGAACTGATAATGAGATAGTATCACTTACATTTCGGGCACCCAGTTTTGCACTTTTATCTGCCTGTTCGTTTGTACTAATTCCACAATGAGAGGGAACCCAACAAAACTCGACAAAAGGTCCCTTCATTATTAGACAATTAATAAGATACTTTATCTCAAAGATGATCTCATTTCGTTCTTTGTTTGAATCAGTCCTAATTGTATTTAATACTGATTTTGAATCAACACAAAATAAGATGTTGAAAATAACCATGGGTATGCTGATAATATGCTGTAATGCCATGACTAATACAGTTAATTCGGCTGTAAATTTTAAAGAGCCCTTTCCTAAGTAGTACGACTTCTGTACTTTTTATATAAGGTATTACAAAACCGGCACCTGCACCGCAATCCTCGCTTACTGAACCATCTGTGGCAACTTCCAGGTCAATAAGATATTTTTCAGACATATGAGGTTTAGCAATTGTTGCAAACATATAGGGACTGGAACTAGTATTTAATGGAAGATAATCAGTATCACCATTTGCTTTCTTCGGTTACCAATTTGGAAGAGGTGTAAGATATATATTTTTTGCAGCCTTAGACGATTTTGAAGCCGACGTGTATGTTGCTATTGTTAATAAAGAAGACACTTTGTTGTTTTTTTGGTTTGGGAAAATGTTTGTCTAACCTTCCTTCAAGTTCAGCACCTGTATTGTTTTCAACAGCTGAAACTCTAATCATGTATTTAGCACAGGCCAGTTCTCTACAGGCCATCTACAGGCCATCTAATGGCAAAATTCCAGCTTTTCTCTATGCTTTTCCTTTGGAAGCATGTGCAGGTATGCCAAGTGCCAGTTTTAAGGTTTGTTGTCTAAGCTCTGAAGCTTTTTTCACATATATACTTGGTGCCGCGAAATACACTTCCAGACCATAAGTTAATTTGCTTCTTACAAGAGACGTGGCAAGATGAATAGAGCGGCAGTGTCTTAACCCCACTCATATTGACTAATGATCTTAAAACAATTTAAACTTTTGCCGGCCTTCTACAAAATGTAATCAATGTGTCTTTTCCACCGTAAATTGTTAGAAAGATGAATTCCGAGAAACTTGACACTGGATTTATAATCCAATTTTTCATTGTATAAAGTTACAATCAATGCGCCTAGGAAGGCAGCGAAAGTCACAGATGCGTTGCTATATCTTAGTGTATAAAATCAAGAGTTCTTCATTATGAGAAGGACACATTAGGTCACTCATGTACAGTCAATGGAATCTCAGCTGTAATGTGTGGTATGTAAATGTCCTGATTCTATGAAACAGCAGAAAAGGTTCATAATTTAATTCATTTAAAAAAAAGGGACGCCTGTCCCTCGTAAGGCTCCATGCGCCATTACAAAATAAAAGCCGAACGTTTAAAGAATGAAGAGAATAACGGAAACACATAAGATTAAGGCATATAAACTATAACGTCATAAGACCAACATACATTGAAAAACAGAATCATCCCATACACTCTTTCCCTACGTTGTCTCCCCCTTACCCTCCCCCCTCTCTCCAGCACACACAAACACCCAAGACACACACACTCACTCACACACACACACACACACACACACACACACACACACACACACACACACACACACACACACACACGCACGCGCGCGCGCGCGCGCAGATACACTAGTCAGATAAGACATAACAGTAGGTTAACAGTGCTGTGCGTAAAATTAATCACCGTTAAAATAGGAACGTAGCAACCTTGATGGTGTGTATAGTTTAAGTAGGTTTGAAAGGTAGGAGGGGGCAAGATCGTGGAGGCATCGAAAACAGAGGCTGTCGATTTTTTGTTCAATGCGGTCTCGGACAGGAAGCCAGTGCAGCTCCCTCAAGAGATGCTTTGCATGGTCAAATTTGCGTTTTCTGAGGACTATGCGGGCAGCATTATTATGAGCCCTCTGTAATTTGCCCTGCAGCGTGTTTGGAATACTAACAAAGAAAGAATTGCAATAGTCCAGTCTGGACAAAACAAATGCTGACATGAGCTTTCTAGTCGCATTGATGGTAAGAAAAGGACGGATATGACTGATTCTGCGGAGCTCAAGACAGATGGTCCTACACAGTAGGTTTATATGGTCCTTCATTGAGAGGCCGGATATACCCCAAGATTCCTCACAGACACGGCAAAACCGATCTCTACACCAGACAAAACAAAGGGAGTGTTGTCCGGGACTGCTGTGAGCTGCCTGGCTGTTCCACTGGAATGACCTCGGTTTTCCCATCATTCATTTTCAGCTTGTTTCCAGTCATCCATTTATGACAGATTCTATTGTCTGTTGAAAAGTGGCAAGGAACTGGGAAAACTGACAGGGTTGTGCTGACTGATGCAACTGTGCATCGTCAGCAAACATGTGATGCATAGCATCACACTGCCTGATCTGCTGACTGAGAGGTTGAATGCATATTGTAAACAGCACAGGCCCTAACACGGAACTCTGGGGTACTCCATACTTCAGAGGAACAGGTTTTGAAGCATGATTGAGTACAACAGCAGACTGGAATCGGTCACTCAAGTAAGATGCAAATCATTTTAGGATATTGCCTGACGGTCCAAAAGAGACTTGTAGTCTCTTAAGCAAGATGTCATGGTCCAGCGTATCAAACGCTGCTGACAGATCTCGCTCTCTTCTCATAATGAAGAACTCTTGATTTTATACACAAAGACATAGCAACACATCTGTGACTTTCGCTGCCTTCTTAGGCGCATTGATTGTAACTTTAGGGATAGCAAAGATATGTTTCCTCGGTCATAAGCAGAAAGCAGATCATTGACAACACAAAGTAAAGCCGTCTCTGTGGAATGATTTGCCTTGTAAGCAGACTGGAAGGGCTCAAGCAAGTCAGACTGACTCAAATGATTAAGTTGGTGTAAAACAACCTTTTTCCAGGATTTTAGAAACGAAAGGCAAATTTGACACAGGCCTGTAGTTTTTCATAAGATTTGGGTCAAGATTGGACTTTTTTCAACAGAGGTGTCACAAGAGCATTTTAACAGGAGGGGTGCAGAGCCAGTACTCAAGGAGTTATTGACAATAGTGGTGCTAACAGGTATTAACTCACTAAGACTCTGATACAAGAGGTCTGTTGGGATGGGGTCAAGGCTGCAGGATTTTTTGGGCATATTTACAATAATAACCCTAACATGATCTGTCACAGGGGTAAAATCACACATTGGTTTTTCAGTAAAGACAGAAAATTCTGGGATTCCTCCTTTGTCAAGTTCTAACTTGAGCTGCATAATTTTGTCCGTGAAAAGGTCACAGAACACATCGGGTAACTCACCAACTGGTATGTTGTTTTGCAGACTTTTGTCTTTACCCGTTCCTGTAAGATGACCCACTAAATTAAACAAAGCCCTGCTGTCCGTGCATTCTTCTACTTTAGCACTAGTGTGGACTGTCTGGGCTTCACTGATCAAGTCCTTGGTGTCATCTCTGCGTTGCTGAAACATCTGTGATGAACCACCAAGTGTGTCTTCCTCCGCTGACGTTCTGCCAGTCGACGTTGCTGCTTGGACTGCTTCACTTCCAACGTGAGCCAAGGTGCAGAAAGCCGGTCTGTTACACAGCGAGTCGTTAGGGGAGAGGAATGCCTTCAGACCCTGGTTGTAATCCGTAACAGGGCCCTCCTCGCTTAACTGGAGCGCTGCCACATCACTTCTGAAGGCCGTCAAATCGACTGCGCGCAGGTTTCTTGACACAACAATATATTTCTTGGGACCAGGCTTTTTCGTGTTCAGAGAAAGGGAAATTAGAAAATGGTCAGACACCAGGTGGTCTGTCACAGACAGGTCCAGGATTGTGTCAGAGTTCTCCTCCACAACAATCAGCCAGTCAGTGATGTGGTGTGATTTGTGAGTGGGCTTTTCAATCAGCTGACACATGCTGTGCGTAGTAAGCAACTCCTTTAACACCTTTACGTGACAGTCTGAGGGAGAATCATAATAGAAATTAAAATCACCCATGATGATAGTTTTTGAGTTAGACAGTGCACGGGAATCCAAAAAGTCTGGAAACTCTTCCATGAACTGAGAAGTTTTCAGTTTGTTGCCTTTACTAGGTGGAGGTCGGTAAAGACAGAAAAAAAAAGACATAGGACCAGCACAGGTGAGGTGTGCTTTACACAATTCAAATGTTGTAAACTCAACTACAGTCTTTGGGAAAGTATTACAGGGCTTGAATAGCTCTCTGTAGAGGACTGCCGCACCACCACCGCGCAGCGCTCTTGGACTAGAATGGAGAAAGAAGCCAGGAGGAGTTAATTCACACATCTTCACTTCGTCACCAGCCCGCATGAATCACGTCTCTGTGGTAAACACCAGATCGGCGTTGCTTTCATGGATAAAGTCACACATGGATAAAGTCTTGTTCTTCGTTATATCCAGTAATCGTTGCATCCGACTTCACAGTAAGCGGCTTTGACTGTGTGTGTGTGTGTGTGTGTGTGTGTGTGTGTGTGTGTGTGTGTGTGTGTGTGTGTGCGTGTGTGTGCGCGCGCGCGCACACGCACACACACACACATATATATATATATATTATATATATATATATAATATATATAATATATATATATATATATAAACAGAGAGAGAGAGAGAGAGGGAGAGAGATAGAAAGAGAGAATATGTGTGTGCGCGCGCGCGTGTGTGTATATGTATATATATATATATATATGTATATGTATATCCAAAAGAAAAAGACACAAGAACAACAAGCTGTCGTGGTTATAAATGAAATTTTCGGCTTTATTTGCCTTCGTCAGCACATGACATCCTCCCTGAGTGCCAGCAGGTTATATATATGTGGCTCAGTATATATATATTATATATATATATATATATATATATATATATATATATATATATATATATATATACTGAGCCACAAAAGAAACGCAAACGATGGGTCCATTCAATGTACTCTCATGTTGTTGACATTTAATTGCAACCATTGAAATGAATTGAATGCAACCATTGAGTTTCTGGCTTTAGTGTTCTTATTGTTGGCTGAAGCAAACAGTGGTCACATGTCATGAGTGTCATGGAGAGGGTCAGTAACGAGTGTGTCCCCCACGAGCGTTGATAACAGCCTGACATCTGGCGGGCATGGAGTGGATCAGACGGTTGATGGTGGCCATGTTGACGTTGTTCCAGATCTGCGTCAGTGCCTGCTCTAGCTGACGGGCTGTGGTTGGCCTCGACTGAACAGCATTCAGCTCCCGTTTGAGATGGTCCCAGAAGTGTTCGATAGGGTTCAGATCAGGGCTCAGCGAGGGCCACTGCAGAGCTCTGATGCCCTGTTGCTGCAGGAAGTCTGTGGTGACTCTGGCAGTGTGTGGACGAGCATTGTCCTGCTGGAGAGCGAGGTGGCCGTGCTGCTGGAAGTGGGGTACAACAAGAGGCCTCAACACCTGGTCAATGTATCGCTGCGCAGTAACGCCATTTCCGCGACCAGGGCCAATGTCTAGGAAAACAACAGGCCCAACAAGCTGGTTGAGGCCGATTCCTCCCCATACCATGATGCTCGCACCTCCCCAAGCATTGATCTCATGGACGTTGTTGTTGGCATACCTCTGGTTGCGCCTCCTCCACACCCGGATTCGGCCATCAGCATGATGAACACAGTATCGGCTCTCATCCGTGAAGAGGATGCCCTCCATTGCCGCCAGTTCCAGTTCCGGTGCTGCTGGGCCCATTGCAGTCGTTGTTGCCCATGTCTTGGAGTAAGAACAGGTCGCCTTACGGGACAGCGGCAGTGCAGGTGATGTTCTGTTAATCGACGCCGCACAGTTTCACCAGAAATTGGTGCACCATGCCTGCCAATGGTGTTTCTGGCCGTTTCCGTTGCATAAGTGAATTGCTCACGCAGGTGACGGCGGTGAATCGCCCGATCTTGTCGCACAGTCGTTACACGGGGTCTGCCGCTTCGTGGGTTGTCCCGAGCGTCGCCATTTGCCTGGAACTTGGCCCACAAACGACAAATTGTAGAAACAGCCACGCCAAATGCAGCTGCGACTTGTGCAGCACGGTTTCCGGCTTGGAGTCGCCGTATGGCTCTTTCTCTGTCGACGGCGCTCAGTCTTGGCATTCTGGTCATGTGGAAGTGATTGCTTTGCCAGGGCGTAACAGCCTGGGTTTTTATTCCTAGTGATGTGTGAATACTGTTCAGCGTAAAAGATTGACATGACTGTTTGCATTCGCCTTGCACATGCAAAAACGCGCTTCCACGTTCATGGCGCCGGTGTGTAGACTCATTTCTAGTGACACTGACCTGATTTGCACGTGCTGCACACCAGGTCTAATGCTGACTCATGACTGCACGGAATATATGGTCACAGCGCACCTAGTTAATTATATTCACCCCTACACACCCCTCCATTTGCGTTTCTTTTGTGGCTTAGTATATATATATATATATATGTTTAAAATAGGATTTTAAAATGGAAAAATTAAAACCAACAAATTTGTTTCGAGCCGGCGCTCTCGTCAGGGTGTACAATTTGGGCACGCCACCGGTCCCACATGGTGTGGTGTGTGGGCGCCTGAACTCTGCGCGTGTGGCACGTGGCCTGCAGATCCCTTATCTCCCCTGGGGCACGCCCAGGGGGGCACGCTAGGGAATGGTGCACCGACAAGGATTTCCATTTATGCCTTGGTATCAGAAACAGTAATTGGGCTACAACCCAGTTAAATACTTTACAAAGAGTTCTGCTTCATTAGAATTAAAAGTTAATATGGCAAAAAGCAATATAATTGTTTTTAGAGAAGGGTGGATATCTTGCAGCGAGAGAGAGATGGACATATAATGGTTCTATAATGCCTGTTGTAAATGTATATAAATACTTAGGTATATATTTCTCAACGCGCTTGAGCTTTGTCTTTGCTTGCAAGGATTTAGCAAGTAGAGCCAAAACTGTGTTACTGTGAATACTAAAGAAATTGTCGTTGCTAAATAATGACTCCCTTACTTTGTTTTTGAAGTTATTTGATGCCCGAGTTCAACCTATGGTGCAGTATGGAGCTGAAGTATGGGGCCTTGATGCTGCTGCTATCGTACATTGTGAGAAGATCCATCTTTTTGCTCTGAAAAAATTCCTTGGAGTATCATTGCAAACACCAAATGATTTGGTATATGGTGAAACAGCTAGATTTCCAATATTTTTGAATTCCGCCGTTAAATGTGTTCGATACTGGCTTAGAATTATTCAGATGCAAGATTACAGATTACCATACAAAGCATATCGAATGATGTTACACTTAGATGACAGAGGGAAAAAGAACTGGGTGACTAATGTGAGAATGAAATTGTGTGAATATGGTTTCGGATTTGTATGGATGAACCAAGGTGTCGGTGATGTGGATGTTTTTATCAAGGTATTCCGAGAAAGACTGGTTGATTGCAGTTGGCAAAACTGGAATTCTCATGTACAGAACAGTGACAGATTTGAATTATACAGAACATATAACCATTTACGATGTTTACCTGTCTACATGTCAATGAAAATAGACAAACATATAAAACGCATTATGACTAAGTTTAGATTTGGTGTTTCTGATCTATTTACTCATTATTTCCGTTATAGACAGTCGTCTACCAGAAATCTGATCTGTCCATTATGTCAAATTACGAAAGAGGATGAAGTTCATTTTGTATTGGTTTGTCCAGTATTAAAAGATCTTAGAGAACAATTCATCCCACAAAAGTATTTCAATAATCCTTGCCTTTTCAAGTTAACCCTGTTAATGTCGTCATCGAATGAAAACACTGTTAAACAGTTAGCTATTTATTTATATAAAGCATTCAAGAAGCGAAGTGTGTATATAACGTAAAGAATACCAATGTCAATTTTCGACATGAATTACAGTGTATACCCCCATTCTAAGGGGCTATGGCCTATATGAATAAAACATTTGAGTCTTGAGTCTCTCTCACATGTTTCTCTGTACTTGTTTAACACGTTAAAAGTCATAAAATCGTTGTTACGCTTTTTGTTGATGAGACATATCCTGTGTTTGAAACATTGTATGTTGTTCATATACTTGTACCCATTCATTAGGGCCTGTCATGAATGAATAATATGAATCCCCCCCCTTCTCTCTCTCTCTCTCTCTCTAGCTCTATCTCCCTCTCGCTGTCTCTCCCCCTCTCTCTGACTCTGTCTCCGCCCTCGACAATAACATTATTGTCACCGATTTGAAAACAAATCTTGCATAATGAACAAGAATGTTGAATATGAATGTATGCTAGCGCACTTGAACATGACTGCCTCATGTATCCCTGTTCGTTCCTCCTCAGGCTGTGCTGACGATACTGTTTCAGCGCAGGGTGGTGTGTGTGTGTGTGTGTGTGTGTGTGTGTGTGTGTGTGTGTGTGTGTGTGTGTGTGTGTGTGTGTTGTGTGAAGTCACGTCAAGTCAAAATTATCTTTATTGAGGTTAAAGAATAAGCTTTACAGCTTACAAATCCTGTCCTGTGTGTGTGTGTGTGTGTGTGTGTGTGTGTGTGTGTGTGTGTGTGTATGCGTGCGCGCGTGCGCGCGCGCGCGCGTGTGTGTGTGTGTGTGTGTGTGTGTGTGTGTGTGTGTGCCTCAGTGTGTGTATGTGTGAGAGAGTGAGTGACAGACATTTTAAGTGTGTACGTACGTTTTATCGTATGATAATATGAATCATCACTATTTTGTTATATTCAATGTTCTATTGTGTAATAGTGTTCACGTGTTGGAATGTTCTATTGTGTAATAGTGTTCACGTGTTGGAATGTTCTATTGTGTAATAGTGTTCACGTGTTGGTATCCACAGTCCCTGAAGGGACAAGGGCCAGATGAAAAATAGCGTCATCTTGCCCCTTGGGAACAAAGTTTTAATCTCTCTCTCTCTCTCTCTGCGTGTGTGTGTGTGTGTGTGTGTGTGTGTGTGTGTGTGTGTGTGTGTGTGTGTGTGTGTGTGTGTGTGTGTGTCTGTCTGCCTACCCTCTCTCTGTCTGTCTACCTGCCCTCTCTCTGTCTTTCTCTCTCGCTCCCCCCCCCCCCCCCCCCCCCCCCCCGCTCACGCACACAGCCACACACACACACCAACACACACACACACACACACAACACACACACACCACACACACACACACACACAACACACGCTTCCGCAGTTCAGTGTCCTCTTTACCCCACTACTGTTTACACCCCTATCCCATCTCTCCTTCCTATTTCCCTGCCGAGGCCCCCCTTCCTTTCCTCCCACTTCCCCCGACTTTCCGCCTCCACCCTACCTCCTCGTTACTCCCGCGCGCAGTTGTCGGGGTGAAGGTAAGAGACAGCCGTGTGTAATCCCTCCTGATTAGCCGTGACCAGAGGAGCCAGCCCGTCCCTTTCCACTATCTCTGGTTCCACCCTCTCCCGTGACTCATCAGAGGGCCAAAGGAAAGGAGTGGAGGGGGTGGGGGTGTGGGGTGGTGTCAGGGAACCTCGGGTTTGTTTGTTTTTTGTCTTTTGTTTTAGTTTCTTTCTTTCTCTGACGTTTAACGCCGATTTTCACGATTCAGCCACTTACAGCAGTTATGCTACGTTTCGCCCAGTCACGCTTCTCCCTATCATATTTCCGCCAATCACGTTTTGCCCAGTTACATTTCTCCCAATCACGTTTTCCCCCAGTCACGTTTCACACAATCGTATTTCCGCCAATCACGTTTCTCCCGATCACATTTCTCCTAGTCACGTTTCGCCCGGTCACGTTACACACAATCACATTTCTCCCAATCGCATTTCTCCCAAACACGTTTCTCCCAGTCACGTTTCACCCAATTACGTGCTACCCAATCACATTTCACCCAGTCACGTTTCACCCAATCAGTTTTCACCCAATCATGTTTCTCCCAATCATGTTTCTCCCAATCATGTTTCTCGTCATCACGTTTCACCCATTCACGTTTCACTCAATCTACATGCAACCCAGTTACGTTTTCTCCAATCCGTTTCGCCCACGCATGTTTCTGTCTAAGTACTTTTCAACCAGTCCGTTTCCCCAATCGCGTTTTACCAACCACATTTTACCCAATCACGTTCTCCATATCACGTTTTCCCCAATACGTGTACCCAATCACGTTTCTTTCAAATCACGTTTCACCCAGTCACATGCCCCCATATCATTTTCTCCAATCCCGTTCACCCAAGCATGTTGTTTTTCTAATCACTTTTCACACTAATCACGCTGTCGCCAAATATTTTGATTCTCGGCGTAATTCTGTACCGAAGCTCTAAATAATCTGTCAGTGTAGCGTTTCTGCCAAACTACTCGCTCACTGTTCACCCAAATAATCTTCAGTGCATCAAAAGGACTAATATTTATTGCATGGTTAAAGAAATTGGTCACAATAATGAGAATAATTTCTTTGGTCTACATATTTGATCGTGGTTTTTCTTTCTTAGATTGAAGGGGGGGGGGGGTGGGAGGGTAGAGGGAGGAGTGGTTAAGTGGAAGTAAAGTAATTGATATTAAACGAAAGAGATTGAATCAGAGAGCATAAGTTGTTTAAACTGTCTACATTGTTTTGTGCTCATCTTCCTGTTTGGTATGAACAACGGTATGATGGGTTCACGGCAGTTCCACGGAATTTGTGATTCTCAGTTCGCTGTTGGCACGATCCCGTTCGCGTGTTTGAAGTCGGTACGTTGGGTTCTGGGGTGTGTTTGTGCGCTGCGCGCGCGTGCGTGCGTGCGTGTGTGCTGGCAGTGTTGGTGTGGGATACATATACATGATTTCAAACAACTTTATGCAACCGGATTTTGAGTGAACATGCGGAAGTGCAGGAAGATTGCGCACTGGAGAAATGTAATTAGGCAAATCAACACATGATCTGGACAAAACGTATGAACTAAAACTGGTAATGAATCACTAAGTCACTGTAACTTTACATTTGGGACGCTATTGGTGGCTCACGGACCTTCACTACACAGAGTACATGGTAGAAAAATTCTCGCGAGCTCACTCCCTATTTCCACTGCAGTCATCTCATGTACCCTGGTCATCGGTCTTGGTGATCATGTAGCCAAACCATTAGAACGGTCACTACCACGTGTTGGTGTGCTCCCAGCCCACCCCCTCCCATGAACAACGAATTTTCGAGGTCAGCGAAGACATGTAGTTGGGATCACTGGGAAGTCAACAGATAGTTGGGATCACTGGGAAGTCAACAGGTAGATTGGGATCACTGGGAAGTCAACAGGTAGATTGGGATCACTGGGAAGTCAACAGATAGATTGGGATCATGGGAAGTCAACAGATAGATTGGGATCACTGGGAAGTCAACAGATAGATTGGGATCACTGGGAAGTCAACAGGTAGATTGGGATCAGTGGGAAGTCAACAGATAGATTGGGATCACTGGGAAGTCAACAGGTAGATTGGGATCAGTGGGAAGTCAACAGGTAGATTGGGATCACTGGGAAGTCAACAGATAGATTGGGATCACTGGGAAGTCAACAGGTAGATTGGGATCAGTGGGAAGTCAACAGGTCGATTGGGATCACTGGGAAGTCAACAGGTAGATTGGGATCAGTGGGAAGTCAACAGGTAGATTGGGTCATGGGAAGTCAACAGGTAGATTGGGATCAGTGGGAAGTCAACAGGTAGATTGGGATCACTGGGAAGTCAACAGATAGATTGGGATCAGTGGGAAGTCAACAGATAGATTGGGATCACTGGGAAGTCAACAGGTAGATTGGGATCAGTGGGAAGTCAACAGTAGATTGGGATCAGTGGGAAGTCAACAGGTAGATTGGGATCAGTGGGAAGTCAACAGGTAGATTGGGATCACTGGGAAGTCAAGAGATAGATTGGGATCATGGGAAGTCAACAGGTAGATTGGGATCAGTGGGAAGTCAACAGGTAGATTGGGATCATGGGAAGTCAACAGGTAGATTGGGATCAGTGGGAAGTCAACAGGTAGATTGGGATCGTGGGAAGTCAACAGGTAGATTGGGATCAGTGGGAAGTCAACAGGTAGATTGGGATCAGTGGGAAGTCAACAGGTAGATTGGGATCAGTGGGAAGTACAAACAGGTAGATTGGGATCAGTGGGAAGTCAACAGGTAGATTGGGATCAGTGGGAAGTCAACAGGAATGGTCAAAAACAGGTAGATTGGGATCATGGGAAGTCAACAGGTAGATTGGGATCAGTGGGAAGTCAACAGGTAGATTGGTCTGGAAGTCAGTATGGCGGAAGTCAACAGGTAGATTGGGATCACTGGGAAGTCAACAGGTAGATTGGGATCACTGGGAAGTCAACACGTAGATTGGGATCAGTGGGAAGTCAACAGGTAGATTGGGATCACTGGGAAGTCAACAGGTAGATTGGGATCACTGGGAAGTCAACAGGTAGATTGGGATCACTGGGAAGTCAACAGGTAGATTGGGATCACTGGGAAGTCAACAGGTAGATTGGGGTCACTGGGAAGTCAACAGGTAGATTGGGATCAGTGGGAACTCAACAGATAGATTGGGATCAGTGGGAAGTCAACAGGTAGGTTGGGATCAGTGGGAAGTCAACAGATAGATTGGGATCACTGGGAAGTGAACAGGTAGATTGGGATCAGTGGGAAGTCAACAGGTAGATTGGGATCACTGGGAAGTCAACAGGTAGATTGGGGTCACTGGGAAGTCAACAGATAGATTGGGATCAGTGGGAAGTCAACAGATATTGGGATCAGTGGGAAGTCAACAGGTAGATTGGGATCACTGGGAAGTCAACAGGTAGATTGAATGGGAGTCCACTTGGGATAGGAGTCAACAGATAGATTGGGATCAGTGGGAAGTCAACAGATAGATTGGGATCACTGGGAAGTCAACAGGTAGATTGGGATCAGTGGGAAGTCAACAGGTAGATTGGGATCACTGGGAAGTCAACAGGTCGATTGGGATCACTGGGAAGTCAACAGGTAGATTGGGGTCACTGGGAAGTCAACAGATAGATTGGGATCAGTGGGAAGTCAACAGATAGATTGGGATCAGTGGGAAGTCAACAGGTAGATTGGGATCACTGGGAAGTCAACAGGTAGATGGGATCTGGGAAGTCAACAGGTAGATTGGGATCAGTGGGAAGTCAACAGGTAGATTGGGATCAGTGGGAAGTCAACAGGTAGATTGGGATCAGTGGGAAGTCAACAGGTAGATTGGGGTCACTGGGAAGTCAACAGGTAGATTGGGATCGTGGGAAGTCAACAGGTAGAAATTGGGATCAGTGGGAAGTCAACAGGTAGATTGGGATCAGTGGGAAGTCAACAGGTAGATTGGGATCAGTGGGAAGTCAACAGGTAGATTGGGATCACTGGGAAGTCAACAGGTAGATTGGGATCAGTGGGAAGTCAACAGGAAGTCAACAGGTAGATTGGGATCAGTGGGAAGTCAACAGGTAGATTGGGATCAGTGGGAAGTCAACAGGTAGATTGGGATCAGTGGGAAGTCAACAGGTAGATTGGGATCACTGGGAAGTCAACAGGTAGATTGGGGATCACTGGGAAGTCAACACGTAGATTGGGATCAGTGGGAAGTCAACAGGTAGATTGGGATCATGTGGAAGTCAACAGGTAGTTGGGATCACTGGGAAGTCAACAGGTAGATTGGGATCACTGGGAAGTCGAACAGGTAGATTGGGATCATGGGAAGTCAACAGGTAGATTGGGTCACTGGGAAGTCAACAGGTAGATTGGGTCACTGGGAACTCAACAGATAGATTGGGATCAGTGGGAAGTCAACAGTAGGTTGGGATCAGTGGGAAGTCAACAGATAGATTGGGATCACTGGGAAGTGAACAGGTAGATTGGGGTCAGTGGGAAGTCAACAGGTAGATTGGGATCACTGGGAAGTCAACAGTAGATTGGGTCACTGGGAAGTCAACAGATAGATTGGGATCAGTGGGAAGTCAACAGATTGGGATCATGGGAAGTCAACAGGTAGATTGGGATCACTGGGAAGTCAACAGGTAGATTGGGGTCACTGGGAAGTCAACAGATAGATTGGGATCAGTGGGAAGTCAACAGATAGATTGGGATCAGTGGGAAGTCAACAGGTAGATTGGGATCAGTGGGAAGTCAACAGGTAGATTGGGATCACTGGGAAGTCAACAGGTCGATTGGGATCACTGGGAAGTCAACAGGTAGATTGGGGTCACTGGGAAGTCAACAGATAGATTGGGATCAGTGGGAAGTCAACAGATAGATTGGGATCAGTGGGAAGTCAACAGGTAGATTGGGATCACTGGGAAGTCAACAGGTAGATTGGGATCACTGGGAAGTCAACAGGTAGATTGGGATCACTGGGAAGTCAACAGCTAGATTGGGGTCACTGGGAAGTCAACAGGTAGATTGGGATCAGTGGGAAGTCAACAGATAGATTGGGATTAGTGGGAAGTCAACAGGTAGGTTGGGATCAGTGGGAAGTCAACAGATAGATTGGGATCACTGGGAAGTCAACAGGTAGATTGGGATCAGTGGGAAGTCAACAGGTAGATTGGGATCACTGGGAAGTCAACAGGTAGATTCGGATCACTGGGAAGTCAACAGGTAGATTGGGGTCACTGGGAAGTCAACAGATAGATTGGGATCAGTGGGAAGTCAACAGATAGATTGGGATCACTAGGAAGTCAACAGGTAGATTGGGATTAGTGGGAAGTCAACAGGTAGATTGGGATCACTGAAAGTCAACAGGTAGATTGGGATCACTGGGAAGTCAACAAGTAGATTGGGGTCACTGGGAAGTCAACAGATAGATTGGGATCAGTGGGAAGTCAACAGATAGATTGGGATCAGTGGGTAGTCATCAGATAGATTGGGATCAGTGGGAAGTCAACAGGTAGATTGGGATCACTGGGAAAGTCAACAGGTAGATTGGGATCACTGGGAAGTCAACAGGTAGATTGGGTTCAGTGGGAAGTCAACAGGTAGATTGGGATCAGTGGGAAGTCAACAGATAGATTGGGATCAGTGGGAAGTCAACAGATAGATTGGGATCAGTGGGAAGTCAACAGATAGATTGGGATCACTGGGAAGTCGACAGGTAGATTGGGATCACTGGGAAGTCAACAGGTAGATTGGGATCACTGGGAAGTCAACAGGTAGAATGGGGTCACTGGGAAGTCAACAGGTAGATTGGGGTCAGTGGGAAGTCAACAGATAGATTGGGATCAGTGGGAACGTCAACAGATAGATTGGGATCATGGGAAGTCAACAGGTAGATTGGGATCACTGGGAAGTCAACAGGTAGATTGGGATCACTGGGAAGTCAACAGGTCGATTGGGATCAGTGGGAAGTCAACAGGTAGATTGGGATCAGTGGGAAGTCAACAGGTAGATTGGGATCAGTGGGAAGTCAACAGGTTGATTGGGATCAGTGGGAAGTCAACAGATAGATTGGGATCAGTGGGAAGTCAACAGGTAGATTGGGATCACTGGGAAGTCAACAGGTAGATTGGGATCACTTGGAAGTCAACAGGTAGATTGGGGTCACTGGGAAGTCAACAGGTAGATTGGGATCAGTGGGAAGTCAACAGGTAGATTGGGATCAGTGGGAAGTCAACAGATAGATTGGGATCAGTGGGAAGTCAACAGGTAGATTGGGATCGGTGGGAAGTCAACAGGTAGATTGGGGTCACTGGGAAGTCAACAGGTAGATTGGGATCAGTGGGAAGTCAACAGGTAGATTGGGATCAGTGGGAAGTCAACAGGTAGATTGGGATCACTGGGAAGTCAACAGGTAGATTGGGGGCACTGGAAGTCAACAGGTAGATTGGGATCAGTGGGAAGTCAACAGGTAGATTGGGATCAGTGGGAAGTCAACAGGTAGATTGGGATCACTGGGAAGTCAACAGGTAGATTGGGATCAGTGGGAAGTCAACAGGTAGATTGGATCCTGGAAGTCAACAGTAGATTGGGATCAATGGAATCAACAGGTAGATTGGGATCAGTGGGAAGTCAACAGGTAGATTGGGATCACTGGGAAGTCAACAGATAGATTGGGATCACTGGGAAGTCAACAGGTAGATTGGGATCACTGGGAAGTCAACAGGTAGATTGGGATCACTGGGAAGTCGACAGGTAGATTGGGGTCACTGGGAAGTCAACAGGTAGATTGGGATCAGTGGGAAGTCAACAGATAGATTGGGATCAGTGGGAAATCAACAGGTAGATTGGGATCAGTGGGAAGTCAACAGATAGATTGGGATCACTGGGAAGTCAACAGGTAGATTGGGATCAGTGGGAAGTCAACGGGTAGATTGGGATCAGTGGGAAGTCAACGGGTAGATTGGGGTCACTGGGAAGTCAATAGATAGATTGGGATCACTGGGAAGTCAACAGATAGATTGGGATCACTGGGAAGTCAACAGGTAGATTGGGATCACTGGGAAGTCAACAGGTAATTGGGGTCACTGGGAAGTCAACAGATAGATTGGGATCAGTGGGAAGTCAACAGATAGATTGGGATCACTGGGAAGTCAACAGGTAGATTGGGATCAGTGGGAAGTCAACAGGTAGATTGGGGTCACTGGGAAGTCAACAGGTAGATTGGGATCAGTGGGAAGTCAACAGGTAGATTGGGATCAGTGGGAAGTCAACAGGTAGATTGGGATCAGTGGGAAGTCAACAGGTAGATTGGGATCACTGGGAAGTCAACAGGTAGATTGGGATCACTGGGAAGTCAACAGGTAGATTGGGATCACTGGGAAGTCAACAGATAGATTGGGATCAGTGGGAAGTCAACAGGTAGATTGGGATCACTGGGAAGTCAACAGTTAGATTGGGGTCACTGGGAAGTCAACAGGTAGATTGGGATCATTGGGAAGTTAACAGGTAGATTGGGATCAGTGGGAAGTCAACAGGTAGATTGGGATCAGTGGGAAGTCAACAAATTGGGTCACTGGGAAGTCAACAGGTAGACTGGGATCAGTGGGAAGTCGACAGGTAGATTGGGATCAGTGGGAAGTGACCAGGTAGATTGGGATCAGTGGGAAGTCAACGAGTAGATTGGGATCGATGGGAAGTCAACAGAAGAAATCGCAGAAGGAAGGAAGGACAGGGAGAGCTGGGAAGTTCAATATGAATAACAGGTGATCACGCTCATCAACACTAATATTACACGAAGTGTTTGCCACCTTGCGCTGATGAATGAGGTGTCAAAGTTTGAACAGTGAAAATCGGTGTAAACAAGTGTCATGTAAAAGTCAAAATCTGCCCCACAGCTTTATTTTTCTGTCCCATTCGAGACACTTAGTTATAGGGCCGAACAAACAAGCCTTACACATTTCTGACCCAACATTTTTGTTGTTGTAGTCCAAGCAGAGGCATGTATCAAACTTGTGTACTAGTTAACTAGGGAAAATTAAGTTCCCAGAAAGTGATGACGTCATTCTTGCACAATTGTGTGTGTGTGTTGTCATTGTTTGAATATCGCCTGACCTCTTGTGTACAAGCTTTCATGCCGTATCTACATTATCTACAGGGAAATAAACCTAGTCGAGTTTGGTATTAAAAGAATTGTCAGGAATTCGCCTATTCAGTCATCTCAAGAGCACAGATATATTACATTTTTCATGACAACCACTGATTATCAAACTAAGAGCCCTATTTGTAATGGCCGCTCATCAATGCCGAACACATTGCTGCCAGACCAGCTGTACACAGATGACATTCAGTTGGTCGAGTACAGCACGGTAAGCTGGCTGGTGGGGTGCAGCCTGCAGAAAACACCCCTTTCCTTGACCTGCATTCACGGCTTGGCCTCTGCAGCTGTGGGAGAGCTGTAAACTCCCCTGCCTCTCAGAACTAAGTGGCTTGCTCTGAACAGCGGTGGCCCCACACTAATCCCATTGGAGTACACGAACTGAAATGGAAAGTATTTTTTGAATCTGTATTTCTGGCAATGAAATGTCTGTAAAGAAATGTCCGGTATGAGAAAAAAACCGCCCCCTACATTCGATCGTTTTATGCAAATTACAACAACAATCGCTTTCCAGCCAGGTTCAACAACTAGTGTCACGTCTGTGAGGAGAAAAGCTCTTGACACTCCCTCCGTAACTGTAATATCGTGCAGATTCGTTGTTTTAGTGTTTGTGAAACCTCCTACCAGACCATGGGCGTTAGTGTCCATCCTCCCTAACCAAGAAAGGGCCGTGACCGACCTTCTGTACATAATGCGAAACGATGCTGGGTAATGGTCTGGCATTTGGAACACAGGCCGCAACTGCTGTGAAGATGTCGGAGGGAAGAGCTTACCATCGTGTATGGCTCATGTCCAGATGCGCAAAAAAAGCACAAGACGAACTGAGCTGCTGGTTTTGCTTGTCTGCAGCGTTATTAACACTATCGATGATGATGCTAATGACGCCTTGAAAGAATAACTCAAGCAGGTGTGCGCGCGCGTGTGTGTGTGTGTGTGTGTGTGTGTGTGTGCGCGCGCGCGTGTGTGTGTGTGTGTGTGTGTGTGTGTGTGTGTGTGTGTGTGTGTAAGAGAGAGAGAGAGAGAGAGAGAGAGAGAGAGAGAGAGAGAGGGAGAGAGAGAGAGCATTCTGCGGCAAAAGTTAGCACGGGCAGCTGTTTATCTCGGTTGGCTTGAGTACAAATATGCCGAGTATAGCTGCGCGGATGTTGTTCAGCTGCAGTATCTTCATCCAGACAATGTCCATTGTCTCGGTTCGTGGTGTACGTTTTCTTTTGCCCCACCGTAAAAACGGGTATGGACATTTCTAGTTTTCAGTGTGATACTTGTTTCCTATTGTTAGGAAAAGACAACTAGGAAACGCTGGGAAAAGAGAAGTCAGAGGTTACGTCGCCTGACGCACACGGTGAATCACTGTCTTCATCTGTTAGAAGTCAGAGGTGCAATTGCTTTATTTGCAAACGCTGTGAGCTCATTTGAGATAGACCGCAGTAAATAACCCCATTATTGGTGGTAGTAGTAGTAGTAGTAGTAATAGTAGTAGCAGTAGCAGTATTAGTAGCAGCAGCAGTAGTTGTAGCAATAGTAGTAGCAGCAGTATGGTAGTGTTAGTAGTAGTCGTCGTCGTCGACGTTGTTGTCGTCGCGTAGTAGCTGTCGCCGTCGTCGTCGTCGTCGTAGTAGTAGTAATAGTAGTGGTAGTAGTAGTACGAGTAGTAGTAGTAGTATGTAGTAGTAGACGACAAAATGATTTATTGAATGAATAAAACGGAAAACGAACGAAATTATACTACTACTGCTTCTTCTTCTACTACTGCGGCTGCTGCTGCTGCTTCTGCTTCTGCTTCTGCTTCATTTCATCTGTTTTCGCCTATTTATTCTTTCACTGAATTAGTTTGTGTTCTACAGCTACTATTGCTGCTACTGCTGCTGCTGCTGTTGCTGCTGCTGCTGCTGCTCCTAGTACAACTAATTCTCTTATTACTACTTGTTACTAGCATTAGTATGATATGATGCTGACAATAATTATTGTATTATTACCGTGTACTACAAACAACAACAACAACAACAATAATAATAATAGTAGTAGTAGTAATGGTAATGATTATTATTGTTTATTATCATTATTATTATCATTGTTGTTGTTGTTCTTCTTCTTCTTGTCAGTTGCTATCGATAACAGCATACGTAATAAATGCTTTCTCAGGTTGTTATCTATATGGGTTAAACTTTTTAGCATTGATTTATTTATTTTGTCTGTTTATGCATTCAGTAACTTAACTGCGTCAACGTGATTTTTGTTGGTATATTACTATTGTTATCATTACCATCATCATTGTCATGTTTATACTTTCTCGACCTGTGATCTTCGTAGAGATGAACGATTCTATGGCAAGCTGACCGAGTTCTTGAGAACAACTACCTCCCTCCACCCTCTCTCTCTCTCTCTCTCTGTCTCTCTTTCTCTGTCTCTTCTCTTTCCATCCATCCACCCCATTCTCTCTCTCTCTCTCTCTTTCTCTGTCTCTTTCTCTTTCCATCCATCCACCCCATTCTCTCTCTCTCTCTCTCTCTCTCTCTCTCTCTCTCTCTCTCTCTCTCTCTCTTCTCCTCTCTCTCTCTCTCGCTCTGTAAACATACAAAGAGATAAACTTCCTCAACCCTACCCCCAACTGTTGTTCTCCTTTCCTTCTGATTTTATTCCAGGTATGTCTTTGTTATAATTACCTGTATACAAATCCCGAGAGGAAGTCAGTTTTGTGTGGAGAAAGGTGTTTACCATCACCCAGTGGCTGCCAGAGTTATCAATGGGCTGTGAGAAAGGTGTTTACCATCACCCAGTGGCTACCAGAGTTATCAATGGGCTGTGAGAAAGGTGTTTATCATCACCCAGTGGCTGCAAGAGTTATCAATGGGCTGTGGGGACCTGGTGCCACGAAGCTCCTATTCTGGGAAGAACATAAACACAAGGCATCAACAAGCTTTGCACTTCCACCCAACACGACGACATGAACAATGGTTCTCCAATCAGCTCTCACCCATCACATTCAATAACATGAACAATTATTCTCCATCAGGTGTCACCCATCACATTCAATAACATGAACAATGGTTCTCCAGTCAGCTCTCACCCATCACATTCAACAACATGAACAATGGTTCTCCATCAGCTCTCACCCATCACATTCAACAACATGAACAATGGTTCTCCATCAGCTCTCACCCATCACATTCAATAACATGAACAATTATTCTCCACCAGCTCTCACCCATCACATTCAACAACATGAACAATGGTTCTCCATCAGCTCTCACCCATCACATTCAATAAGATGAACAATGGTTCTCCATCAGCTCTCACCCATCACATTCAACAACATGAACAATGGTTCTCCATCAGCTCTCACCCATCACATTCAATAACATGAACAATTATTCTCCATCAGCTCTCACCCATCACATTCAACAACATGAACAATGGTTCTCCATCAGCTCTCACCCGTCACATTCAACAACATGAACAATGGTTCTCCATCAGCTCTCACCCATCACATTCAATAACATGAACAATGGTTCTCCATCAGCTCTCACCCGTCACATTCAACAACATGAACAATGGTTCTCCATCAGGTCTCACCCGTCACATTCAATAACATGAACAATGGTTCTCCAGTCAGCTCTCACCCATCACATTCAATAACATGAACAATTATTCTCCATCAGGTGTCACCCATCACATTCAACAATATGAACAATGGTTCTCCAGTCAGCTCTCACCCATCACATTCAATAACATGAACAATTATTCTCCATCAGCTCTCAGCCATCACATTCAATAACATGAACAATTATTCTCCATCAGCTCTCAGCCATCACATTCAATAACATGAACATTGGTTCTCCAGTCAGCTCTCACCCATCACATTCAATAACATGAACAATGGTTCTCCATCAGCTCTCTCCCATCACATTCAATAACATGAACAATGGTTCTCCATCAGCTCTCACCCATCACATTCAACAACATGAACAATTATTCTCCAGTCACCTCTCACCCGTCACATTCAATAACATGAACAATGGTTCTCCATCAGGTCTCGCCCGTCACATTCAATAACATGAACAATGGTTCTCCATCAGGTCTCGCCCGTCACATTCAATAACATGAACAATGGTTCTCCATCAGGTGTCACCCATCACATTCAACAACATGAACAATGGTTCTCCATCAGGTCTCAGCCATCATATTCAATAAGATGAACAATGGTTCTCCAGTCACCTCTCAACCGTCACATTCAATAACATGAACAATGGTTCTCCATCTGGTCTCACCCGTCACATTCAATAACATGAACAATGGTTCTCCATCAGGTCTCACCCGTCACATTCAATAACATGAACAATGGTTCTCCATCAGGTCTCACCCGTCACATTCAATAACATGAACAATGGTTCTCCATCAGGTCTCACCCGTCACATTCAATAACATGAACAATGGTTCTCCATCAGGTCTCACCCGTCACATTCAATAACATGAACAATGGTTCTCCATCAGGTCTCACCCGTCACATTCAATAACATGAACAATGGTTCTCCATCAGGTGTCGCCCGTCACATTCAATAACATGAACAATGGTTCTCCATCAGGTCTCACCCATCACATTCAAAAAGATGGAGCTCCATTTAGCCCTGCACACCAATCACACTGAAAAACATGAGCAGTAGCGCCCGAATGAACCCTGTATGGCTGCTAAATTCAATGACATGGACAGTGGTTCTCTTGTCAATACTGTTGACCTATCACGCTCAGTGACACAACAGTGCTAGTTAGCTTTGTAAACCCACTATACATAACATGAACGATAGTGCTCACTTTCGGTCTGCAAACACACACACACACACACACACACACACACACACACACACACACACACACACACACACACTGAGACCAGATAGCTCTAAGCATCCAGCACACACAGTAACGTAAAGAATGAGGCTCCGAACAGTTCTACACACCCACTACAAACGGTAACATTCATGTAGAAAATGCAGTTCAAAATGATTTTTGTTTTAACCACGCATTCTAACACAGCAAATGCGACTCAGGAGAGTTCCGTATACCAGTCGCACACACTGACATAAAGTATGGTGCTTCAGATTTCTGTGTATAGCCAGGCATACTAACATATTCGTTAAGAATGGTCCTTACAAAGTCTCGGTATACTTACCATATAGATTGCCAATTAATATGGGGCTTCAATAGTTCTGAACACCGACTACACGTAGTAACCAAACAAGGCCCCCAAATAGCCCTATATATCCACCACGAACACTAACATAAAGAATGCTGTTCAAACCATTCATCCACGCACTCTTACACTCTTAACTTCCTAACATAAAGAATGGGGCTCCATATAGCTCTGTATATCAATCATGATATACAGAGCTGTATTCGAACATGAAGAATGGGATTCCGTATAGCTCCGTATATCAACCACGCCTTTGAACATAAAGAATGGGGCTCCATATAAATGAAAAATAATAAAGTTATAAAAACCTTTTGGTGGCAGTCGAACCCTTTGGAAGGTAGAGACTGAGGTTTCAAGCCATAGGCCCGTTGTCATGGTGAAGAGAAGTGGACAGTGTAGACAGGAAAGCCCATGTGAAAACTGGGTGAGAACATCTCATTTAATCATTAAGTTGGACCAAAATACACTCACTGACCACTGTTCAGGTGTATTGAGCACACACACACACACACCACAGTTCACACAAACACACCAACACACACGCGCACACCCCCCTACCCCCACCCACACACACAACACCACACACACAACACCCCCCCCCCCCCCCCCCCCCCCAATTCGTAGACACTTCAACTACAGCCGTGGGACCCACCGACACATTCACTGTGAGGTCCAGTTTCAACTGCCAGTCCAGGGACTTAGTGTACGTCTTGACCTGCACCCTCTGCTCCAAGCTGTATATTGGGGAGACCTACCGCTCATTGGCCGACCGCTTTTCAGAGCACCTGAGGTCGATAAAGCTGGGCCACAACAACCCAGTCGGCCAACATTTTGTTGGTCCGTATCACAGCTTCAGTCATGCAAAGATATCAGCAGTGTGGCAGAACCCCAGAGACCGTGTGTACAGAAAGCACATGGAGAGCCTTGTCATCAGCCGCTTGGGCACCACACAGCCAGCTGGGATGAACATCAGAGTCACTGACGTCTAGCTGAGCCAGGGCCCTTCTGCCTTAATCTCTCTGTCCTGTCCCTCTTTAGCCTCTGTTTCTTTTTCTTTCAGTAGGCTAAATAGTGAATATTTCCATAAAGTTTATAAAAACCTTTTGGTGGCAGTCGAACCCCCCCTTTTGTTTGTGGTGGGTGGGTGGGGTGTGTTGTGTGTGTGTGTGGTGTGTGTGTGTGTGTGTGTTGGTGTTTTCGTGTGAACTACGGTGTGTGTGTGTGTGTGTGCTCAATACACCTGAACAGTGGTCAGTGAGTGTATTTTGGTCCAACTTAATGATTAAATGAGATGTTCTCACCCAGTTTTCACATGGGCTTTCCTGTCTACACTGTCCACTTCTCTTCACCATGACAACGGGCCTATGGCTTGAAACGTCAGTCTTTACCTTCCAAAGGGTTCGACTGCCACCAAAAGGTTTTTATAAACTTTATTATTTTTCCATTTTCACCACAAACCCTGCAGCCAACTTTTGCCTCTTCCTTTGGGGGGCTCCCTATAGTTCTGAACACCGACCACACATATTAACATAAAGAAAGAGGTTGTAAATAGCTCTGTATACCCACCACAAACATTGACATACGTAATGCTGCTCAAAGTAGCTCTGCGAACCAGCGACACACTCTAATATAAAGAATCGGAGCAGCCGCCGTGGCGACTGGTTAGCGTCGCGGACTCTCGGCTGTGGGTTCGATTCCCATCAGAGTCATGTGGGATTTTTCTGCCCTGACCGGCTCCTTCCCAGAGCTGAGTTTGCTGCAGGCTCAATCGAGTTTCATCCACTTTAAGGATGGGTCTCTAGCTCTGAGAGTGTTGCTCAAATTTCATCTGTATCAAATGTATATCTATCTCTCGGGCCTGGTTGGTGTTATGAAAGTAAACGTGGAGTACAGCCCTGTCATGCAGTCTCAGACAGGTATGGAAATCTGTAACATCACCTTCATCATCCTAATTCTCATCGATTGAAAAAAGAAAGTCTCAAATTCTATGGTCCTCCATGCCCTGCTCGCATGGTGACCTCACTTTCGATGTCCTCTCGCGTCAATGACCCTTGATTTGATTCCGTCGGGATCACCGGTATGCAGTTCATGGGGGCTGTCATTGGACGGACGTGGTGGCGCCCTCCGGGGAGAGAGCCCACTCACCCCGGCTCTGTGATTAAGCAGTTCTTGTCGTCAGAGGGGACTTAGTAGGTGGTGTCCTGCATATCAGAACAGACACCACTGAATACCACCGAAGTGACTCGGTAGCAGAACAGTGTCTCCTCCAGCGGGATACCTCTTGACGACTTGATATTGACTGCACTCTGTGGATTACCTAGGCCGGGGCTGCGGCGGGCATCCTGGCCGGGCTGTGGACAGAGGAAGGGGGGGGGGGGGGGGGGGGGAATGAGTGGTGTGAGTGCAGTGAATCTGAGATGGCACAGAAGATAGGGCAGCTTAAAAAACAAAAAAAAAAAAAAAAAAAAACAAACAAACAAAGAATGGTGCTCCATAGAGCTCTGTATACCAGACACACTCACGCTCGTATAAAGAATGCGCTAAATATAACGCTTTATGCCAACTAAACACAGTAACATAGAGAATGGAGCGCTACATAGCTGTGTATACTACACGAATCACGTTTAAAATTAATTATCAAGCTCCATATCATAGCCTTTTCTCTCACCACACTCATTCATATACTGTTCACAAAAAGTTGAGGACAATCCCCAAATTCAGATGCGATATTTGAAAAAAAGAAAAAAAGAAAAAAAAAAGAGACGACAGAAACAATCGTCACAGAATCTTGAACTCACAACAAACAGTGTAATTCAGGTTTCTCCTCACAAGATAGACTGTATACATGGAAATCAAATCTATTTTCATTTTCGGGAACGATGCAGATCCAGTCACAGGATTCATGGACGGAAGCAGCCATCTGAGTTTCTCATGACTGTGTTCATGGGAACCCTACAGTTGTTTCTGGAGAATGAAGAAATACACTTGAATTTGTGACTGTCCTTCACTTTTTGTGAAGAGTATTACTATCAGTGCATGCCTAACGTCCTTCCCTGCTCTGGCAGCCATATTGTTTTGATGCAGAGACCAGCGTTGAGAGAGGAGGAGTTAGGCAACAGATCGCAGAGGAGGAGTTAGGTAACAGATCGCAGAGAGGAGTTAGGAACAGATCGCGGGAGGAGTTAGGTAAACAGATCGCAGAGGAGGAGTTAGGTAACAATCGCAGAGGAGGAGTTAGGTAACAGATCGCAGAGGAGGAGTTAGGTAACAGATCGCAGGAGAGGAGTTAGGTAACAGATCGCAGAGGAGGAGTTAGGTAACAGATCGCAGAGGAGGAGTTAGGTAACAGATCGCAGAGGAGGAGTTAGGTAACAGATCGCAGAGGAGGAGTTAGGTAACAGATCGCAGAGGAGGAGTTAGGTAACAGATCGCAGAGGAGGAGTTAGGTAACAGATCGCAGAGGAGGAGTTAGGCAACAGATCAGGGAATGGAGAGATCCACTGATCGACCACACTACCCGACAGACTTGAAGGTCGAACGTCCCTCTATCGACCACACTACCCGACAGACTTGAAGGTCGACGTCCCTCTATCGACCACACTACCCGACAGACTTGAAGGTCGAACTTCCCTCTATCGACCACACTACCCGACAGACTTGAAGGTCGAACGTCCCTCTATCGACCACACTACCCGACAGACTTGAAGGTCGAACGTCCCTCTATCGACCAAACTACCCGACAGACTTGAAGGTCGAACGTCCCTCTATCGACCACACTACCGACAGACTTGAAGGTCGAACGTCCCTCTATCGACCACACTACCCGACAGACTTGAGGTCGAACGTCCCTCTATCGACCACATACCAGACAGACTTGAAGGTCGAACGTCCCTCCATCGACACACTACCCGACAGACTTGAAGATCGAACGTCCCTCCATCGACCACACTACCCGACAGACTTGAAGGTCGAACGTCCCTCTATCGACCACACTACCCGACAGACTTGAAGGTCGAACGTCCCTCTATCGACCACACTACCCGACAGACTTGAAGGTCGAACGTCCCTCTATCGACCACACTACCCGACAGACTTGAAGGTCGAACGTCCTCTATCGACCACACTACCTGACAGACTTGAAGGTCGAACGTCCCTCTATCGACCACACTACCCGACAGACTTGAAGGTCGAACGTCCCTCTATCGAC
>CM031605.1:82649678-82652178 GCA_018398815.1 Conus ventricosus | reverse complement strand
ATGTTATTTTATTTTTACTTTTTAACATGCGCGCTGGTGACCTACTCGTTTTTGAGTGAACCAGTATTTTAGGAAGAAGAAGAACCCTTGTATGACTTACTTCCCTTCCAGAATGGCGACCATTTTCGCTGAAGTTGATTTAGTTACAAGTTCAATCGTGTTGTGGATTTTTTTTTAAACGCAGGGCAATGAAAACAATGAACTGCACATGCAACACTAAAGCGCAACCGACTACATAAAGTCACCTGAGTTGGGAAAATGTGGTAAAACTTTTTTTCAAGGCGTGAACGAGTGTGAGATGACCCACTGAGCCGTAAGATGGCGATCAATAACGGTACACATGAGCCAAATACCAAAATTTACAAGCAGTTATCTTCGTCAACATTGATTAAGCAGCTGTCACGTTTTAGTTTGTAATGATCTCGCAGTGACTTCGTTTCTTGGATCAAGTGGCGGGCATTTCTGGGATCACGCTAACGCAAAAATCACGCGTATTTCACACATTTCACTGACCTGCGTACGCAATTTTTGACTTGCAATGCGTAAGTCGTACGCAAAAAGCCTTGGTCTACAGGCAGTGCACCGAAATAAAGAAACAGGCTTCAGCGTCTGAAGCAGTGACTCTCTCACCTGCCTCACTATGTCCCGTTTCGTTTTTTGCGTTATTGCGCCCACTGGTAAAGAAGAATCTGGATACTGCGACAGCTAATAATGCGCTGTAGCGATCATAAAACAGACTATAGATAGTGTCGGACGTGCAGGCTGTGACGTCACGCGTGTCGTCAGTTTAGATCCCGCGAATCTGCCGTCATTCTTTCCCGCTATCGGGCCCCAGTTTATGGAAAACAATGGCAGAGAAAAAGCAGCAATCCCTTTCGTGTTTCTTTTCATAGAAAAGGCCACTGGATCAGAGTGTTTCAGAATCATCAACTCCTCCTTCCTCAGAAGTCGAACCTCCCACGTCGACAGCAGAAGTGGAGCATTCAGGGATTAATCCGATTTCATCTTCGGAGGTGGAAAGATCAAACAGTATTAAAAAGACCTTGTTTGACCTTGACGAGATCGTTTTTGGTTTTTTTCAGTTCACGTATCTCTGTGACTTTTGTGCGGACGCAGAATCAGGCCAGTCGTACGCATTTTTTCAGCCAGTCTGCGTATGACGTACGCAACTGACAAAAACCTAGCGCAATCCATGGCATTTGCGTCTCCAAACCAGGATGCGTGCGCATAAAGCAAGATAAAAGGTTTGGTGTGCAGATGACCTCAGATTATGTCTTTCCTGTGGCTGGCCACGTCTGCGGGGTTTGGTAATCGCAACACGTGTTGAACACAACACTGAACATGTGTCCAACTTCTATGGGCTGCCGTAGAAAAGACTCGACACAGTTCACATAGGAGATGCACCAGTCAACGGTCGTCGGTGGTTTCTGACTTGTGTGTATTCACACTTTGTTCTTCCTGGCTGCACCCACCAAGTCCTGTCTCTCATAGTTCTCCACTAATTAATTGTGGATGGGCTGGTGTCGGTAATGAACAGAGCTGGGGGAGGGAGAGGAAAGGAAAGAATGGGTGGTGGTGGTAAGATGTAGAGAGGGGGAGGGAATAAAGGTAGTATCGTCAGTTTCCTGGGCTGCATCCCTTTCCATTCTTTTCTGTCTACCTTTGCTTGAGCAAAAGTCAGCGCAATATGTTGAACTTAGATTCGAGATTTCCCAACCGATTAACACACATTGCTAGCGCCAGTCACGTGTGTGTGTGTGGGGGGGGGGGGGGGGGGGGGGGGGGGGGGGGGGGTGGGAGGGGGGAGGAGGGTAAGGAAGGCTAAACATAGGTGGTCAATTGAAAAGTGGAGGAGCATAGGGGTGGATAGTAAGTAGACAGCTGTGCACAGGTGTGTTCACAGGTGAATGAAGCGAACAGGTGTGCTGGTCTTTGTGTCGGCGGTGGTGTTCTAACCATTCTGGGCAATTATGATGCCTTTCCCGCTAGAGCAGAGTTAGTGTAAAGGCGGGGGGTTGCTTAACGTCGGGAGAAACATCGCTGAAGGACTTGTAAACCTTCTCCGGAATCTTTCGCGTTGCGGTATTTCAAGCAATTATCATAAATCATGGAATTTTTCAAGATGAATGATGAGGCAGTGATTGATTCAGGCTTTTTTGTTTGTGTGCTGTCGTGATTCGCACAGGAATGCATCGTCAGACTAAGAACATTCACTTGAATAATCAGTTACTGATGGTCGTAAAACTGTTAACATATCTCTCAGCAGCGTTCTTTTGTGTCCTCGTCCGTCCTCGCCAGTTCTTTTTGCTGGCCATTGACCTGATGACGATGGACAAAAATGACAAAAAGAGATAACGTACAGTGATTATAGGAAATCGACTGGGGGTACATATGACTTCGTTTTTTCATCACACACTATCAACGGATCTCCCGTAGGATCTCAGGGACGTTGGATAGGGAGGAATTCGGTACGGGAGTGGGGGGGGGGGGGGGGGGGGGG
>CM031605.1:82627137-82637087 GCA_018398815.1 Conus ventricosus | reverse complement strand
GATCATCTTGTAATGGGGATAAATCTTGAAATGGTGCTTCAGCTCCTTGTATCAAGGATAAAATGGAAGAATCACTAGTCATGTCTTTACATTGGGAAATACATTCCTTTAATCTGCCTGCCTGGAAGGGTCTTTCACAATCCCGATTTTTTACCTTTTCTGTTTTGACTGCCTGATGTTCAAGCCTGGGAGTGTTTTGGATGACGTGGATACACACTCCCCGTGCTGGTCTGCTGTAGGATTGGCCTCTCGTGCCTCTCGCCCTGCCCCGATTGTGACCTCTTCCACGTCCTCTCTCTTTCCTTACTTACTTACTTACTTAGGCCCATAGCTCAAGGGTGAGCATAGGCCATCGACAACACTCCGCCATCGCACTCGGTTCTGGGCTGCTCGCTGAATGCCTGTCCAGTTGATCCCCTGCCTCTTTTTCTCTGCCTCAGTGTCTCGCCTCAGGTGCTGCGAGGTCAGCCTCTCTTCCTTTTCCCCTGTAAGTTCCATGTCAGGGCTTGGCGTGTGGTGCTGGATGCTGGTTTCTGAGAGTGTGTCCAATCCAGCCCCACTTCCTCCGCCTTTCCGCACTTCCTCCGCAGTTTTTTTTTTTAGGCATGTGGGAGCAGAATCTTTCTTTCTGTGTGTGACTCAAATCCGTACCAATTTTGGTAGCAGAATCAATGGCTGCCAGTGATGCCTTCAGATCATTGCCAAACAACTCATCTGTGATTTCAATGTCACGTGAAGCTAGTTTTTTGTATTTTCTGTTCATTCCTGATGCATTCAAATTTTTACTTTTCTGTCCATGGACAGCTCGTGTGATGTTTTTAAAATCAGTGCCATTGCGTCAGTGACATTTTCTAATATCTCTTTGTTGTCACCGGTTGATTTGTCAATCGAACTATTTGCTACCTTTGTGAGAGCATAAGCTGCTCTGACCAACATTTTTTATTCATTTTGTATTCTCAAATCCTTCGTCTTGCAAGTACGCTCCATCATACCCCCAGATTTCTGAATTCACTCTGGGAAGATGGACATTGCAAATTTATGGTCTTTTATAACTGTAGCTGGTGCTAACAGTGTATATATATTATATAAATTTCTTTTGGTTACCTTTTGTGGATGAAAATGTTTTGTTCGAGAGTTATCTTCCCCTTACCTCCCTTGGTCGAATCTCTTTTTTTGTTGTGTGTAAATTCTTTAAATCATGAATACCTCAGAACCTACATAATTGTATGTATGTCACTAAAGTCACAAAAATTAATGTATTTGATTCATTACAACCGTACTGGGCTGAGAACCCCAAATATTTTCTCTAAACTGGGATTTTGCACGAGCAATCTTGGCGCCATTTTCAATTGTCTGTCGAATGAACATTGAATAATTCTTGATTTTACAAAAAGTAAGAGGAAAACCGAAGAATCTGAAGATGCATGTTAAAAGTAATGGCCATGAGCTCTCATTTTCGTATATCGCATGCTTAGGATCTTTTCCGCACAGGCTTGCGACTATACGAAATGACTGATGACGCCGTTTCCCTTGATCAAGTCGCCTTCTTCGTTCATTGTCGGAGTTTTGATCCAAATTATCATTCAAACGAAATTCGAACTTCTCGATCGAAATCTTGCTTATGACTCCTTTTCTGTTATGAATACAACTGAAAATGTGTAGAATTTATTATTTAACAGACCGTTTCAACAGAGTATTTTTCAGTTGAAAATTGTGTCAAAAGTAGGCACCGACGGCCCGGCGAAGTGAAAAGTCAGCTGTGTTTTCTAGTAATTTTTAACAACAAATTCTCCCACTTAGACACTGTCTCGGAAAATGAAGTTTGAATGTATGAAAAGAGCGAAATGCCAGCTATTCATTCATTGTAAAATTATTTAAACGCTCTTCATATCTTTTATTGAATAGAGGAAAATATGACGAAAAACGCGTAAAAGTGGCTTCACTCTGGGACATTAATCAGCAATGATTTAGTACAGGAACAAAATTGTCAAATGTGACTTACTGCATTTTATTCCTTGTGTTCTGAGGTTTTCATCGATAGTAAATATGTGTTAATAGTTTTGAACGGACAGCGAGCCAGACAACACTGAAGCTGCCATAGAAAACACAAAATTCTGTTGGTTCCGGCCTCGCGAGGCCCGTTTCGTCTCTGGCACCATGTTGCTGGCTCTGCGGCCCGGTAACGTTGTTATAAAAGTAGAGCGTTGTGTGAGAATGATCAGTGTTCCCTGATGTGAGCGACTGGCGTGGAAGAAGAAAATAAGGGAGAAACTACACCCTCGTCCTCCGTGTCTTCTTGACTGGCTGCTGTCCCTTGGCTTCTACGCATTGCTATCTGCCTGTCTTTACCTGCGCCACCCTTACCCTCCACACCATCACAACTGGCGCTGCGAGCAGGATCGAAGACAGAAGAGACCAAGGAGACACAGCCCAAGCATACAGCAGAATGAAACGGAGGAACCAGAAGACACGGGACAACGAAGGCAACCAGGCTGCAGGTATGGATGGGCAAGGAGCCAGCCACCCCTAGCAGCACAGCCTTCAGGTCTACGCCCCCACAAGCTACGCAAGTTTACTGGGGAAGAAGGTGCAGAGGACTTCATCCAGGAAGCCACCCTGATGTTAAAACTACAGCCCATGCCTGATCTCACAGCTGCTGGTTGGCTCCTGAGCGCCTTGGAGGGCAGAGCACGACAGCAAGTCCTGACCATGGAGGCAGAGGAGATAGACTCGCCTGCAAAAATCTTCGCCATCCGGGAAAACAGCACTGGGGCGAGCACAGGGACTCCACTGCCCTTGCTGGAGCGTTTTACAAACGCCAGCAAGGTCTGGCAGAATCAGTGCTGAGTACGCTGCTGCAACTCAGGGTTCTCTGGACGAAGACCAATGTAGCTGCAGCCAACACCCTCTCACCAGCCATGCTGAGGGATTCCTTCGTCAATGGGCTGCATCCCCCATCCCTTAGGAGGGACCTGAAGCGTTTCCTAAGGGAGAAACCAGCCACCACTTTCCTGGAGGCAACCCAGGAGGCCCAGCGCTGGATGCGAGAAGACAACACACCAGAGCCCATCGTGCAGCAAGTAGCTGCAGCCACCAACGCTGATGCCTTCCACCGGCTAGAGGCCCAGATTGCTGCCCTCACGAGCGAAACGGCATCCCTGAAACAACAGCTGAGGGTGCAGCAACAGCCTGCTGTTGTCGCAGCCCTCCAGACTTCAAATGGAAACCTGCACCCACACCCACCGACCAAATCGTCGCCAGCCAAAAGAAAGAAGGGGTCCAACATGCTGGTGGTGCCAACGCCAGGGTCACCAGGAAGCAGACTGCAGGGCCAAGCAGCAGTACCAACGTCGCAATAGGCCCACGGTCAACCGCCAGCAGCCCCATGAGGAGCAGCAACAGGAAACTTCTAACCCCCATTGCCACCAATATGCAGGCAGCGGGGGCAGAAAGAGCACCAGGCTTGCAGGAACTGTCCAACAGCCGACATCTCCATTAACGGGATGCCAGTGTCCGCCCTCCTCGACACTGGCAGTGAAGTCACCACCATAAACGGAGACCTGGGCAAGCCAACACTTGAGGAACCTGAGGCGAGAAGACTGTCATGTCAAACTGCGTGCAGTAAACGGGGCTGAGGTACCCTACTCTGGCCTCTACCTCGTCGACATGGTGGTCTTTCGGCACCCGCTGCCTCAGTGTCCCCGCTCTGGTCGTCAAGGAACCCACAGACCCGTTTATGCAAGACCGCAAAAGGCGACTGCCGGTTCTGCTGGGAAATGAACGTCCTCAGCCAATGCCTAAGCAAGTCCCCATCAGCACTCCCCCCTCCCCTGCAAGCCATCGCCCAAGAGATCAGGAAACGGCAGCAGGACAAAGTAGCCCGCCACGACCCGCTAACGGATCCAAGCCTACTCCATAGCCACTGTCAAAGTGTCGAGTAGCCAAAGCCCTTCATCGCACCTCCTGGCCTCGCCCCTGTCCAGGCCTCTCCCCCATGGCCTGATGCTGATCCCTACATTGGTCAGCATGAAGTCATGTGAACGCTATGTCGGGGTAGCCAACCTCTCGCCGGAAGACATATTTCTGCCAAGACGAACTCCTATTGCTGTCCTGGAAGCCATTGAAGCAGTGGAAGAGAAGCACGGGCCACAGGTTACCATTGGCATCAACGAGCTGATCATCTCGGAAGAAACTGTAAATCCTGTTCCTCCACCAGCCAAAGTCCCCTGTCCAGAGTTCGATGGCACCACCAGTCAACAACGTCAGCTGCAGGAACTCCTGTCAAGAAGGTCACAAGCCTTCATGACAGATGATGAAGATCTTGGCTACACTGATGCGGTTCTCCATCGCCTGAAGACCAGGAAGACGTACCAGTTGCCCAGCCATACCGCCGAATCCCTCCTCACCAACTCCAAGAGGTGCAAGAGCACATCAAGGGTCTCCTGTCAAAAGGAATCATCACCAAGAGCCACAGCCGATATGCAGCACCGGTGGTCATTGTGAAGAAAAAAGACGGCAGCATCCGCCTCTGCGTTGATTACAGACGTCTCAACGCCAAGACTGTAGGAATGCCTTCCCGCGCCAAGGATCCAGGAATATTTCGATGCCTTGGTCGGTTTCCCAGTACTTCTCCACCCTTGACCTGGCCTCGGGCTTTCACCAGATCGCTATGCATCCTGAGACCAGTACAAGACGGCTTTCACCACCCCATTTGGCCTCTTTGAATACACTAGGATGCCCATGGTCTCTCCACCGCACCTGCTACGTTCCAGAGACTGATGCAGACCACCATGTCCGGACTTCATGTTCCAGTTCCTGCTGGTCGACCTGGACGATCTGCTGGTGTATTCGAAGACCTTTGAGGAACACCTGGAGAGTGTTGACCGCCTTCTGCAGAGGATAATCGACACTGGCCTGAAGTTAAGAGCAGACAAATGCCAGTTCCTACGTCGCCAAGTCCAATACCTGGGACATACAATATCCGCTGAGGGCGTCAGCTGCGAAGCCGGCAAGGTAGAAGCTGTTCCAAGAAATGGCCCGTCCCGAAGACCACGGCAGATCTGAGAAGTTTCCTGGGGTTTGCTAGCTACTACCGGCGGTCATTCGAAATTTTCGCCAGAATCGCCGGACCTCTCCATGACCTGGTGGCAAAGGCTGGCAGCAAACAAACGAAGAAGACGATAGACATATCTATGATGTGGGACCAACACCACCAATGGCCTTCGATAATCTGAAGACGGCACTGACAACTGCCCCGGGTCCTGGGTTTGCCGATTTCAAGTCCCCATTCATCCTGGAAACAGACGCAAGCCACGATGGCCTCGGGCCATCCTCTCCCAAGAGCAAAATGGACAACGTGGGGTCCTGGCCTATGCAAGTCGCCGACTTCGCCCCACGGAGAAGAACGAAGCCAACTACTCCAGTATGAAACTGGAATTCCTGGCGATGAAGTGGGCTATCTTTTGAGAAGTTCAGAGACTATCTCCTGGGCGCGAAATTCACCGTCCCTCACTGACAACAACCCCCTCGTCCACTTCCGCCCATGCTGCACTTGGGGCACTAGAGCAGATATGGGCTTCACAACTGGCCCAATTCAACTTTGATGTACAATACCGCCCAGGAAGAACCAACCCTGCAGATGCCCTTTCCAGGCTCCCAGGTCCTCCTGTACCAGCTCCTACAGCCCTACCTCCCCAGCTTGCTATGGCACAGGAAGCCCACTGTCAGAAACATCCTTAGTTGACCCTGATCCCATCATCTCAGAAGGAACCCAGTCCAAGATGCAGCCTGACCCTACCTACCCCATTAAAGTCCCTACCAGAACTTCTGCAGCTCCAGAAACAAGACTCCATCATCGGCCCAGTCCTGGACCATTGGCCAGCAAAGCCCTCTGCAGGCAGGAACCGAAAATTGAAGGCACTTTGCGACCAACACCCTCGCCTTTGCCTGAAAGATGGGTCTTACACCGTCGCATCCAGCCACCATCAGCAAGGACCAGTGGAGCAGTTGGTGTTGCCAAGCATCATGAGACCTGACGTTTTGGCATCGCTTCATAACCAGATGGGCCACCAAGGTTTAGAACGTACGCTTGGTCTCCTGCAATCCAGGGTCTACTGGCCAGGCATGCACCAGGACACGAAGGCGTACATCGACTCCTGCCACCGGTGCACCATGGGGCGTCGGCCGACCATCAAACACCACGTCCGGTCATCTGCTGGCATCCCGACCACTGGAAGTCCTGGCCATCGACTTTACCAAGCTAGACTCAGCAAGTGATGGCAGAGAGAACGTCCTTGTCATGACGGACGTTTTCACGAAATTCACACAGGCAGTACCAACAAGAAACCAGGAGGGTGTGACCGCGCCAAAGTCCTGGTGCATGACTGGTTCCAGCGTTACGGGTCCCAGAGAGAATACACAGTGACCAGGGCCGAGACTTCGAGTCGCGCCTGATCTGGGAGCTGTGCTCGATCTATGGCGTGAAGAAGTCACACACCACGCCATACCATCCACAAGGAAATGGGCAATGTGAGCGCTTCAACCGCTCCATGCACGGCCTTCTGTGCACTCTACACCCCCAGAGGAGAAGACCAGATGGCCTGTACACTTGCCAGAACTTGTGCAGGTGTATAACAACACCCCTCACGCCTCCACAGGGTTTTCGCCCCACACTTCATGCTCTTTGGCCAGCAACCAAGGCTCCCCGTCGACGACCTTCTGGGGTGCCCTACCACAGCTGCTGCTGGTGCAGTTGACTGGGTCCACCAGCACCGTCTCCGCCTCCAGGAGGCCCACCTGAAGGCGTACAACCAGTTGAAGGAGGGTGCAGCGAGAAGGGATGGCTTCACTGACAGACAGGCTGCAGACCATGCCCTGAGTGTAGGCGACTACGTCTACATACGCAATCGCATCATTGGCCGAAACAAGATCCAGGGCCTGTGGAAACTTGACCTCTACCGGGGGACATCACGACCCTATGACGGCCTACCTGTCTAACTCGGTCCAGCCCTGGCTGCGGTCCAGAACGAGCCATCCATCGGAAGGACCTGCTGCCTGCGAGTGCCCCCTTGGACTTGCAAGACGACGACCAGTCAGAGGTAACTCCATCTCACCCACCTCTGACTCTGAATCGGACAGCGAGAATGAGCCAGTCCACTACAGTATTCCAGTGCCCAGGCAGGCGGCTCCCAAACTGATGCCGGTGACAACGGCCACCCTGTGCCCCATCCTTTCCGTCTCCGGGATGTGCTACTGGCCCACCTACGCCAGCCCCACAGCGGTCTATGCGTCTGGTAGGGAAACCAACAAAAAGGTATACCCTCAGTGCCCGCCTAGACGGCTGAACGCTTGCATAGTTAACTGACTTGGTCAGATGTTCTCAGGACAGTTTTCATACTCCAGGACTGATTTCTTGTTAAATACCTCCTGAAAAGAGGTGTTGTGGACTACTTTTTTTTCTAATACCTTGTGACATTTTAATGTTGTCTTCTTTCTTTTTTTGTATAAACAGTACATATCAATTGTTCTCCAAAGACGTAAAATGATGTACGCCTCTGTTTTTCAAAGTCGACAGTAATGACCAAGAGAAAACTAAAGTTGTGTGACTCTTGGGAAACTTTGTCCAAAACGACAAAACCTACCCTAGTCCATGTTCTCCTGGGGACTTGACTCTAAGGAGTTTGATCATTCCTTTCTGGCCATTTTGTACCGGACTTCATGGAATCTTGCTCAAATAACAAGCCCATTGTTGTCGTTTGGTACCCCAATACCCCGGAATTTAACAAATCCATTCAAAGTATATTTTGTACCCGACTTTCTGGGAAAGTTGTTTTAAATAACAAATCCTCTCTAAGTCATTTTGGTACTTGACATTTTGGAATTTTGTTCAAATAACAAGTCCATGTACTCACTCGGTGCCTACCCAATGTTTTGCTTTTTTTAAAAAAACAAATCCTTCCTAGTCATTTTGGTACCTGACCTTTCGGAGTTTTGTTTTAAATAACAACTCCATTAAAGTCACTTTAAAGGTACCCAAAATTCGGGTTTTGTCCAGAAAACAAATCCTTTCTAGTCATTTTGTATTTGATATTTTGGAATTTTGTTTAAATTATATGCCCATTCTAGTCAATGCGAATCTGCCGACTTTCAGAAGCCTTGTAAAAGAGCAAGCCCTCGTTAGTTGGAATGATATGAATACAAAGAATGAGAGAGAGATGTTTTGATGCTTTGTTTTGATACACTGATAAAATGGTTGTTTAGGACTAGAAATTCCTCTCCAGACTTGAGGTCTAAAGCTCCAGTTTTCCCCATTGATTTATTGTTGTACTTGATGACTATGTCATTTTATGTCAGCGAGGACGCTGGTTGTAACAGAGTAGGGGGGGATGTAGCCGGGTGCTAACATGTATATATATATATATTTCTTTGGTTACCTTTTGTGGATGAAAATGTTTTGTTCAAGAGTTATCTTCCCCTTACCTCCCTTGGTCGAATCTCTTTTTTTTATTGTGTAAATTCTTTAAATCATGAATACCTCAGAACCTACATAATTGTATGTACGTCACTAAAGTCACAAAAATTAATGTATTTGATTCATTACAACCTACTGGGCTGAGAAGCCCATATTTTCTCTAAACTGGGATTTTGCACGAGCAATCTTGGCGCCATTTTCAATTGTCCTGTCGAATGAACATTGAATAATTCTTGATTTTACAAAAGGTAAGAGGAAAACCGAAGAACTGAAGATGCATGTTAAAAGTAATGGCCATGAGCTCTCATTTCGGATATCGCATGCTTAGATCTTTTCCGCACAAGCTTGCGACTAAAATGAAATGACTGATGACGCCGGTTCCCTTGATCAAGTCGCCTTCTTCGTTCATTGTCGGAGTTTTGATCCAAATATCAAATTCTACGAAATTCGAACTTCTCGATCGAAATCTTGCTTATGACTCCATTTCTGTTATGAATACAACTGAAAATGTGTAGAATTATTATATTAACAGACCGTTTCAACAGAGTATTTTTCAGTTGAAAATTGTGTCAAAAATAGGCACCGACGGCCCGGCGAAGTGAAAAGTCAGCTGTGTTTTCTAGTAATTTTTAACAACAGAATTCTCCACTTAGACACTGTCTCGGAAAATGAAGTTTATATGTATGAAAAGAGCGAAATGCCAGCTATTCATTCATTGTAAAAATTATTTCACGCTCTTCAGTATCTTTTATTGAAATAGAGGAAAATATGACGCAAACGCGTTAAAAGTGGCTTCACTCTGGGGCATTAATCAGCAATGATTTAGTACAGGAACAAAATTTCAAATGTGACTTACTGCATTTTATTCCTTGTGTTCCCGAGGGTTTTCATCGATAGTAAATATGTGTTAATAGTTTGAACGGACAGCGAGCCAGACAACACTGAAGCTGCCAAAAGAAAACACAAAATTCTGTTGGTTCCGGCCTCGCGAGGCCCGTTTCGTCTCTGGCAAACCCTGTTGCTGGCTCTTTCGGCCCGGTACGTTTGTTATAAAAGTAGAGCGTTGTGTGAGAATGGATCAGTGTTTCCCTGATGTGAGCGACTGGCGTGGAAGAAGAAAATAAAGGGAGAAACTACACCTCGTCCTCCGTGTCTTCTTGACTGGCTGCTGTCCCTTGGCTTCTACGCATTGCTATCTGCCTGTCTTCACCTGCGCACACCCTTACCCCTCCACACCATCGCATAACTTTCCATTTTTTCCTTCAGTTTTGATAAGATAATTTTCCTCTTTTCACTTTATCAACGATGCCTGCCAATTTGCTATTGATTTCCAGCCCAGTGTCACTATCTGATTCATACTCCTGTTCAGTTGAAAGTAGTGTGTCAGAATCATCATCTGTTTTTGTTTTCTTAGCCTGAATGAGACTTTCCAAGTCTTCATCATAACTATCATCCACGTCAGGATGTTTCCTTCTTTTTT
>CM031605.1:82602137-82622137 GCA_018398815.1 Conus ventricosus | reverse complement strand
TATAATGATATCTTTATCGCGAATAATCTTAAACCAAAATGCTGTGATAAATGGGACATAAAATTGTTGATGCAAAATGATTGGAAATCCTGCTTTTTGCATGCGCATAAGACACGTGATGTAAGGCTGAAAATATTACACAGGTGTTTATGCACAAATGTTGTCTTAAGTGTTGAGCCGGAATAGCTCAGTTGATAGAGCGCCGGACTCGTAATCTTGGTGATCCTGGGGTTGCGGGTTCGAATCTCAGCCGGCCTTTTCGGTACAGGGGATTTTTCCCTCGGAGTTAACATTGCTTCTGGCTCCATTTCCCATACAGTCCTTCGAATGAGACTATTAACCGAGGTTCCGTGTGTGAACGCACGCATAACATCTTGCACACACGTAAAATCCTATCACCAACTTTCGGAAGAGTAGGCCAGTTTGGTCGTTGGTATGGATGACACGTTACACATAGCAGTGCATGCTATGAGAAATGTGTGAGACATGGAAAGAATGAAGGAAGTAAGGAAATTGAGTGAACAATATGGAACGATATTGACTGGATGACACGGGAAGCGACTGAATGAAGCGCTAGCTGGCAGCTCTTCAGTCGGCACTACCCATAGTAGGCAGCCCGTTGTGTAAATGAGTGTGGGTTGTAAAGCGCTTAGAGCTTGGTCTCTAGCCGAGAATAGGCGCTATATCATTTATTATTATTAAAGGAGATTGGAATCGTTGAAAATATGCCTAACTGTAGTTTTTGCAGCACACTCAAAGATGGCATTGATCAGATGTGTTGGAAATGTCACCATGTACAAGTATTTTAGAATGCTGTCATTGGCTTAATGAAAGAAAAATGTTTGAATGCTGAAAATGTACTTTTGACAGAAGCACTCGTACTATTTGGCTATGACAATATGATTGTTGGCGACACCGTCTTTACTTTATAATACTATTTGTGAAGCATTACATACATGTTTGTAAAATACACAGCACCCTGCCACAAATACATGTATTCATAAATAAATTAAAATTTAGATACAAAATTGAGGAACATATTGCATATTTAAAATTAAACCATGCAGATTTTTTTTACCAATGGCTGGCATACAGACCATTAATGGATTCTGTTTAACAGTTTATACCCATTTGTTTTTCTTTTCTTTTCTTTTTTTAAAAAACAAATTGCACTAATAGATTTAGAGGTGTAAGATGAAGTGTGTAAATGAATTTGTACATTATTAGAGGCCTGAGGTCAATATTTTGCCGAACGTAATGATGTGAAGCATGATTTTTCTTGATACATCCAGCCTCTCTCTCTCTCTTTCTCTCTCTCTCTCTCTGTTTTTGTCTGTTGTGTTTTGAGAATGTTTGCGTGCATATGTGAATTCAAACTGTTTGGGATGATTTCTTTCTTTCTATATTTCTTTACATACATACTTGCCTTCCCTCATTACTTCCCCCCCCCCCCCCCCCCCTCTTTCCTGTAAATATACATGAATGCAAGTAAATAGGTTTATTACAAAAATTTACAAGACAAAAAATAAAAATAAAAAATAGTATAATTGAATGCCTGGTAACTTCTTTTAAAACAATATTTTTAAAATGACGTGTTTCAATTCCTGCTCTGTGCGGTCACTTTTAAAATCTTAAAGCTATTTGTCTCATGTATGTTGCATATTTGTTGCATTTATTGTAACTCTGTTTGTTGAGCTTTAATGTCTTGTATTCTTTAAACATACAATGCTAACGTCATGATGTTGTCAAAGACCTTGGGATAAATGCATGCAGGTTGTGAGTGCAGTGCCAGGTCATTTCATTTCAGAGAATTGTTCATTGATTACTTTATGTACCTACCCCTGTTCCGTGCATTTCAGCTGTTGCGGTTGCATCAATTTCTCGTTTTTGAGATGATAATAGTGATTTTGACTTTAACTTGACTTGTGTGATCAGTTTTGACAATGGCTCCATTTTAAAGTGTGTTTGAAACTATTGAAAGTTATGAAAAATAGAGGTCACTGAGAAAATGAGCGCTAATTATCCGTGATTTTGATAAAGCTGTAGTGGTCCCCAAAGATGGTATTGTCAAAATTTAATTAAACAACATTATTATTGTCAATTTGTCGTTGTAGCATTTTGTGTTTTTCTGTTGCAAACTAATTAAAGTAGTCAATAACGCAGATACTGTCTCTTTTCTCTCTCTTTTCACTATGCGTGTCTGCTTTGCGAGCTGTGGTTGTGCTGCCTGGCAGGAAGGTGGTGAGCACATTCCACCTTCCGTCCCCCACCGCGCGGCATGGATGGGCCTGGCTTCAACAGCTGTTAGTATGAAAATATAGCAGCGCTTGGCGGAGTAAACGTTCTCTCCTCCTTTCTACTCTCTGACTGTGCTCCCAGATTGAGCAGACAGGTATCAGGTACCTGACCAGCAATGCCTTCAGCTACCATCGGCTTTCGATGTGTTAGAGACCGTTTCCTGCTTGTATTCATTGGCTTTATGACAAAAAGGGCAAAAAGAAAAGGCAGTCTTCCGTGTCGCCATTGTGACACTTCGACGCAGAAGGGATGGCGTTAACTTAGGACTGCTCCTTGGCCTAACTCACGAGATGGAGTTCAACTGTTTCCACCGTATAAGTTCCAGACCTAAATCTCCCGTGATCACCAGCTGCGCCTTTTTACAAACAGAAGGTAAACATTCTAAAAGCTAAAGGCAAGCTTAAAAACCCAAAGGCTAAAAGATATGCATTAGGGAGGGCTATTCAAATGGGGTCAGGAATGTTCGACAAAGCCTGACTCCACATTTGAAAAGGGTAAGGCAGGAGGGAAACGAGCCCCTATACATGTATATTTAAACGCAGGCCTACACATGACGACGAAGATCGTAACTGTGATTGCAGGGCGAGAAAGGAAAAACATCTGCAACTGATGAAAGGACAATTTTTCGGCATCTAAAAAAAGCAGAAAGAAATTTGGAAGAATGTACACGGGGCTTCATTAAAAAGAAGACAACCAGCGAACAGCATTTGTATGGACACATGATATGAACATTTTACGACACTGTAGATCCTAATAGTGAATTTCAATGGATCTTCTTCTTCTTCTTCCTAAAATACTGGTTCGCTCAAAAACGAGTAGGTCACCAGCACGCATGTTAAAAAGTAAAATAAAATAACATAAAATAGTGCGACTCAGTCTGTTGGCCCCTGGAGCAAATTTGGCAACAAGGGTCGCACTCGATATTCAAGAAGTTAAAAGCTATGGCCAGATTCAGGCCCAGGTAACCATAAAATATCTGGGGAAGTTAAAATAGAAAATCGTCAATATGCAGATCTCAAAACTGTCGTATCAATTTGCTTTTTAAATGAGACTGCATTTGTGGCAATCTTGATGGCACCCGGCAGTGAGTTCCACAGCCGTACAAAACTAGGATAAAATGAATGTAAGTGGCTGTCAATATTTGATGCAGGTATCGCCACTCCTGGTGCTACTTTTATTTAATACTAGTTGTTCCATTGGAATATCCACAGGCGGCGGAAGCAGGGGGGGGGGGGGGGGGGGGCGGGGGGCCATGCCCCCTCCAGAAAAATATTGGGGGGGGGGGGCAGCCTTATATACTGCCCCCCCCCCCCCCCCCCTAATATTGGGCACCTCCAAAAAAATCAGAGAGAGAGAGAGGTTTGATGGTGCATCACCTTGTCATACTTCGTGTCAAACTCGCTCAGGAAAGATGTCAACACATTCTCGGGAACCTCTCTGCAGCTGACCCACTTTGGCCACTTATTACTGACCAGTACCTGACCAACATTGCCAAGAATGGCATATATGCTGATGCTATTGTAGTGCAAGCTATACTGAGAATGACTGTAGGACATACACATCGTAACAAGTCAGCAAGAGAGCTCCAGGATAGCTACCTGATGAATAAGATCTTGGCAGGAGACATTGAATCATCCCTTCCACCTGTCCTTATAGGGCAAATAGCGAAGAACATTTGTGAGCCTAACATTTCATCAAACCGGGGACAGTGAAAATGATGAAGAAAAGGAGGAAGAAAGTGTTTCCTCGTCTCCTACAGAAGGTGCATCAATCATGCAGTCTCCTCGTGACGACGCCAGCCGACCTGCGCAGTCTCCTTGTGATGACATTGACCGACTTGCTACTGTAAGAAAATCAAAATGTCAGTCTACTGTGTGCTGCAAGGACCAGTCAACCCCTTTCAGCCACAGAGCGACACAGTCCTCTCCAAACTGACCAGATAAGTTCAGAAGGCCCCGATATATTTCCAAAGACCTGGTTCCAGCAGTGCTCTTGGCTTCACCTATGCACAACAGACAACCCAAGGTATGTTGTTTCTTCTGCTCGAGGGCTAATCATCAAGGCTGCAAACCTGATGCAGCGTTTGTATGGAGGGGTTTTGACAACTGGAAGAAAGCACTGGAAAAGTTCTCAAGCCACGAAAAATCATCTTCACATGGAGCAGCCGTGTATGACGTACAATGTAGGCAGTCTACAACGTCATGTATGCTCCAGTGACGTGTCAGCATGAAACAGAACAAAAGAAACACTGCAAAGCCTGATGAACGAACTAGAGAGCCTTCAGTTTCTCCTGTGTCAGGGTCTGCCTCTCCGGGGACCTGACGAGCAGGAAGGCAACCTTCAACAGCTGCTCAAGATCTGCTTTGGAGAGGGCTGCAAGGAAAAAGCAAACAGGTTTAAAATAGCTGTCACATAAATATTGTCAACAAGATCCTCGGGATTATGGCACATAAGTCTTGCGATCTGTTGTACTTGAAATCAGAGAAGCAAATTTGGGTTTTCGATACTAGCTGACGAAACCCGTGATGTTGCAAACAGGGAGCAGGTTGTAATTTGCATAAGATGGGTAACTGAGGCAGTTTGAAGTCATAGAGGAGTCTGTGGGACAGGTGCATGTTGACAGTACCTGTGCTGAGACAATTTAATGAGCTAAAGGATCGCTTGATCAGGCTGTAAGAAAATCAAAATGTCATCTACTGTGTGCTGCAAGGATGCAGTCAACCCCTTTCAGCCACAGAGCGACACAGTCCTCTCCAAACTGACCGGGATAAGTTCAGGAAGGCCCCGATATATTTCCAAAGACCTGGGTTCCAGCAGTGCTCTTGGCTTCACCTATGCACAACAGACAACAAGGTATGTTGTTTCTTCTGCTCGAGGCTAATCATCAAGGCTGCAAACCTGATGCAGCGTTTGTATGGAGCGGTTTTGACAACTGGAAGAAAGCACTGGAAAAGTTCACACCCACGAAAAATCATCTTCACATGGAGCAGCCGTGTATGACGTACAATGTAGGCAGTCTACAACGTCAGTGTATGCTCCAGTGACGTGTCAGCATGAAACAGAACAAAAGAAACACTGCAAAGCCTGATGAACGAACTAGAGAGCCTTCAGTTTCTCCTGTGTCAGGTCTGCCTCTCCGGGACCTGACGAGCAGGAAGGAAAACCTTCAACAGCTGCTCAAGATCTGCTTTGGAGAGGGCTGCAAGGAAAAAACAAACACAGGTTCAAAATAGCTGTCACATGATATTGTCAACAAGATCCTCGGGATTATGGCACATAAAGTCTTGCGATCTGTTGTACTTGAAATCAGAGAAGCGAATTGGTTTTCGATACTAGCTGACGAAACCCGTGATGTTGCAAACAGGGAGCAGGTTGAAATTTTGCATAAGATGGGTAACTGAGCAGTTTGAAGTCATAGAGGAGTCTGTGGGACTGGTGCATGTTGACAGACCTCTGCTGAGACAATTTTAATGAGCTAAAGGATCGCTTGATCAGGCTGGACTTGCCAGTGCAGAAGTGTACGCGTCAGCCTACGACGGGCCAGTAATTTTCAGGGTCACGTTTCAGGAGTTGCAAAACGGTTTCAAAGATGAGGTCCCGTCAGCAGTGTCCGTACACTGTTTGGCACACTCAGTCAATCTTGTGTTACAAGAGGCTTCCAGAAAGGTCAAAGTAATAAGAGATGCCCTTGACTTTACCACAGAGGTAATTCAGTTGATCAAATAATCACCAAAACGACAGATCCTTTTTGAAACAACCCAACATGAAATATCAACTTCGCGTAACCCGTCCATTAAACCACTGTGTCCAACAAGGTGAACTGTTCGAACAAGAGCTTTTGACTCTCTCATTGAGAGCTATGAGGCTTTGCAAGAAACACTTGAACTAGTCTCGCAAGGACATGATGAGCCAGGAGGGCAACCGCCTTCTAGCACTTATGTAGCAGTTCTCCACCTTTCTTGGGCTCTCACTTTCACGGGATGACTTTGCTGTGACTGAAGAGCTGGCGACTGCTGTTCAAAGGAAACAAACGTCATGTGTGGATGCAACCAACGCTGCAAACCTCTGTCTGAGAAAGCTGAAAGTATGCACCAGGAAAAAAGTTTCCAGACGTTTTTTGCCGATGTCTCAACCAAGGCTGCAAACGTGTGCGATGAACCCCGCATTCCGAGACAGAGACAGCCTCCACGAAGACTTGATGAGGGCTATCAGGTCGCAGCTACTCTGACCCTGAACTGCTTATTACAGACCGCAGTACTATGAGGCCATAGACAACGTCAAAGAGCATATAAAGCGCAGATTTGACCAACAAAGTCTTAGGTTGCCAAAGAAGATTGAAATTCTCTTGGGTGACGGAGCTGCAGGAAAGAATCCAGAAATTCCTCAAGAGATCGAAGACACATATGCTGCAGACATTGACACGGACAGACTCAAAACACAGTTGGCCATCCTTCCACATGCTCTGGGGGCAAGAAGAAGTCCATCTTTGAGGCACTGTTAGAAGAACTGACAGCTTCTGACACTGTTAAAAGAATGTTGAGTGGGGTAGACAAACTTATCAGGCCGTATATGACCATTCCAATTACAACTGCAACAGCTGAACGCAGTTTTTCTGCCTTGAAGCGGGTCAAAACATACCTCCGAAGCACTATGCCTCAGGAGCGCCTGAACAACTGTCTCATTATGCATGTGTTCAAAGGCAAGGTTGATCAGCTCAATCTCGCTGAAATTTCTTCCGAGTTCGTTTACAGAAATGAACGACGTCAAAGTTACTTCGAAAATTAAATGTGTAAAAGTGTAACCTCCCAGCTGTTGGTGTAACCTGCTGATGTACAGACTGTGACAATCGTGGCTTAGTAACTGCATTTTACGGTGCCTAATGTCCAGTGAATATGGAGAGAAGGTATGTTATTAGGTTATTCAGTCAAAAAGTCTGACAGTTGTCCCCCCCCCCCCCCCCCCCTCCTCTCTCTCTCTGTCTCAGTTTCTGCAACGTTTTGATTGCAGCTATACAAAGTGTATTCAAGTGTGTGTGTGTATGTGTGAGCGAGTGAACTGAATATTGCATGCTGGATTTTTTAAATTTTTTTATCAAACATTGACGTATTGTGATTGTTGGAGTTCAATGATTTGAAATGTCCATTGCCCCCCCCCCCCCCCCCCCCCCCCCCCAATCTTGGACAGCCGTCCCTGATATCAATTAGTTTAGCTCTGCCTTTGAAGAAAGTTGGTGAGCGTTTATTACATATACGCAACACTTGGCACTTTTGGGGATGAAATTCCATTTTCCAAGTTCTTTCCCACTCTTGGAAAGCGTTTAGATCTTCTTGTAGAATGCGTGTATCATTCTTGCTTCTGATTGTTCTATATACTAAGCTGTCATCTGCAAAAAGCCTTACAGTAGTTCCGGAGAGAGATTTCTACTTATGTCATTTATATAAATTAAGAAAAACAAGGGCCCCAGAACAGTTCCCTGTGGCACACCTGACATGACTGGTTTACAATGGGATGACGACCCTTCCACAACAACTTTCTGCGTTCTCCCAATGAGGAACGATCTAGCCCATTTTAGCAAAGAACCGCCAGTGCCGATGTGTCCTAATTTAAGCAGCAGGCCCTCATGGTCAACCTTACCAAAGGCTTAAAGGTCTACTTTAGAGATTTTCGATAATTTGTTAAAAACAGGTCTACATGTCATATAACTACAGTATGGTATTCATTTTTCAAAAAAAATCGCCGGAAGAATTTAATAGATAAAAAACGACTTTTGCACACCTGTTCAAACCCCGCGCGGTAGACCGAAAACCGTGACGTCACTTGATGGACTGGCCGTCAGCCGCGACCTACACAACAAGCCAACGCCAAGTGAAATCAACACGAGTTGCGATCCCCCACAGCCTAAAAAGTCACGAGGGGGTGGCAGATATTGTGCTGTAGGCCAGTGCAGCAGCTCAGCAGGAGACGGATATTCTTTGCACACATTTCCAGCTGATCCAGATACTCGAAAGAAGTGGATTCGGTTGGTGCAACCATGCCGGGCAGCTAAAGTTCTTTTCACCACATCAGTTCCAGCTGGACCGCGGAAACGAGCTATTCCGACAATTGCCGAGCCCGTTCGAGTGGATCAAAAACTTCGTCTGCATTGTGCGCGTATACTTTGAAGGCGGAGTGGTAAGCTCGTACAGATGAGTACGATAGTCGCACGTTTATTCTGTTCTTATCTATGGACAGATCACACTTGTTAAATTGAATGAACACATTAAGGCTTGAGGAAGGAGAATCTCCGCTCGCCGTCCATGCGTGATCGCATCAAGAAGTCAGTCGGTAGCCTCCCTCGAGACTTCGGTAAAGTCCGTACGCCTTCGGAATGCTGTGTTCGGGCGTCCAGCAGGAACCGAACTGACGTGGTAAAAAGAACTTAGCGTTCAAACTGATAAGGTACAGGCCTTGCAAAAACATCCCCAGAGTCACATTGGCTGTCGCAATCATAGTCACCGCTTTTACATGATAAATTATACACCGAGAGAGATGTGCAAGAACCATCAGAATCGCTTTCTGTCGCCGTCGCTGACCATCATGTGACGTCACATCCAAGAGTAGTTAAGCCATGCCAAGATTTAGTTGATTTCCTCCCGTTTTCTTGATTACAGGTGAAAATGCCCACTTTCGGGATCGATTTCGTGTGATCGGGAGCGAATCGGATGTTTATTTTACCAATGTATCAAACATTTCATATTTCTGCATAAGCTGACCAATTATCGAAAACCTCTAAAGTAGACCTTTAATCGTTAATGAAATGAGGTAGGGAACAGTAACGATAAACAGTAAACAAGTGGGGTATGTTTTGCTCCCATAAGGAAACCTAACACAGAGTAACCTTTAAGAAAAGTCTAATAAAATTGGATCTATTTGCTGTCTGTTGTTAAGACAGTTATTAAAATCATTGAGAGTTGCTATAAGTTGAGTCTCACAACTCCTTCACTGTCTAAAACCATGCTGGCGTTATTTAAGAAGTCATATTTGTCAAGATGGTCCATGTATGCTACTATATATTATGTGTTCAAGTAGTTTTGCTGATATGGATGCAAGAGATACAGGTCTATAGTTCTCTGCTTTTGTTTTGTCACCCTTTTTGAATAAGGAACGATGCTCGCATCTCGCCACTCATCAGGTATTACTCCCTGGTCCAGTGAAGCTTGGTAAAGTAGTTGGTATACCTCACTCAATTCATTGGCACATAATTTTAAGAGCTTGCCAGGAACGCCATCAGGACCAGTAGCTTTGTTTTCATTGATGTTGGTCAGTAACTTAAATACTCCTGCTTTGTTTACTTTGATGTTTTGCATTTCAGGAGTTTATCATCATCCTTTAGTCTAATATTAATTAAAGGCTTGGATTTGAGAAAACCAAACAAAACTGCTTGTTTGGTAAATTTGCTTTCCCTTCAGGGTCCTGTATTATGTTATTCTGGTTGTTTCTCAGGTCTGGAATCCCAATGTTGTCCTGTCTCTTACTCCTTATGTAAGACCATAATTTCTTGTTTTGATGATCAGGATGAAGGAGAGGATGGTTTTTTTAAACCGTCTGATTTCGATTTGCGTTAAGAAAACTTAAAAACCGTAAAGATGCTGGGCCAGATGGTATAGTTGGTGGGCTACTGCAGTAAGCATGTAAAAGTAATGTACTTTTGAACTTTTTTGTTTGTTTATATGAACATTTACCCTGAATATTGGACTGAATTTGTTGTTCTACCACAGTACAAAAAAGCGACGTGAATAATCCTAACAATTATAGAGAGATTTCTTTAAGAGACACCAGCAGTAAATTGTACAGCACTATCATTATTCACAGGCTGCAGGAATAGATGGATTGAAGAAAGTAATGTTACTGACAACTATCAGGCTGGATTGAAACGCAGTTTTTCAACTGTTGATCATAAGTTTACTTTCATGGCTTTTGTGCAAACATAGTTTCTTTAAATCGAAAGTTGTATGTTGCTTTCATAGACTTTGAAAAGGCATTTGATTCTGTTGATATAACTATTATCTGGCCTATTCTTTTAAAAGCTGGTGCTCATGGTAAGCTGCTCAGGTGTATAATAAGCATGTGTTCATGTGTAAAAGCTAAAGTTCGGTGTGGGGATAACATGGCTGACTGCATTTGGTGTGAAACAAAGGGATCTGTGTGGTCCTATTTTGTTTTCTCTTTTCATTAACGAGTTGACTTTCGAAGTTGTTGGAAAGAAAAACCATGGTGCTCCCAGATTTTAATTCTGTTACGTCTAGAATTACTTGTACTTCGTTTGGCTGATGATGTTTTAATGTCTGAAACTGTTACAGGCTTGCAAACTCAACTAAATAGTTTATCATTATGTGGAACTTCACTTCAGTTAAATGTAAACATGTGTTTTGAAAGGGTGGGTATTTAGGAATTAGAGGAAGGTGGACTTATAATGGAGTATTGATGCCTGTAGTGAACGTATATAAATACTTGGGAATATATTTTTCAACAAAATTAAGATTCACTTTTGCAAGCAAAGATCGTGCAAGTAGAACTGAGTGTGCACGACTGTGCGTTATGCAACAGCTATCAAAATTAGCCAAGAAATCTTTGGAACTATTCATCAAATTGTTTGATTCTCAAGAACAACCCATCATCACACAGTATGGAAATTTAGGACCTTTGCTGTTTGAGAAAATGACCATATATTTGAATTGAAGAAGTTTTTACGAGTGAGCATGTGAACACCTATCGATTTAATCAATTGCGAAGTAAACAGATATCTGATATATTTCAATCGTGCGACAAAGTGCATATGTTATTAGTTGAAAAGAACACAAATGGAAAATTCAAGCTTGCCCTGGACAGCATATGATATATTTTTTATGCGAGAGGAAGAGTAAACTGTGTTTCAAATGTGATGGATAAATTAAATGACCTTTGTTTTGATTTCGTTTGGTTAGAACAGTAAAAATAAATTTCCTCAGATATGTTCGAATAGACCGATCGATTGCACAAGAATGGTCATGTCATGTTCCAGAAAGTGATCGATTTGCTTTGCACAGACAGTACTGAAGTATGCATCGTGTTCCAAAATAGGCCTACCTATGAATTAATATGGTCAGTCATCTAAGGTACATCATAAGAAAGTTCAGATGAGGTATTTCGATATTGTTGTTCATTGTTATCGTTATAGGAAGCATCATAAATGTACGTGATCTTATCTGTCTGCTGTGTAAAAGTGCCGAAGAACATGAAGTCACTCTGTGTACTGTTGTCTCATTTTGAATGACCTGAGGAGTCCAATAACTTGATCAAAAATACTGTTGACATCCTTCTTTAATTCGACTTTTATTACTCATGGCGTCCAGAAATGAAACTACCTCAAAACATTTTGCTGTTTTCTTGTACATGGCATTTAATGTTTGAAGTATAATAAGCGGTGAAGAATTAATTGTTGTGTTAGCCTACTGTTTGATATCTAGTTTGTCGATTACTTGTTGCACACTGATGGATATTTGATTAATTTGTTCTTATTTCTTCTTTGAAAAGATTTGTTCACAACACCCCCTTCCAACTGAGTGGCCTATATGAATAAAATATCTGTAGCTCTCTCTGAGAGAGGAAAAGAGAGAGAGAGAGAAGAGGAGAGAGAGAGAATACACTTAATAACGTGCAGGGACCTGCTGTAACAGAACCCCCCCCCCCCCCCCCCCCCCCCCCCCCTCCTTCAGTGTCTTGAGTGACACCCTGTCAAGCTGAACAGACATCGAATTGGGCATTTTAGCATGCAAATAGGAGACACATAGTGTTGCATACTCACAGATTCCTCAAGACCAGCTATAGATCAAAACAGTCTATCAAGAAAGACCACAGGGGTAATCAAGAGAGAGGGCACGGTTATCTCCCTCTGATCTGAATCTCCGGTCTAAAGTATCACTGATTTTCACAGAAATACCTGAGATCATAGCAACCCCGAGCAAGTCTGGTGGCGACTACACCCCACAGCCTAGCCAGTCTACACAACAGGGTCAGTCACCAGCCACAAGAGAGAGATCGACTATCCTCTCTGACTTTAGATAAGTCATGATACTCCAAGTGGACTCCAACTCAGCTCATCCGGAACTTTCCCTCACTTAATGATGAAACAGTGAGAACCAAAAATCAATTAAGTGAGGACCAAAAATCAATCTATAAGAAATTGACATGTCTATTGTGAAGTAATTTTAACTACTTACCTGTGTGTAAGCAAGTAAAGTTGATGTGTGAAAGTGCACTTAACTTGAGTCAGTTCTTTGTTGTTCAATCAGTGCTGAATGTTTGAACTTCTCTCTAATTCTGTCTCTCAGAGCTGTAGCGTACAAGTACTGTTAAGAGTACAAGCGTAAGGAAACTTATCTCTGAGCCATCATTGAGTATTTTAACAATCCCGGGAAAAATAAAAAATCTCTTTCGATGACTAGTACCAGAATGTTGCTCCTTCCATCACTAATAAAAGAGAGGATGGAGGTGAAATTTTAACATAATTCTCAAAGAGAAAATATTCGAAGTCCTTCCCCTAGAGGACACGCCGACCCACCCCCAACTCTCGTAACAAACAGAAACATGTTAAAGCCCTGTGCTTGAGATGGGGAATGCTTCACACAGACTGATTCGCTTCTGAGTGGAATAAACATCTAACAGTCTTTATTTCCACAGTGCTAGGTCTCCAGACTCTTGCAATGGATGCACTTCCCTTCCTGGGGTGGAATGTTCTCTTAGCCCTTTGATACCCAGGTTCTAAAAGAGGTCTCCCTTGAGACTGGAAACCATTGGTAAACCTGTTGACGAATATCATTGGGCCCTCTCCTCTCCTCGCATGTCAGGGGTAGGATCTTCATTCAGCCTAGCTCCAGGCAATAGCACTGGACACAGTGACTGCCTCTCATTGCTCTTCTGTGTAGTGTTTCCTTAATTAAGCAGACCAGAAGATTCAGGCATTGTAGGTGGAGAAGATCTTAGCACCCCAAAGACTTCAACACTGAAAGTTCACTGTTCTCTTCCTAATGAATCAATTCCAGTGCTTCTGCAGAAAAGGCAAAGATCAAGAAACATTGACCATTTCTTTAAAAAAAAAAGGTTGGCAACCAAGTACCATTAAGTATTTCAGGTTTGTCTCCACTAAAGTGATTTGGCAAAAGTGGTGTGTCTTTTCTGGCGGGTTGTTTCAAGACCACTTAATACCAATTGCTTCCTGTGGACTGCCATTGCTGATGCAACAGGATAAAGCTGGTTGCAGCCCTGTATGGTAGAGATGGACAACCCATTGAGGGAATAATGCCTCTAACTAGGTATAGAAGATAAGACAGCAAAATGAAAGTAAACTGTGACCAGACAAACTTTCCATTATAAATGTCAAACAAACTTGATAAAATTGAACATGTCTCAAAAGAATCTTCATGTTCATCAGACATACCATAAGAGATGATCACACAACAGATGGTATAACTCGGTCACAGTCACCTTTTATTTCTTTTTTTCATTCAATAAATGGGAAATAAAGCAAAACCAAACAAAATGCATTAGACTATGTCATACTAGAGTCTGAAATAGTTGTCTGAATGACTTTGCGCTGACAAATTGCACTATTCTCAAAAGAATAATATACTGTTCCTAAGCACATATAGAAAATAGTCTGATCATTTGGAGAGCTAATGATATGACAAAAGTAATAACCAAATAAAAAAGTGAAACAAGACACCAGTCATCATGTAACAAACAGCAACAACAGAAGTCAAAGAAAATCACAAGTACTATTGCTGAAGTGCTTCTTCTTCAGCACTATTCCAGGCTCAGTAGAAACAAAGTAATTTCCAACATTTCAGACCTTTTTTTGCAACTAAAAATATTTAGTGTTCAATGTGTGCTAATAAGTGTTTTGATTCAGTTGATATGGTTGTGAAACATTTTATTGTTTCATATGTATTGCTGATCTATATTGCCATTCATTTTTGTTAATGTTCAGTGAATGTGCCTGGTGACATGTTCTCGTAAATATGTGTTCATGCCTTAACATAATGTTCTGTGCACATGGACAGAAAGCTTGTACAAGTGTAACCAAGTGAATCTTCTTGTTCTTATTCTACACTTGCGGGTTATATAATTCTCATATTCTCTTATTTCTACAATTGAGCATTAATGTGTATTACGTTTTATTACCAGGTATCTGTCATTGAAGCAACTATACATACTCTGTTCTCATAAATGTGTGCATTCAGAAACTAGAAATTGCTGACATACTTCACCAGACACATCTAATTCTGATTCCATATTAAAAAAAGGAAGGATTTAAGACACCTGAAGGTAAGAACAAATGTTCACTGCAAGATGAGAAAACTATCTGCCCCTATCCATCCAGTGTCACCTGAATTTGTACCAAAGATTACAAACGATGAAAGGCCAGATATGTAACCATTCAGCTATCTTCCACCATCTGTGAGTGTACAAGAATGATTGTTGTGACCATGAAATGTGATTTAGGCTGCACAGCTGGAATGAAAATAAAATGTAACACAAATGATTAATACAAAAAAAACACAAAAAACCTTGAACTATTTATCAACACATACCTAAACCAAATTATTCCATAAGTTATCTTACATATCACTGTTTTAGTACTCCAATCCGTATCATGTGACCATCAGTAACATTCATGAATCTGCAAGATTTCATCAAGCTCACCATGTGTAAATTACTTACACATTTCTACAATTAAATGATTGATTAATTTCTTTCAAGCAGTCATTAATTCAGATATTGTCTTGCACGCAATTTAATCTGAAACAAAAGAGCATCACAATATAAACGACACGCTTCTATAGCAAACTAATGTACTACGGGCAGACATAGTTTTAAAAAAAAGTAGGATGGAGACACAGAGAGAGAGAAAGAAAGGAGTGTTGGGATAGAGATCTTTTTTAATTACCGACAAGTCTCATCTTGTAAAGAGTTCTGAGTGCAGATGTACCTGAAATGCAGTTTCTATGAACCTCAGACTTTGACAGCTTTTCAGTCAGTTTTCACAAAGAGCAACAGCTATGTCTCGCTCTTCACACAGCTCCTTGGCTGTTATATCCATCTTGTCTCGAGCAAAGTCGTTGATCTCCAAATTTTCCACTACCTCCCACTGTTTGTTGGAGATTCGCACTGGGAAACTGTATAAAATGCCTTCAGGGATTCCGTAGGAGCCTTCTGAAATAACACCCATGGACACCCAGTTGTCCTGCACGAAAAAAGGTTGATCATTTTTACAGTCAGACTTTTGAAACATTTCCGTGGAAACCCACTTGTCCTGCACAAAAAAAGTCTGATCATTTTTACAGTCAGCCGTTTGAAACATGCCCATGGACACCTCTTTGTCCTGAACATAAAAAGGTGATCATCTTTGTAGTCAGCCGTTTGAAACATGCCCATGGGCACCCCTTTGTCCTGAACATAAAAAGGTGATCATCTTTGTAGTCAGCCGTTTGAAACATGCCCATGGGCACCCCTTTGTCCTGAACATAAAAAGGTGATCATCTTTGTAGTCAGCCGTTTGAAACATGCCCATGGGCACCCCTTTGTCCTGAACATAAAAAGGTGATCATCTTTGTAGTCAGCTGTTTGAAACATGCCCATGGGCACCCCTTTGTCCTGAACATAAAAAGGTGATCATCTTTGTAGTCAGCCGTTTGAAACATGCCCATGGACACCCCTTTGTCCTGAACATAAAAAGGTGATCATCTTTGTAGTCAGCCGTTTGAAACATGCCCATGGACACCTCTTTGTCCTGAACATAAAAAGGTGATCATCTTTGTAGTCAGCCGTTTGAAACATGCCCATGGACACCTCTTTGTCCTGAACATAAAAAGGTGATCATCTTTGTAGTCAGCTGTTTGAAACATGCCCATGGGCACCCCTTTGTCCTGAACATAAAAAGGTGATCATCTTTGTAGTCAGCCATTTGAAACATGCCCATGGGCACCCCTTTGTCCTGAACATAAAAAGGTGATCATCTTTGTAGTCAGTTGTTTGAAACATGCCCATGGACACCCCTTTGTCCTGTGCAAAAAAGTTTGATAATTTTTACAGTCAACCTTTTAGTTGCAAAGTGAGACGACTGCAGGCAGAAATCAAAACAAATCTTAAATAAATGTTAGCGATCCGCCAAGAAAAACATGGATTAACAAGTCACAAGACAAAACACGATGCGTTTCGATCTCTTAGGTCTTCTTCCGGCAAGAGAATGTAAATATACGGGTTCACGACCACCCATGTGATTCTGCCCGAAAACCCCCAATTTCACATACAAATCACGTCCATCACATATCAGTTTTGGCCAAATTTAACACCTGTTTCACAAAAAAATTAACACCCAAAAAACGCCAAATATTGACGAAATTAGCAAATTGAAACGGGGGTTTCCGTGCAGAATAACATGGGCGATCGTAAACAAATATATTTACATTCTCTCCAATGACATAAAAATCTAATGGCTTACAGTACGTTCTTCTACTTCTAACATCATGAATACACCAGAACAAACAACTGGCTCTCCGTCTTGGTTAGTTATTTTTACATTTAATGAATGTATATCTACGTCTATTAATTCTTTAAACTGGCCGTTTCCAAACGTATGGAACTGATAACCACAAAACCCTGCCTTAGTTGCCGGCAGTGCCTGTAGAACTGTAGATGGATAGCCATTAAATAAATTGCGGTCTGTTTTTAACTCTTCTAAATGGACATACAACATCGGGTGCATGAGAAAATTGACCGGTCTATCACCTAAATACTCATAAATGCCACAGTCTACACGGTCGCGTGTGCTGAAGCAATATGTTTCACCACTGCTATAAAAGCCTAAAATTCGAGCAAGGCTTCTAGGAAAAACGTACTCCCTTTCTTCTTCAGTTTCTGGAAAGTTCATAGTAACTATAAGATTTGCCTCATTAATTTTTAACTCAATGTCAAATTCTCTAAATGCCTCACTTAAAGAACAAAAGCTGTAGTAGCCGTCGGATATTTTTAATTGTTTTACTGGATCGCCTTGCTCATCCTTAACATCTATCCAGTTATTCTTATCTTTTTCAGATATGTTAATCCATTTTAGGTCAAACCCAGTTTCTCTAAGGGCAATCCTACAATCACCGCGCCTATTTTCAATTGGGTACGTTAAGGGCACACGTTTGTTTTGTTGGGTTATAGTGATGTGCATTCTTGCCTGAATTTTATCATCAGAAGTATTAAAAAAAAACACAATCGTGGGAAGTTTCTCTCTTTTTTTCTCTCCAATTCCACAACCACATATGTGTGTTTAATTCATTTTATGCTTAACAAAGAAACTAATTTCTTATATTGATTATAACAATGCTGTTACGAACTACAACAGTGCGGAACCAGGCCGAGGGTAGCTACCCTCCTCCCACAGAAGAACTATTGGCAACAAAAGCAGTTCCACACATCAAAAACTGTGGCAGAAAGTGCTTCATGTGGTGTGTTTTAGCACATCTACACCCCACTGAAGAGAAAGCAGACAGAGTTTCCAGCTATGAACAGTACCGAGACGAGCTAAACTTCGAGAACATCTCCTTTCCAGTGGGGCCGGCAAGAATAGCTCGGTTTGAAGAACAAAACAAACCTATTACAGTAAATGTGTATTTTCTGACAGCTACAGATAGACTACTTCCATACAGAATCTCTCCCAATGAGCCAACCAATGGAGAGCCACGCAGCAGCCATGTAGACATGTTGTTGTATTCTAACAGTAGATCAGAACAACATTATTTACTGATAAAAGACATGGACAGTGTGTCTGCATATCAAGACATTCCTATGTCAGCTTATTGCAGACAATGCCTGACACGAGAAGTTCCTGCACTGAGGATACACAATGGCCACTCTGGAGAATGTGGAGATTGGCTTGGACATTTCTTTCCCTCTGCCTCGCCATCCAACCCTCTCTCTCTCTCACCTTGGTAAGTTTTTTTCTTTCAGTTGGTTTATTTACGGTTGTTATTAGTGAGTCTCCTTTTTGGATCAAGGAAGCTGTCATTTATAAAGGAGATCCCTATCCTGTTGTGATCGCGTCTTGGTAAATTTCTTTCTATCAGTCCTCTTGTCCCGGCCCTCAGGGCTAAATGAGAGCAGCTTGGTAAGTTTTTTTCTCGTCTCTTTCTAATGCGTCTCTTTCCACGGCAGGTTAGCTATCAACAGTAATGATTTTTGAAAGTACATTCATTCTCAGACACAGCAGCAATGGTCGACGCCACTCAGATTCCTGATTTAGAAACCAGAAAGAAGAATCCATATGAATGGTTCCCCTACTTTGGTGCTGGGTTTGATCACCATGAACCAGAGTATAAAGCAGCGGCCGACAGACATGCCTTAATGTTTCCAGAGAGACCTCGAGTTAGAAGAAATGAATACTATGATGACCCTGATGGATGCTACTGCTCTAGTCTGCCAGACAGAATTATTGACGAATATTTCAATAATGGCAAGGCTAAATATCCAGTCTTAGTTAAAAAGAAAGACGATCCTGTTGATGATCCGAAAGTCGTCCCTCCCCTAGAAATCAGAATGATGAATCGACTAGAGTATTTTCCAAACTTAAAAAAAATGGAAAGCGACGAAGAGTTTGAGGCCGCGGCGGACGCTCATGCGAAACTATGGCCTCATCGACCAAGAGTAACAAGAATAAGACCTTCTGAATACCGTTATTTATATTTTGATGACAAAGTTATCTATGAGGGAGATCCCTATCCAGTCCTAGTAGCAGACTGGTAAGTTTTTTTTTCAGTCTCCTTAGTTTTGAAAATATAATCAATTCACAGTTAAGTGCCAATAACAATGAATGCTGACTGTATTCCTGATTTAGAGACTAGAAAAAAGAATCCATATGAATACTTTCCCTACTTTCCCCTGACTATGTTGACTGTGACCCTGAATACGAAGAAGCAGCTAATAGACATGCTTTAATGTTTCCAGAGAGACCTCAAGTTAGAAGAAACTGGTACTCCAAAGATGATGAGTTTGGCCCTATCTAACCTGTCGATGAGTACTTTAACCATGGTAAAGCCAAATATCCAGTCTTAATTAAAGACAAAAGTACTCTTGTCGACGATCATAGAGTTGTTCCCAGCCTAAACATCAGACAGAAAACCCCTTAGAATACTTTCCAGATATTGATGGCATGGATGACAAAGAGTTTGAAAATGCAGCGAATGCCCACGCAGAAATATGGCCGCGCCGACCAATAATAATAGCAGTATCGGTTCTACGTGATAGTGGATTTGGAGCAAAGCTATCTACAAAGGGGATCCTATCCACTCCTAATCAGAAACTCCAGAGACTGATAACTTTTTTACATTGTCTGTTAAAGTAAATAATTTGAAATTATAGTCCGTACCCAACAAATGGTAGACGCTAATCAATTGCCTGATTTAGAAACAAGAAAGAAGAATCCATATGAATACTTTCCTTATTTTGGTAATAGTGTTACCAACGATGATCCAGAGTATAGAGCTGCCGTTAAGAGACACGCCTTAATGTTTCCAGAAAGACCTCCAGTTAGAAGGAACTGGTACCACGACAATATACCATACTACTGTGTTGATGAGTATTTTATTCCTGGGTATGCTAAATATCCAGTCTTAGTTAAGAAGAAAGACGACCCAGTAGAC
>CM031605.1:82551954-82602037 GCA_018398815.1 Conus ventricosus | reverse complement strand
GCGGTGGGTCTTCGCAGGGTGTCACTGAAATACGGGCTGGTACACCCATGGGGGATGCTACTTTAAGGCTGTTATGAGCTGCATCCTGTAGTCTAATTTACCTCTGTTCAGGAGCAGTTATGTCCCTTGATATCTTAATGGAGTGTCCTGTGCGTGCCTGTACCCATCGTCAACACAGCGCAGGCCTCCAAGGGTGGTACAGGACTGCTCTAAAGGCAGGCGAAGACAGTGCTTCTCTGGGTCCTCCCCAGCACCTTCGGGGTTTCTTTTTCTTCTTTGCCTTAACTAGGCTGACCCTGGAGAAAGGTCCAGTGACGGTGAGGAAAGACCCACTGACCACAGGGAAAGTCCTGTTGACAGTGGGAAAGACTACAACTTTGGATTCTCTCTTGAGGGCACATAAGACCGTATGGCGAAAGCTTGGCTGTGTCTGGAGTGGCACTGTCTACATCTGTCCGTGGGCAGGGTGGTTGAGTCTGTGGGGTGTGCTCGGCAGCTGGAGGGTGGTTTTTTCGCCGGTGGGCTCTGCAGTCATGAAATACGGGCTGGTACACCCATGGGGGATGCTACTTTAAGGCTGTTATGAGCTGCATCCTGTAGTCTAATTTACCTCTGTTCAGGAGCAGTTATGTCCCTTGATATCTTAATGGAGTGTCCTGTGCGTGCCTGTACCCATCGTCAACACAGCGCAGGCCTCCAAGGGTGGTACAGGACTGCTCTAAAGGCAGGCGAAGACAGTGCTTCTCTGGGTCCTCCCCAGCACCTTCGGGTGTTTCTTTTTCTTCTTTGCCTTAACTAGGCTGACCCTGGAGAAAGGTCCAGTGACGGTGAGGAAAGACCCACTGACCACAGGGAAAGTCCTGTTGACAGTGGGAAAGACTACAACTTTGGATTCTCTCTTGAGGGCACATAAGACCGTATGGCGAAAGCTTGGCTGTGTCTGGAGTGGCACTGTCTACATCTGTCCGTGGGCAGGGGTGGTTGGGTCTGTGGGGTGTGCTCGGCAGCTGGAGGGTGGTGTTTTTCGCCGGTGGGCTCTGCGGTCATGAAATACGGGCTGGTACAACCCATGGGGGATGCTACTTTAAGGCTGTTATGAGCTGCATCCTGTAGTCTAATTTACCTCTGTTCAGGAGCAGTTATGTCCCTTGATATCTTAATGGAGTGTCCTGTGCGTGCCTGTACCCATCGTCAACACAGCGTAGGCCTCCAAGGGTGGTACAGGACTGCTCTAAAGGCAGGCGAAGACAGTGCTTCTCTGGGTCCTCCCCAGCACCTTCGGGTGTTTCTTTTTCTTCAAGCCCTAACATATAAATGCCTGCCTTTCTCCCTCAGCGCCCGCGACCATCTCTGCCCCAGAGTAAAACAAACTGCATGTATTTGCATTAAATGTGGAAGAATTAAAAAGAAATCCAACTCACTTCTTTTGTCCCAAACCACCAGTCACGCATGTGGTCAGCAGCAGCCTTGGCAGCTGACATGGCACTGGACAGTTTGCGGGTCTCAATCACTGCTGCACCTCTCTTCTGTACTGTCTGCAGTTTCCACACACATCCACAAGACCACCATCATCTCTGGTATGGCACAACATTTCTGTCATACTTTAAAGCTCCAACAGCAATTTCTGACATCTGATAAAACTACAATAACATTCATTAACCTTTCAAAATGGGGTGACTGATGGCGGTGAACGACGCAAAATTAGGAATAAAATAAGGGCTCAGAGCTGAAAGGGGTCTTTCCTGCTCCGTCCCTTCCATCACGAGCCAGGAAGCCCAGAAACCTGTCTTCTGTCGTACCTCAGTATCTGAATCACTGTCAGAATTGAAATCCCCTGAAATAGGGGATGCTGCCTTCCTCTCTTTTTTTGGGGGGATATTTTTTGAGAAAGCCATATTGAGTTTATTGTGTTTCATCCCTCCCTTACCCACCCACCTTGGAGTCCAACTAAGGGGCCAGGGCCAAGAAACCAATGTCTTGACCCCTTCCAGGCTTCGGGAGAGACATACGACAAACAGAAGCCACCAACCCTATCCCCCCTGATCATGCTCAACTCCTGGGAACAGAGAGCTGAGCACTGCAGGGGTTTACTTGGCCAGTAGGGGACTGTCTGTCTTGACCCAGCCCCAAGAAGGGGAGCCGATTAGTACACCCGGGCCAAAGTGTACTCCATGTCTAGGAGAGGTCCGAGCCAAAGTGATGTGTTGAGAGCGCTGGCCCTCTCAATCACCAGGATCTCATTCCCCTCCGACACAGGTCGCACCGCACGGCAAACGCGGCGGATCTTAAGGAGACCACAGAGAGAAAAGGAGTGTGGAAAAGAAGACTTGAAGGGGAGACGAAGATAGAAAAGGGCCAAATAAGGAAGGCAGAAAACAAGAAAAGGAGAAAGGCGGGTTACTCTTAGTCAGGATCCTCACCCTTAGCCTATCTGACATGGGAAGCCCTACCAGGGGCATCAACTCCTTACCACGTTAAGCTTAGGCCAGACAGCATCTTGGCTTTTCGGACCTAGAAGCAGCTTGAAAAAAAAAACCAGCCTATCTCCAAGTATTGATGCCCCCGCCAGCAAAGCCTAAGGGATCACTGGACCATGCAAGCCCTCCGACCACACAAGGTCGCAACCCCCGGAGGGATCTTTGTGTGTGTGTGTGCGTGTGTGTGTGTGTGTGCTTTCAGCCACTATGGTCTTAAATCAATACCTCGAAGCTCTCATGCATTTTTAACCTTTCATTACAACATGCATCATGGATTTGCTTGGCTAGTGGTTTTCACTCTGTGGATACTGTATGTGTGCAGACTATCAAAATGTGTGTATCTAGGGTTGGGGCAGGGGGATGGTTGTTGGGAGTGAGGAAGAGGGACTGTGCATGTGTAATGGGTGTGTTGGTGTGTGGTGTGTGTGTGTGTGTGTGTGTGTGTGTGTGTGTGTGTGTGTGTGTGTGTATCACAATATGTCATTGCATAGTGCTTGTGTCAGGGAATTGGAAAGAGAGGGTGAGAATATAGATGTATGGACATCACTAACGTGTGAATGAAGATTTATAATCATTGTGTCTAAAAAGGTTATGTTTTATTTGCTTAGAAAAAATCTTGTTCAAACTCTGTAGACCAGTTTGTGATTCCGGATGCCAATTTCCATTTCAACTTTGGTAACATTTTTATCACTGTCGATTTTACAGCACAAAGAATGCAGTATGTATGGAGGCAACATTGACAGAAAAGTAAAGGGGCACACCACACACACACACACACACACACACATATATATATATACATATATTTAGTCAACAGTATTCTATACAACTTCACTGTCAAAAAAGATACAAGTGATTGCCTATGCCTTTGATACATATGTGTCAATCACACTTGAACATTCATACATCCATACATGTACATAGGTAAGTTTAAGATGACCATCTACTGTGCACTCCACCAAAACAAAATGTATGGAACACCAAAGAATTTCTCACAGTAAAACAGATTAAAAACCCGGATACCAATCCACTACCTACCCACAGATCTATCCCCTCCCCTCCCCTCCTTTTCTTTTTTTATTTTATTTATTTATTTGTTGTTGTTGCTTATTTTTCATTTATTTTATTTACTTATTTCCCCCTACACCTGATTTCACACTACCACCTCGACATGAATCTCCCTTTCCCTCCCATCTTTCCCGAGCATAAGGGTAGGCCAGACCACTTGAACACCAGTTGGCAATATCTTCCACCAACACACACACATACATAACACACACACACACACACACACACACAACACCATACCCCCCACTACCCACTTCATACAGAAGTTACAGCCACCCTCCTTTAACCTTTCACTTTCCACCACACTCTCACCATGTTCTATACTAGTCCACTGCCTACCCACAGACCTATCCCCTTCTTCCTCCCCCCCCCCCCCCCCCCCCCCCCCCCCCCCCCCCCCCCCTTATTTCCTCTACACCTGATTTCACACTACCACCTCCACATGAATCTCCCTTCCCTTCCCATCTTTCTCGAGCATAAGGGTAGGCCAGGTACTTGACCCTCCCGTCCCCCTTTAAACACCCCCCGCTCCTTTCCTCCACCCCCATATCATCAACATCCTAAAACTACATACACCTATCCACCACCTCAACACCAGCCCACTATATCCTCCACCAAATCATGAGCCCCAACTATATACCTCACATTCACTTTCAGCTATGTTCCTTTTCCCCCCTCCTTATACTCCCCCCCCCCCCCCCCCCCCCCCCTTACACCTGATTTTCTTTTACACTACCACCTCCACATGAATTCCCTTCCCCTTCCATCCTTCATAAGCATAAGTGTAGTGCAGGTATCTGACCCTCCCGCCTCCCCCCACCCCCACCCTCACACACACCCCCTGCTTCTTCCCTCCACCCCCATATCATCAACATCCTAAAACAACATGCACCTATCCACCACGGCAACACCAGCCCACTACATCCTCCACCATATTACACTCACACTCACACCACTATCATCATCATCATCATTCTCTTGCCCATGATGGGCGTAGAGGAGAGATGAGAGACACTCTCGAAGCCAGGGAGCGCCATCCGGGGCTGTGGTTGATCTGTTGCATTAGCTGCCATTCGATCCTGGTCCACTTCTTTGATGTTTCCAAACCATGGCATTTTCTTGTAGATCCCTATAGTGCCGCTTCAGCTTGTACCTGAGAGTTTGGCAGGAATTTTGATGACAATGCCCAACCATACATTTTGCGAAATGCCATAGGTTTTCGTGGGAAGTTAATTTCCATAGTCGTATTGTCTTTACTGCCTCTTGCCAGGATCCGAGCAAGCACAAATATTGATTACAAACGTCCTGGTTCTTTTGGTCCCTCTGTCACTAGTTTCAATAACGACGGATGAAGCACGGCACCAGGGACTTGTACAGCTTCATCTTTGTAGTAAAGCTGATCTCCCTGCTCTTCCAGATCTTGTTTAGCTTTGCCATTGCTGCTGTTGCGATCGCTAGCCTGGTCTTGATTTCTGTTGTAGAGCGACCGTCTTTGGTGAGAGTGGCGCCAAGGTATTTGAAAGCGTCCACTTCTTCAAGCTGTTGTCCATTCATGTAGATTTCAGCATGGGTGCTGGTTGTGCTGTTGACCAGGACTTTGCTTTTTTCTGTGCTCACGTCCATTCCATATGCACCTGCCCTTTCTTCCAGTCTCTTTGTCAGGTCTTGTAGTTCTTCGTTGCTGCCTCCCATCAGGTCGATGTCATCTGCGAACCTCAGATTATTGATGGTTCTTCCTCCGATGGAGACAGTGGAGTGAAAGTCATGGAGGGTTTCACACATGATGTTTTCCAGGAAGAGATTGAACAGTACGGGAGATAGCAGGCAGCCTTGACGGACTCCAACTGTGGTCTTGAAGTAGTCCCCTATCTGGTTGTTGAGGAGGACTGCGCTGCTGGCGGTGTTATACAGCGCCTGGATGGTTTGGACGAGACCCTCCTCTATGCCAAACTTTCTGAGCACCTGCCACAGACCCTTGTGCCACACCCTGTCAAACACTTTCCTAAAGTCAATGAAGTTGTGGAACAGGTCTCTCTGATGTTGCAGATGTTTCTCCATCAGTATCCGGCAGGTGAAGATCTGTTCTACTGTGCTTCTGCCTGCCCTGAATCCAGCTTGTTCTTCCGCCAGGTGTTCTTCTGCCTCTTTCTTCAGTCGATTCAAGATGACTCTGAGCATGATTTTACTGGTGTGGCTAATGAGACTTATTGTTCTGTAGTTCTGGCATTGGCGTAGATTTCCCTTTTTGGGCAGGGGGATGATGAGTGACTGAGTCCATTCTGTGGGCCACTGTTTTGTCTCCCAGATCTTCTGACAAATCGATGTCATACACCACCATACCACCAACCATTTACCTCACATTAACTTACAGCTATGTTCGTTCCTCTCTTCCTTTTCCCCCTCCTTATACTCCCTCCATTCACTATATTTATTCTTCATCCAGATACCAATACCCCCCCCCCCCCCCCCCCTTTCAGCCCTGATGTGGCCCTTTGCGGTCGGCTGGGCTATAAGCAACATTATCTTATCTTACTCCCCCCCCCCCTTTTTTTTTCTTTAACATATCACCCCCTTTTTTCATCGACCACTCCCATTCCCTTGTCTGTTCACATGTTGTTCCCCCCTCTGTGTATACGTATGTTGGGTATGTGTGTCCCCCCTCTGTGCATATGTATGCTTGGATGTGTGTGTGTGTGTGTGTGTGTGTGTGTGTGTGTGTGTGTGTGTGTGTCTATGTGTGTGTGTTTGTTCTTTTGTGTGTGATTTTTTAAACCCCCCTTTCCACTGCTCACCTTTTTCCCAACCATTACATTATCAGTACCAATATCCCCACATATGACTATTATCATCATGATCACTACCCATTAGCTGTGATGTGTGTGTGTGTGTGTGTGTGTGTGTGTGTGTGTGTGTGTGTGTGGGATGTGGATGTGTGTGTGTGTGTGTGTGTGTGTGTGTGTGTGTGTGTGTGTGTGATTGTGTTGATCTCACCTATGACAATGATCACCATCCATCAGTCATTGATCATTTCAAATTTTTTCCTCAACTTGCATTATTATACCAATGCTATCATGTTATTTCACTTATGACAATGATCAACATCCTATAGCACTGTTTATCCCACTTATGACAATGATCATCATCCATCAGTCATCAATCACTTTATTTTTTCCACCCCCAACCGGCATTATTACACCAATGCCACCAAATTATTTCACTTATGACAATGGTCATCATCCTGTAGTACTGTAGATCTTACTTATGACAATGATCATCATCCATCAGTCGTTGATCATTTCCTTTATTCCTCCAACAGGCATTCTTATACTAATGCCAATACATTATTCCACTTTTGAAAATTACCATCATCCTAGAGTACTGTTGATCATACTTAAGATAAGATAAGATAATGTTGCTTATAGCCCAGCCGACCGCAAAGGGCCACATCAGGGCTGTCACCACGTTAAAATCAACTCACCAGTCATTTAAAAAAAAAAAAAAAAAAAAAAAAAAAAAAAAAAAAAAAAACCTTTCACACATCTCTTAAATGACATCGTCGAGAAACGTACCAGAAACTTCGTTTAAAAATCTTTCTTCCGTAAAATCTTAAATCAGATGAAAAATGTTAATCTCTCTCAAAAACTCAAGGATCACGTCAGGCGGGACATCCCTGAACAGGATCTTCATGGACTCCGCTGTAAAATGTTTGTGTCTCACATCGTGCAAATCCCAACACTCTAAAAGAACATGTTTCATTGTGAGTGGCGCATGACAAGGAATGCACCACGGAGCTTCTTCACTCTTTAAAAGGTAGGAATGGGTAAAATACGAATGGCCGGTGTGCAGCCGGCACAGAACCGTTTCCTCTTTACGACCACCCGACGTAGATGGGAGGAAGTCCTTAAGGTTTGGACGGATCTGAAAGAGTTTGATATTCGTCTGTGTGTTCTAATCCTCCTGCCAGAGGTCTCTCACATATAATCTTTTAATTTTGGGTTTCACATCTGAGCAGGGGATATAAATGTTGGACAGTTTCTCTCTTGTGGCGTTCTTGGCTAAAACGATCAACCATTTCGTTCCCGGATGCCAACATGCCCAGGAACCCAAGCAAGAGTAATGTTGTAACCATCCGCTTTTCAACTTCCCAAAAAAGTGCAAAGAAATGTAAAAGTTCTGGATGCTAAAGGTTGCGGCCAGCTATGGCCTCCAAAGCTGACAGCGAATCCGACAAAACCCAGAAAGTCCCTCTTCGAAGATTGTGAGATTATCTTCAGCGCCAGAACCAGAGCAGTTAAGTTCAGCAGAATAGACAGAAGCATCTAAATGTATATGTTCTAACAGTATCGAGAAGGAGCCCAGGGCAATAGGCTGCACAGGCCACTCCATCTTCAGATTTGGGAAAACCGTCAGTGAAAACTTTTTGATAGGATGGGAATTTCGAACAGAGGTCGCATAAAATTTGCCTTGTACGCCAGAGAGCGGGTAGACTCTTTGCGAAAAGCTGCAAGTCGAAACAAAATCTCTGGCGTGAAAAAGGTCCACGGAGGTTGATCCAGAAACTTGGAAAAATCCGACAAAAACTCCTAGGTTTTAAACCTGCATTCGCACGTGAGGCTGCATACGAAGACCAAGCGGCGGAATACAGTTTGGGTTGGTTTCAAACTTACTTTGGAACGGAAGGTCAAAGACACAGTCATAGGCAGGGTTTTCTGGTTCCGAGAAGAGTCTGATATAATAATTTCAAAGACAGTTTCAGCCTGCGGTTGGGACAGTAAAGGTTCACCGCCTCTGCGTACAGGCTGTACACAGGGGTGGTGCGGAATGCTCCAAGACAGAAAACGAAGCCCTCGATGGTGGATAGGGTCCAAGAGTTTGAGGTAAGACGTTTTTGCAGAGCCGTACACAGCAAAACCCTTTAGTCGTTTGGAATGGACCAAGGCTCTGTAGAGGTGCAGCAAAGTTTTCTTATCAGCGCCCCAGTCAGTGTGCGCTACGACCCGCAGAATATTCAGTTGCTTTCTGGCAAGCGTTTTGAGGTTTTTAATGTGGCTGAGAAAGTTAAGTTTCTGGTCAAAAATAACTCCTAAAATTTGGCCTCTTTGACAGCTGGAATGGGAGATTTCCCTACTTGAAATTTTAGGATCTGGAAAAAAACTGACGGAAATTATGGAAGTGAATACACTGTGTCTTTGTAGGGGAAAAGGTGGGAAAAAGTTTTTTATCGCCCACTGATGAATTTTTTTCCACACAAAACGGAGCCTGCGCTGGATATCGGGTACAGGCTTCCATTGCGCAGACAGCAAAATCATCCACAAACAATGGCAGTCTGAACCCTGCTGAATGATTTAACAATGTTGTTGATCTTGATGCTAAAAAGGGCAGGAGACAGTTGCTCCCCTGTGGAACACCAACTCCTGCCGTGAACATCAGAGAGAGTGGTGCCAACCCGGACCCGAAACTGTCGTTCTGCCAAAAATTTTGTTGAAAAGCGGGAAAATGACCCCGAAAACCCAGATCTTGGAGATCATGAAGTATCCCCGACTTCCAGGTGGGATCGTAGGCCTTCTCCCCAAATCAAAAAAAATTGCCACTGCATGCTGTTTGTTCAGAAAGGCGTTCCCAAGTGTAGATTCCAGACGAATCAAATGGTCAACTGTAGTCCGTGTTTGCGGAAACCACACTGTTCTTTCGCCAAAAGGCCATCGGTTTCGAGTTTCCACATGAGTCTAGCATTGACCATTTTCTCCATCAATTTACAGACACAGCTGGTCAAAAGCTATGGGTGGTAGTTTGATGGGTTTGAAAGATCTTTTCCAGGTTTGGGGATGGGAATAATGAGAGCTTTTTGCAAGAAGGTGGAAAGAAACCAGTAGTCCCCACACTGGTTGTATACCTGTAGCAGTATGTTCAGACCTTCTTGCGGAAGATGTTTCAACAGTTGATAATGGATTTCATCTATACCTGGAGAGGAATCGCTGCAAGAGAGTAAGGCAGATTTCAGTTCGTTTAACGTGAAAGGAAGATTGTGTCTTCCATGTTGTTTTACGAAAGTTGCAGGGTGATTTTTCTTAAGGGCTTTGTTTTTGACAAACTGGCTGATTTTTTTAGAAAAGGAGGAATTCTTTTCAATGGTTGAAGCAAGCGATTAGCACTGCTTTTTTCTCTGTTATTAAAGAGTCCGAAAACTTGAAATGGTTCACAGTGGGATAGGTGTTCTTCCCTTTGATTTTCTTAATGATGTTCCACACTTTTTTCTTGGAAGTTTTCGATGTCACCCTGGAGCAGAAGTTTCTCCAAGCCCGACGTTTACTGATTTTGAAAGTGTGTCTTGATTTGGCATGGAGTTTTGATGGGCTCGAGCGTTGGGACCCGAAGGTCGTTGGTATACCCAACGCTGAGCCCGTTTTCGAATTTTGGAAATTTGTTGGCAGTCTGAATCGAACCAGGGTGTTTTTGGCATTTGGAGTTTGTCGGAAGACACTGGAATACAGGCTTTAGCACATTTGATCACAGTGTTAGTCAGAGATTCTGCTGGGTCTGGACTCTGAAGAAATAAGTGTCCTGGAATTCCTTAGAAATAGTGGCTGAAAATAGATCCCAGTTTGCTTTCTTATAATTTAGATGTTGAGAGACAGAGACGTTTTCAGTTATTACGGGTTGTAAAAGGACAGGGAAATGGTCACTTCCGTGCAGATCATCATGGACAGACCACTCATAGTTCAGGACCAGCGAGGGGTCACAAATCGACAAATCTAAACACGAAAGTGAACCTGTGGAAGAGTGGAGGTAAGTTGCAGATCCGTCGTTCAGACAACACAAATCCAAATCCAAAAGGACATCTTCAATAAGCAGACCTCTGGATGACGAAAATGACACTACCCCAAGAGGATTGTGACCGTTAAAGTCACCAACAGTAAAAAAGGTCGAGGAAGTTCTCCTATCAGACTGACAAGGTCCTGACGACAAACCGGGACAGAAGGTGGCAGATAAAGCGAGCAGATTGTCACAGTCTTGTGGAGAGTGACTCTCGCAGCTACAGCCTGAAGGGAGGTGACAGAGCGACAGGACTATACAGCAGAGTTTTGTGTATGAGAAGGGCAACACCGCCCGACAGTCCCAACGGTGATGGTTGTGCAGGTTTTAAAAGAATATTAAAGCCAGAAAGAGTGAAGGTCTTTGGCTTTGAATTTGAGTTTCCTGAAAAGCCACGACGGAAGGTTTTATAGATTGACACAGAAGCTGCAGCTCCTCGAAGTTGGAATTTAGTCCACGGATATTCAATGGAATACTGTACTATCCATGGTGCAGAGGGCGAAAAGCAGAGAGATCAGGTCATCTCCTCATCAACGTCTGCTTCTAATGGTGTAAATTTATTTGAGAGTTGTACCGGACTGTTTGCATCTTCAGACCTGCTGGCAGACTTGCCAACAGGTGAAGAAGGTCTGGATTTGGGAGACGGTGGAGGTTTCTTCCTCATCTCCACCATCTCCACACTGGGTTGAACTCCCTTGCCCGCACGGGCACTGTACAGAGGAGTTCGGGGTGGGAGAGCTGGTTTTTTTAATCTGCCCAGCAGCAGATGTTGTAGACTGCTGGGCAGTCTGAAGGGTGGCGGATTTTTTGCCTCCACCAGGGGCATTCACTTTGGGTTGGGAGGTGGTGGACCTGCTTCCACCAGAGTTTACAATTCTCCCTTGCAATGACTTAGAAAAAATAAATTCATCAGTCTGGCAGCAGACTGACCGTGTGGGAACTGTCTTTACGGCCGAAGCATATGAAGAAGCTGTTGGCGTCTGACTGCCAACAACCTGTTTGCGGGCCTCAAAAAGGAGATTTTCTTTTCAGTTTTTATTCTTTGTATTGTGGATTCCTGAATCCAAAGAGGGCAGTTTCGTGAAGAGGAGGGATGGTCGCCACCGCAGTTCGCACAATGTGCCGGATCTTTACACGGCCCATCATGGGTTGCCTTGCAGCAAACACCGCACACCTCCTGCCCAGAACAGCGGTCTCTGACATGGCCAAACCCCTGGCATCTGAAGCACCTCAACAGGGACGGACATATAACTGAACTCGAACATTCAAGTAACCGACTTTGATGACCGGAGGCAGCACCGGGTTGCAGAATGTCAGAAAGAGGGTGTTGGTGGCCACTCTTTCTGCACCTTTTTTGACCTTCACCCTATGCACCCCCGTCACACCCTGGGACGCCAGTTCCGTCTTGATCTCCGCCTCCGAGACACCTGTCAAATCTCGGCATCGAATCACCCTTTGGACGAGTTCATATGTTATGGGGAGTCACCCGGATCTCCCTGTCCACAAGCTTTGTTGCCCTCAGCAGCTGTTCGGACTGTTTTTTGGATTTGAACTGAACGAGAAATGAACCATTCCGTAGCCTTTTGATGGACTGAGGGTCACCTGCTAAACCTTGGAAGCCCTTTAGTTCTGGATAGCGAAAGGACTCAGAGCTGAAATGGGTTTTTTCCTGCTCCGTCCCTTCCATCACGAGCCAGGAAGCCCAGAAACCTGTCCTCTGTCTTACCTCTATGTCTGAGACACTATCAGATTGAAAGTCCCCTGAAATAGGGGATGCTGCCTTCCTCTTCTTTTTGGGGGGATATTTTTAGAAAAAGCCATGATTTATGTTATTATATTTCATCTCTCCCTTACCCACCCACCTTGGAGTCCAACTAAGGGGCCAGGGCCAAGAACCACTGTCTTGACCCCTTCCAGGCTTCAGGAGAGACATACGACAAACAGAACGCTACTACCCCTATCCCCCCTGATTATGCTCAACTCCCGGGAACAGAGAGTCGAGCACTGAAGGGGTTCACTTTGCCAGCAGGGGAACTGCCTGTCTTGACCCAGCCCAAGAAGAGGAGCCGATTAGTACACCCGGGCCAAAGTGTACTCCCTGTCTAGGAGAGGTCCGAGCCAAAGTGATGTGTTGAGAGCACCGGCCTCCTCAAGCACTGGCCCTCTCAATCACCAGGATCTCATCCCCCTCCGACACAGGTCACACCACACGGCAACGCGGCGGATCTTAAGGAGACCACAGAGAGAAAAAGAGTGTGGAAAAGAAGACTTGAAGGGGAGATGAAGATAGAAAAGGGCCAAATAAGAAAGGCAAAAAACAAGAAAAGGAGAAAGGCGGGTTACTCTTAGTCAGGATCCTCACCCTTAGCCTATCTGACATGGGAAGCCCTACCAGGGGCATCAACTCCTTACCACATTACGCTTAGGCCAGGCGCATCTTAGCTTCTCAGGCCTAGACTTACTTACTTACTTAGTCCTCTGAATTCCCTGGGGAACATGGGCCGCAACCACACACTCTTCAGCGGACACGGTTTTGGGAGATCTTCTTCAGCTTGGCCCACGTCATTCCGGCGGCCTTCACTTCCTGAAGGCTTTCACCAGCTCGCGTCATGGGCTCTGCTAGAGAGAACTCTTCCCCAACCATGCTATTTTCAGAAAATGTCATTGCGGTTTCTGTAACAACGTTTGTTTTCTAGGACCGGGTTGTTAGCCCAATTCAAACCCCCAACCTGGAGGGCCAGTTGAGTGCTCTTTGTCTGGTCTCTACCCTTTGACATGTCTGGCTTGGGTGGCCCTACCAGGAGACGAATCTCCCGCCAGCATAGCTCTCTCCGGGTCAAAGAGACACGCAAGCTCCCCAACCAACGGCAAGGTTGCACTCACTGGGAAGTCTCAGGCCTAGAAGCAGTTTGAAAAAACCAGCCTATCTCTAAGTATTCATGCCCCCGCCAGCAAAGCCTAAGGGATCACAGGACCACGCAAGCCCTCCGACCACGTCAAGGTTGCAATCCCCGGAGGGTGATCATACTTATACTATGACAATGATCATCATCCATCAATCATTGATCACCTCCTTCATTCCCCAACTAGCATTATACACCAATGCCACTACATTGTCCCACTTACATACCTTTTTCTTTTCTCCCCTTCCTCTACCGGCAATATCATACTAATGCCACCAGATTATTTCACTCATGACAATGACCATCATCCACCAGTCATTGATATTTTCCTTTATTCCCCCAACTGGCACTATTCAATTCAATTCAATTCAATTCAAGACACTTTATTCCACTTACATAATGATTATCATCCTATAGTACTGCTGATCTCAAATGATCACCATCTATCACAGTATCAGTCACTGAGAATACTGTCATCCAGTGAATAGCTTCATACTGCAATATACATGGCAATAAGGAAGCTGACCAATTGGCATAGGAAGGACAGCTGCCCCAACTGGAACAGGAAGTCTCCTTTGAAGAAATCAAAAGTATTATTAAGGAAAAGCAAAAAAAAGATGGCTTGAGCAGCACCCAGATTTCAACAAGAGGGATGCATACTACCTGACGCCCAGATCAGACCAAGTGAGCATTGTGATACTGAGGACAGGGAACTCCAGACTGAGACATCACATGTTCACAAAATTCCTCACTGGTGAGTCTTCAAATTATCCATGCAGTACTGCCCCAATGACAGCAGAACACTTCCTGCAAAGCTTAGAGTAGAGACCTAGCCTGCCAACACACCGATGAGGGGAAAGCCTTATAGACCACTGGAGGGCCTCCACCTTACAGCAGCCTTCGCCAATGCCTCTAGGCTTCCTGCCTGAGTGAACGAAGAACATCGTCTTATAGTACTCTTGATCTAAAATGATCATCACCCATCAGTCATTGATTCCAACCCCCCCCCCCCCCCCCCCCCCTTCCCTCAACCGGCATTGTTATACTAATGCCACCACATTATTTCACCTATGACAATAATCAGCATCCCACAGTACTTTTAATCTCAGTTATGACAATGATCATCATCCATCAGTCATTGACCATTTCCTTTATTCCCCAACAGGCATTATTGTACCAATGCCACATTATTCCAGTTACAACAGTGATCATCATCCTATAGTTCTGTTGTTAAATGATCATCATCCATCAGTCCCTTTTTTTTTCTTTTCTTTTTTTTTGGTATGTTTGTGTGTGTGCGTGTGTGTGTGTGTGTGTGTGTGTGTGTGTGTGTGTGCGTGTGTGTGTGTGTGTGTGTGTGTACATGTGTATGATGTTGTTATTGGCATGCCAACACTTTTTCCATTGATTATTTCCATTCATTTTCTTTCAAACCAGTATCATTATACTATCATCCTAATAGCAACACTATTTCACTTCTCACAGTTAGTCTTATTATGATCATAATTCACGCACAATAACCTTTACATGTTTTTCTCCCCCCCTTTGTGTGTGGTGTGTGTATGTGTGCGTGTGCGTATGTGTGTGTGTGTGTGTGTGTGTGTGTGTGTGTGTGTGTGTGTGTGTGTGTTCTCTTAAACATGATACCCTGTTTCTTATTGATCATTTCTATCTTTTGTCAACCAACATGATTATATTAATGCCAACACATTATTTCACCTGCTACAATGAACACCATCCAACTGTATTGTTTACTTTTTCAACAATACTATATGCATAAATTTCCCAACCCCCCACCCCCACCCATACATATGTGTGGGTGAAGAGATATGAGCTCTCCCCCCCCCATTGCCTTCTCCCAACCAACCCTTTTCCCCCCCCCAACGATACCTTATCACCCATAGATCACTTCCATTCCTTTCCAATCAGTATTACCCACCCCCCTACATACAACTACTACACATTACTATCATCACAATCACCACCCATTAAAGTTTTTTTATTTCATTAATGTTTTTTTTTTTTGCCCCCACTACGCACTATTATCAATCCACCATAATCACTACCGTCTCTAACATATCACACCATTCTACAAAACAAGCTACAAACCCCATGTCCCCCCCCCCCCCCCCCCCCCCCCCCCTCCAGTTCGGATTCCCTCCTGGGTGGCCTCGTTTTCGTCTAATGGCCATTTTGATCTTGCACAGAATATGAGAAGATAAGTGGTTTCTCATTCTTCGTTGTTTTCACTGTCCTAAATGTTATTTGTTTTTGGCTGAAGAGGACCCAAGAGGTCGAAATGCATTGTGTTTTGTCCTGTACTTTCTTTGTCTATGTCCTTGGTGGTAACAAACCACCTCTCTTTCTAAAGATTAAACAAGATGCAAAGCATATAAACGTACTCCCAGTTTATCCTGAATACACATGAGATATTCCATAAAGAGGAAAAACCGTCTTGGGCTGGTGTAACCGTTAGTAATGGCTATTCTAGGAAACATTGGCCATCGTCTGTGACCTAAAATGAAAATACTTACAAATTTTCAGAAAGATCGGCCAAGAACTTTCTGAGATTTTCCATAAAGAAGAAAACCATTATGGGCCGTTAGTAATGGCTATAACGGTAAACTTAAACATCGGGCATCATCAGTGACCCATAATGAACATACCTACAAATTTTCAGAAATATTGGCCAAGTACTTTCTGAGATATTCCATAAAGAAGGAAAACCATCACAGGCCGTTACAGCCGTTAGTAATGGCTATAATGGTACACTAAAATATCGGGCATCATCTGTGACCCATAATGAAGATACCTGCTAATTTTCACAAAGATCAGCTGAGTACTTTCTGAGATATTCCATAAAGAAGAAAAAGCGTTACAGGCCATTACAGCCGTTAGCAACAGCTGTAACGGTTAACTAAAACATCGGGCATCATCTGTGACCCATAATGAACATACCTACAAATTTTCAGAAAGATCGGCAAAGTACTTTCTGAGATATTCCATAAAGAAGAAAAACCGTTACAGGCTGTTACAGCCATTAGTAACGGCTATAACGGTAAACTAAACATTAGGCATTATTCCTGATCCATAATGTACATACCTACCGATTTTCAGAAAGATCGGCCAAGTACTTTTTGAGATATTCTATAAAGAAAAAAAAAACCGTTACAGGCTGTTACAGCCGTTAGTAACTGCTATAACAGGGTAAACTAAAACATAGGGCATCATCCGAGACCCATAATGAACATACCTGCTAATTTTCACAAAGATCGGCAAAGTACTTTCTGAGATATTCCATAAAGAAGAAAAGCATTACAGGCCGTTACAGCCGTTAATAACGGCTGTAACGTAAACTAAAACATCGGGCATTATCCGTGACCCATAATGAACATACCTACAAATTTTCAGAAAGATCGGCCTAGTACTTTTTAATATATTCTAAAAAGAAGAAAAACCGTTACAGGCTGTTACAGACTATAACGGGGTAAACTAAAACATCGGGCATCATCCTTGACCCATAATGAACATACCTACAAATTTCAGAAAGATCGACCCAGTAGTTTTGTCTGGAGCGAGTGGAACACATTTTGACCACGGACACACAGACACACACACACACGCACACACACACACACACACACACACACACACACACACACACACACAGCATTTCTTCGTTCCCATTCTAAAGTACTCCCTGTTCTTTAGGAACTGGGAGTACAAAACAGTTTAAAACACTCAGTGCATAAGCTACAATGATCATTTGATCAAAATGTTAATGGCCTAATTGTGTACATCTGTTTCTTAAAATAAAACACGTCAATACTGCAAACTAATCTATAAATCAGAAGATTGACTGTCACTTACAGTAACAAACTCATTCTTCAGGTAGCTGTCATCCTTGACAGCCTCAGGGACAGACATCATCTTGCCATTGTACTTGACTTCGGCATGACGAACATCTGGAAATTGTGTGTTAGAATGGTTGCCCCATATGATTACCTTGCTCACATCAGTGTTGGCAACTCCCAGACGACAGGCTATCTGTAGATAACAAAAAATGTATGACAGTGCAGGATGGACAAGAAAGGAGGGAAATGAAAGAGAGCTGGAGAGGGGACAGATGTGGGCTGGGAGGGGGGAAAAGGCGGAGCGGCTGGCAGAACTGTAAAGGAAAAAATACAAATATATTATGTTATCCATCTATGCAAAAAGAGCTAGTCAGAAGATCATGTTAGATCAATGATCAAAACCAGAAGGAATTTTCATGTTCCTCTAACTTGTTAATTATCAAACACTTACCTAAACAGTTCAATGCAATTATCCTGAAATATAAATGGGCAATAATTCGCTCTCACAGACTACTCCCTTTAAAGTGATCCGTTTTGAAGCTCTGTCAGACCTAATCACACTTCAATTACTATTCAGTTTTCTTACCTACATGGAAGAAGGAAGGTGTGACCAGTCAGGTATTTCAGAAACTGACCAGCTGCTGTAGTACAGCTGCAAGTGCCATGAGTGGTGTAGTAGTAATGCCACCAAGTCAGCATGAATGATAAAGCAGTTCAGACAAAACTGTTCATCAAAAATATTTCAACATGCTATTCCTTTTGTCATTCTTGCCTGGCTGGATGAGTGCCAAAGTAATGACAAAGAAGGTGGATAAAATACAAGCTCACAGAGAGAGAAAGATGTTGCATATAAGCAAGCCAACTGCAAAGGACCTTATCAGGACTGTTACTCGTACCCCATCAAAGTCAACTCTCAAGTCAGATTAAAACCACCCCCACACACACACACACACACACACGCACTTACACTTAAATGCAAGACTGAAAATGGTGGTCTCACCTTTTGTCCAGTTGGGGATGTGATGCATAATGTTGAAAGGTGCCTAGTGTTCACATTTATCAACATCTGACATTTTTATGTTAACATTTTCAGTTCTGCTTGCCTTATGAAAAGATATCAAAGCAACAATTTGACCAATGTTAACATTACTGACAGCACTAGCATTTTGTCCAATGCCTAATGTTGCCTGGTGTTAAAATTAAATGGCATAATTTTGACAGACTTGATCTCTTGAAATGTTTCAATGTTGTTCAATTTCTCTACAGAGATGTTGACAGATAATGTCATTTCAACTTAAACTCTTCACTGAATGTCACTTTAAATGGACTGGCTGTTAAGTCTGAATCGACTGTTTCATGCGCATATTGATATAGACTTGACTGTCCCAGAAAAATAACTACCATAATATGGTTTCCTCCTGTTATACACTAGTTCCCTTTCCTGCCAGCCCTTCTCTCTCTCTGTGCCTGCCCCACTCAATGCATATTCCATCCTTCCTGCTTGCCATTCATAATGATCTCATCAGTCATCCTTTGTGGACTGTGGTCATGTTAGATGTGATGAAAGAGTAAAAGTGCATCACACAAACACAAAAATCTGGCCATGAGGAGGGCGGGAGCCAGCAAAACTCAGGTCAGATAAAACCTTTTCATTTTTTTATGTTTGTATTTGTAGGTTGTGGTGATTTTTATAATTAACTATTGTATGAAAACAGGTTTGCTTAGCCTTCAACATCAGTAAAAATGTGTATATTCTACAGTCTGTTCTCATTGGACAGTGGCTTATATGGGTAAATCCTCCCGCCCAGGCTATACAGTGTAGAGGCATGGCCCCTGGTTGGTGGATTGGGGATCCCTCAAGCTTTGCGCTTGGTGGGTGCAGTGGATAATACAGAAGGTGCTGCAAACCAACATGGCCTAAGAGAAGGAGAACTTGGAGTCCAAATCCGCACTGTCTGGTGTATGTTAGCCCTGTATTACCAGGGTAACCACACAACTGTAAGCTTGTCTGAAGTCAGAATGCCAGCGGGCAGACCTTCTGCAGAGTCACAAGCACAGGAGAAGACCAGACACCACGCATCTTACCCATCACGTCCATGCAGACTGATATTCGACGGTATGGTGCTCATCCCCTGGTTCACAAGGCGGACAGCGCCGGGCCTCCAGCCTCAAAGGGACCCAGCCACAGCGACTGGAGAAGCATTACTGGAAGAAAACAGGAGGTGGAAATCAAGCAGCCAAGTGAGTCAGCTGGAAAGACCAGCAACCCACCTTGTCTTTGCACAGTGGAATGCTGAAGGCCTTCAAAAACAGAAACCTGTGCTGCAAGATTTCCTCAAAAGGGATGGAGTGAACATTGTGATGAGACCAACTTGTAGAGACTGAGAGAGTGTCTATGGTTTTACCCACTATGAATATGCATGCATGACTCACATCCTAAGCATCCGGGAAACGACCATTGTGCAGAATAAACTGGCGGCACTTCTGCCAGAGCTCTCCCCACTGTAAGACATGTGTCCTGTGGTACGCTCGCTTGAGGGATATTTCTCCCTTTGTCTATCCTGACATACGAGGCGTTGTGTGTATTGTGCGTCCTGACAAAACATGGTGTCAGAAGTGAAGCATTTGATTTCTCCTGTGAAGTGACAGTTAAGTGTTTACAATGTCTTTTAAACTGCCGAAAAGCTTCAACTTTCGGGAGCCATCCCGGTGGCTGGAGTGGAGAGACTATTTCCGCCGTTACCGGTTAGTGTCAGAGCTACACAAGAAATCTGGTGAAGTCCAAGTGGCCAGCCTGGTGTACTGTATGGGCCTAGAGGCAGACAAGATCTTCAATCAACTCTTAATTAACGGTACAGGGTTGACGGGCCGACCAACAGAAAGACTATACAACTGTGGAACAGTGTTTCACGGACTATTTCGCGCCTAAACGAAATGTCATCCATGAACGTGCAGTGTTTCACAGACGGTGCCAACAGGTTGGGGAAAGCATTGAAAGCATGTGCGTACTCTCTATGAACTGTCGGAATTAGCAGAATTCGAGAATAGAGAGGCTACTATCAGGGACAGACTTGTGCTTGGAGTGTGTGACCAAGAACTTTCAGAGAAGCTTCAAATGGAGAGTGAACTTACCCTGCAAGGGGCAGTGCAAACAGCAAGGCACAGTGAAATGATCAAGTTGCAGCTAAAAACACAAAAGAGAGAGTGAGAAGGAGGTGTCCGCAGTTAGCCGACCCCATCACGGTCTCGCGGCGGGAAACCCAGCAGGGGGCGAGGCCATACCGCACCGCGTGGTCCCAGAAGTGAGAGGGGCGCCAGCGCCGCCAGCCCCGGATACCAGCGAAATGGCAACGAACAGGGAGGCCTGATCCACAACTGCAGGTTTTGTGCGGGCTCTCACGCGAGACGGCGTTTGCCCTGCCTACGGAAAGGACTGTAAAGCTTGTGGCAAGCAAATCACTTCGTGCGCTCGCAGGCCTGTAAGGGTAGCAAGTCTGTGAATGAAATTTTTGACCAGCGCCGCGAGCCGTGGGTGGAGGAAGGAGAGGAAGATGAGTACTACCTCTGCTCTATTACCAATGGTGATCTCCCTTGGACTGTTGACTTGTTCCTTGGCAGTAGTACTGCCACCTTCAAAATAGACACTGGGGCTGATGTCTCTATCATGTCACATGACACCTACGATGAACTGAAACCTCAGCCCCAATACAGCCCCAAAGACAATCCTCGCAGCCCTGGGGGAACCTAGACTGTAAGGGGAGGATCTAATAGAAGCAAAATACAAGGAACAACCTTTCCTATCCCCGTGTATGTAGTGAACTCAAACCAGCAGAATCTCTTGAGTAGAGAAGCAGCATGCAGGATGGGTTTAGTGAAAAGAGTTGACTCTATCGGGTTTGGTGAGCTAGACGGAAACCCAATAAAGTGCCCTCCAGTCAAAATACAAATAAAAGAAGACTCTGAACCGTATAGCGTTGTGTGACGGCACGTAGAGTCCCTATACCCCTTCTACCCAAAGTCAAACAACTAGGGAAGCTTGAAAAACTTGGTGTAATCGAAAGGGTGGATGAACCAACAGACTGGTGTGCACCAATGGTGCCAGTTGCCAAGAAAAATGGTGAAATTAGGATCTGCACTGACTTCAAGAAATTAAATGCTGCAGTGAAGAGGGAGCGCTATATGCTGCCCTCAGTGGAAGATGTGATACACCGCTTGAAAAAGCCAAAATATTCAGCAAGCTGGATGCAACATCTGGGTTCTTCCAAATACCTCTAGACGACAGCACAGCATAAACTAACCACTTTCATCACACCCTCACAGCTTTACATTTCGTCCTTTTTGAGACACTTAGTGAAAGGGCAAACAAACAAGGCTTTACACATTTGTAATCCAATATTTTTGTTGCTGTAGTCTGAGCAGAGGCATGTATCAAACTTGTGTACTAGTTAACTATGGAAAATTAACTTCCCAGAAAGTGATGACGTCATTTTTGCACAATATTGTGTTTGTTGTCATTGTTCTAATATTGCCTGACCACTTGTGTACAAGCTTTCATGCCGCAACTATGTTATCTACAAGAAAATAAACCCAGTCGAGTTTGGTATTAAAAGAATTGTTGGGAATTCGCCAATTCAGTCATCTCAATAGTGCAGATATATTACATTTTTCATGGCAATAAACTAATTATCAAACCTACAGCCCCATTTGTAATGGCCGCTCAACCTTGCCGAACGCATTGCTGCCAGACCAGCTATGCACAGATGACATTCAGTTGGCCGAATACAGTGCGGTTAGCTGGCTGGTGGGGAGCGGCCTGCAGAAAACATTCCTTTCCTCACCTGCATTCACAGCTTGGTCTCTGCAGCTGTAAACTCCCTGCGACTCAAAACTAAGTAACTTGCTCTGAACAGCCGTGGGCCCTGTGGTCGATATTTCTACCACAGATTACCCCAGGGTATCACTTCCGCCCCGGAAATCTTCCAAAGAACGATGGAAAACATTCTGGCAGACCAACAGAATGTCATCTGCTTCTTCGATGATATTCTTGTCTTCAGCGAGGACGAAAAGGCTCATGAAGAACACTTGAATGCTGCGCTGATTACCCTTCATGAAGCTGGAGTTAAGCTCAAACGAGATAAGTGTTCACTCCGCAAGAAAGAAATCGGCTTTCTTGGCTTCACTATCAATGGCCAAGGCGTCAAGCCAAGTAAAGGGAAGGTAGAAGCCATTGTCAATATGCCCAACCAGAGAACGTGGCAGACCTCCGTCGTCTTTTTTGGGTTATGCTAAATTTCCTGACGCCATCTGCCTAACTTTCTCAACGATCAGCCAATGACGGAATTGCTAGAGAAGGATCGTGGTGGGTCTGGGGACCCCCAGCAGGCCAGTGCTTCAGCAAGGTCAAGGAGACACTGACTTCCGGCCAGACGCTGGGTCTACGACCCGAAAGCAACCATCGTTTGTGCGACTAATGCCACCACCTTATTTCACCTAGACAATAATCAGCAACCCACAGTACTTTTAATCTCAGTTATGACAATGATCATCAACCATCAGTCTTGACCATTTCCTTATTCCCCTACAGCATTATTCTGTACCAATGCCACATTATTCCAGGGTACAACAGTGATCCATCATCCTATAGTGCTGTTGTTAAATGATCATCATCCATCAGTCCCTTTTTTTCTTTTCTTTTTTTTTGTATTTTGTGTTTGTGCGTGTGTGTGTGTGTGGTTGGTGTGTTGTTGGGTGTGCGTGTGTGTGTGTGTGTTGTGTGTACATGTGTATAAGTTGTTTTATAGGCATGCCAACACTTTTTCCATTGATTATTATCCATAGCATTTTCTTTCAAACCAGGATCATTATACTATCACCTAATAGGCTACATCTCTTTCACTCTCACAGTTAGTCTATTATGATCATAATCACGCACAATAACCTTACATGTTTTTCTCCCCCCCTTTGTGTGGGTGTGTGTAGTGTCTGTGCGAATGTTGTGTGTGTGTGTGTTTGTGTGTTGTGTGGGTGTGTGTGTTGTGTGTGTCTCCTTAAACATGATACCCTGTTTTCTTATTGATCATTTCTATCTTTTGTCAACCAACATATTATATTAATGCCAACACATATTTCACCTGGCTACAATGAACACCATCCAACGTATTTGTTTACTTTTTCAACATACTATATCATAAATTGCCCAACCCCCCACCCCACCCATACATAGTGTGGGGTGAAGAGAATAGAGCTCGCTCCCTCCCCCATTGCCTTCTCCAACCCAACCCCTTTTCCCCCCCCCCAACGATACCTTATCACCCATAGAATCACTTCCCATTCCTTACCAATCAGTATTACCCACCCCCCTAATACTACTACTACAAATTACTATCATCACAATCACCACCCATTAAAGTTTTTTATTTCATTATGGTTTTTTTTTTTGCCCGCCCACTACGCACTATTATCATCCACCAAATCACTACAGTCTCTTAACATATCACACATTCTACAAAACAACTACAAACCCCAGCCCCCCCCCCCCCCCCCCCCTCAGTTCGAATCCCTCCTGGGTGGCCTCGTTTGCCGTCTAATGCCATTTTATCTTGCACAGAATATGAGAAATAGTGGTTTCGCATTCTTCGTTGTTTCACTGTCCTAAATGTTATTTGTTTTTTTGCTGAAGGTACCCAAGAGTTCGAAATGGCATTGTGTTTTGTCCTGTACTTTCGTTTCTTGTCCTTGGTGGTAACAAACCACCTCCTCTTCTCCTTTCTAAAGATTAAACAAGATGCAAAGCATATAAACAACTCCCCATTATCCTGAATACACATGAGATATGCCATAAAGAAGGAAAAACCGTCTTGGCGGTGTAACGTTGTAATGGCGATTCTAGGTACATTGGCCATCGTCTTGACCTAAATTGAAAATTCTTACAAAGTGTGCAAAAATCGCCAAGAACTTTCTGGAGATTTTCCCTTATAAAAGAAGAAACAAGTATGGCCGTTAGTAATGGATATAACGGTAAACTTAAACATCGGCATCATCAGAGACCCATAATGAACATACCTACAAATTTTCAGAAAGATTGGCCAAGTTTGCCTGATATATTCTCATAAAGAAGGAAAACCATCACAGGGGCCGTTACACAGCCGTTAGTAATGGCTATAATGGTACATAACTAAAATATCGGGCATCATCTGTGAACCCATAATAAGATACCTGCTCATTTTCACAAAGATCAGCTGAGTACTTTCTGAGATATCCATAAGAAGAAAAAAAAGCGTTACAGGCCATTACAAGCCGTTAGCAACAGCTGTAACGGTAACTAAAACACGGGCATCATCGGTGCCATAATAACATACCTTACAAAGTTGTCAGAAAGATCGCAAAGACTTTCTGTAGATATCCATAAAGAAAAATACGTTACAGCTGTTACAGCCTTAGTAACGGCTATATCGTTAAACTAAACATTAGCATTATTTCCTGATCCATAAGTACAGACCTACCGATTTTCAGAAAGATCGGCCAAGTAACTTTGTTGAGATATTCTATAAGAAAATAAACCGTTACAGGCTGTTAACAGCCGTTAGTAAACTGCTATAACAGGGTAAACTAAAACATAGGGCAGCATCCGTGACCCATAATGAACATCCCTGCTAATTTTCACAAAGATCGCAAAGACCTTTCTGAGATATTCCATAAAGAAGAAAAGCAGTACAATGCCGTGTACAGGCCGTTAATAACGCGTAACGTAAAACTAAAACATCGGGCATTATCCGTGACCCATATGACAAACCTACAAATTTTTCAGAAAGATCGGCCTAGTACTTTTTAATATATTCAAAAAGAAGAAAAACCGTTACAGGCCGTTACAGACTATAACTGGTAAACTAAAACATCGGGCATCATCCTTGACCAGAATGAACATACCTACAAAATTTTCAGAAAGATCGACCCAGTAGTTTTGCTGGAGCCGAGTGAACACATTTTGACCACGATCACACAGACACACACACACACGCACACACACTCACACACACACACACACACACACACACAGGAGTGGGGTGATCACACATTTTCTTTCGTTCCCATTCTAAAGGAACTTCTCCCTGTTTGTAGAACGGGAGTACAAAAACATTTTAAAACACTCAGTGCATAAGCTACAATGATCATTTGATCAAAATGTTAATGCCTAATTGTGTACATCTGTTTTCTTAAAAGAAAACACGTCAATACTGCAAACTAATCTATAAATCAGAAGATTGACAGTCACTTACAGTAACAAACTCCATTCTTCAGGTAGCAGTCATCCTTGACAGCCCTCAGGACAGACTCATCTTGCCATTTAACTTGACTTCGCATGACGAACATCTGAAATTGGTTGTGTTAGAATGTTGCCCCATATGATTACCTTGCTCCACATCATTTGGCCATCTCCCAGACGACAGCTAAACTGTAGATAACAAAAAAAGTATGACAGTGCAGGATGGACAAGAAGGAGGGAAATGAAAAGAGCTGAGAGGGGACAGATGTGTCAGGGAGGGGAAAAGGCGAGCGCTGGCAGAACTGTAAAGAAAAAATACAAATATATTATGTTATTCCATCTATCAAAAAGAGCGAGTCAGAAGATTCAAAAATGTAGATCAATGATCATAACCAGAAGGAATTTTCATGTTCCTCTAACTTGTTAATTACAAACACGTACCTAACATACAATGCAATTATCCGGAATATAAATGTGCCAATAATTCGCTCTCACAGACTACTCCCCTTTAAAGTGATCCGTTTTGAAGCTCTGTCAGACCTAATCACACTTCAATTACTATTCAGTTTTCCTTACCTACATGAAGAAGGAGGTGTGACCAGTCGGTATTTCAGAAACCCTGACCAGCTTGTGTATACAGCTGCAAGTGCCATGATGGTGGTTGTAGTAATGCCACCAAGTCCAGCTTGAATGATAAAGGCAGTTCAGACAAAACTGTTCATTCAAAAAATTTCAACATGCTAATTTCTTTGTCATTCTTGCCTGGCTGGATAGTGCCAAAGTAATGACAAAGAAGGTGTAAACAACAAGCGCTCAGAGAGAGAAAGATGTTGCATATAAGCTAGCCAACTGCAAAGGACCTTATCAGACTGTTACTCGTACCCCATCAAAGTCAACTCACAAGTCAGATTAAAACAACACACACACACACACACACAAGCACACACACCACACACCACTTTACACTTAAAAATGCAAGACTGTACAATGTGGTCTCACCTTGGTCCAGTTGGGGATGTGATGCATAATGGTTAAAGGTGCTAGTGTTCACATTTATCAACATCTGACATTTTTTTTAACAATTTCATTCTGCTTGCCTTATTATAAAAAGAGATCAAAGCAACAATTTTGACCAATGTTAACATTACTGACAGCACTAGCATTTTGTCCAATTCCTAATGTTGCCTGTGTTTAAAATTATATGCATCATTTGACAGACTTGAATGCTCTTAAATGTTCAAATGTTGTCATTTCTCGACAAGATGGTGAACAGTTAATTCATTGTCAACTTAAAAACTCTTCACTGGGAATGTCACTTTAAATGGACTGCTGTTAAGTCTGAATCGACTGTTTCATTTTGCGCATATGGATATAGACTTGACTGTCCCCAGAAAAATAACTACCTAATATGTTTCCTCCTTTAATACACTATTCCCTTCCTGCCAGCCCTTCTCTTCTCTGTGCCTGCCCACTCAATGCATAATTCCATCCTTGCCTGCTTGCCATATTTCTAATGAGCTCATCAGTCACCTTTGTGGACTGTGGTCCATGTTAATGTGATGAAAGAGTAAAATGCATCACAAAACACAAAAATCTGGGCCATTAGGAGGCGAGCCTAAACTCCAGGCAGATAAAACCTTTTCATTTTGTTTTATGGTTTGGTATTTGTAGGGTTTGTGGTGATTTTTATAATTAACTATTGTAAGAAAACCAGGGTGCTTAGCCTTCAACATCATATAAATGGTATATTCTACAGTCTGTTCTCATTGGTGACAGGGGCTTATATGGTAAAATCCTCCCGCCCAGGCTATACAGTGTAGAGGATGGCCCCCTGGGTGGTTTTTTTTTTTTGGGATTGGGGAACCCTCAAGCGTTTGCGCTTGTGGTGCAGTGAAATACAGAAGTGCTGCAAACCAACATGGCCTAAGAGAAGAAATCTTGGAGCCAAATCCGCACGGCCGGTGTATGTTAGCCCTGGATTACCAGTAACCACACAACGGAACTTTCTGAAGTCAGGAATGCCAGCGGCAGACCTTCTCAAGTCACAAGCACAGGAAAGACAAACACCACGCCATCTACCCATCACGTCCAAGGCAGAACTGATATTCGACTGTATGGTGCTCATATCCCCTGGTTCACAAGGCGGACAGCGCCGGGCCTCCACCTCAAAGGGACCCACCACAGCGACTAGGAAAGCATTACTGGAAGAAAACAGGAGGTGGAAATCAAGCAGCCAAGTGAGTCGCTGGAAAGAACCACAACCCCACCTTGGCTTTGCACAGTGGAATGCTGTAGCATTCAAAACAGAACCTTGCTTGCAAGATTTCCTCAAAGGGATTATGAACATTGTGAAATGAGACCAACTTTTGTAGAGACGGAGAGAGTGTCCTATGGTTTTACCCACTTTGAATAGGCATGCATGACTCACATCCTAAGAACCGGAAAACACCATTGTGGCAGAATAAACTGGCGCACTTCTGCCAAGCTCTCCCCACTGTAAACATGTTCATGTTACCTCGCTGAGGATATTTCTCCCTTGTCTATCCTGACATACAAAAAAGAGGCGTGTGTGTATTGTGCTCCCTGACAAAAACCTGGTTCAGAATGAAGCATAATTTCTCCTTGAAGTGACAGTTAAGTGTTTACAATGTCTTTTAAACGGCCGTAAAGCTTCACTACTTTCGGGAGCCATCCCGGTGGCGGGAGTGGAGAGACTATTTTCCTTCCCGCCGTTAACCGTTAGTGTCAGAGCTACACAAAAATCTGTGAAGTCCAAGGGCCAGCCCTGGTGTACTGTATGGGCCCTAGAGGCAGATCAAGATCTTTCAATCAAACTCATTAATTAAACGGTACAGGTTGACGCCGAATCCACATAAAGACTATACAACTGTGGAACTGTGTTTCACGGACTATTTTTCGCGCCTAAACGAAATGTCATCCATGAACGTGCATGTGTTTCACCAGACGGTGCCAACAGGTTGGGGAAAGCATTGAATGCATGTGCTACTCTCTATGCACTGTCCGAATGAGCAAATTCGTGAAGAGAGAGGCTACTATCAGGACAGACTTGTGCTGGAGTGAGTGACCAAGACTTTCAGAGAAGCTTCAAAATGTATAGTGAACTGTACCCTGCAAGGGCAGTGCAAACGCAAGGCACAGTTGAAATGACAGATTTGCAGCGAAAAAACACAAAGAGAGAGGAAAGGAGGTGTCCGCAGTTAGCCGAGCCCATCACCGGTCTCGCGCGGGAAACCCAGCAGGGCGAGGCCATACCGCAACGCGTGTCCCAGAAGTGAGAGTGGGCGCCAGCGCCGCCAGCCCCGATACAAGCGAAATGGCAACAAAAAAAAAAGAACGGAGGCTCTGATCCACAACTTCAGGTTTTGTGCGGGCTCCTCACGCGAGAACGGCGTCGTTGCCCCTGCCTACGGAAAGGAATGTAAAGCTTGTGCAAGCAAAATCCACTTCGTGCGTCGCAGGCCTTTAAGGGTAGCAAGTCTGTGAATGAATTTTGTGACCCAGCCCCGCGGCCGTGGTGGAGGAAGGAGAGGGAAGATGAGTACTAAAACCTCTGCTCCTATTACCAATGTGACTCCCTTGGTCTGTTTGAAGTGTTCCTTGCAGTAGTACTGCCACCTTCAAAATAGACACTGGCGAAGGTCCTCTATCATGTCACATGACAACTACGATGAACTGAAACCTCAGCCCCCAATACAGCTCACAAAGACAATCCTCCGACGCCGGGTGAAACCATAGACTGTAAGGGGAGATCCTAATAGGAAGCACAATACAAGAACAAACCATTCCTAACCCCGTGTACGTAGTGATCTCAAACCACAGAATCTCATGATAAGAAGGCAGCATGCAGGATGGGTTTAGTGAAAAGAGTTGACTCTATCGGTTTGGTGAGCTAGACGGAAACCCAATAAAGTGCCCCTCCAGTCAAAATACAAATAAAAGAAGACTCTGAACCTATAGCGTTGTGACGGCACGTAGATCCCTCGCCCCTCCCCTTCTAACCCAAAGTCAACCAACACTAGGGAACTTGAAAAACCTTGGTGTAATCGAAAGGTGGATGAACCAACAGACTGTGTGCACCAATGGTGCCATTGCCAAGAAAAATGGATGAATAAGGATCTGCACTGACGTCAAGAAATTAAATGCTGCAGTGAGAGGGAGCGCAATATGCGGCCCCAGTGGAAGAGTGATACAACCGCTTGAAAAAACCAAATTCAGCAAGCTGGATGCAACATCTGGGTTCTTCCAAATAACCTCTAGACGACAGCACAGCAAAACAACCACTTTCATCACACCCTCACAGCTTTACAGTTCCGTCCTTTTGAGACACATAGTGAAAGGGCAAACATACAAGGCTTTACACATTTGTAATCCAATATTTTTGTGCTGTAGTCTGAGCAGAGGCATGTGATCAAACGTGTGTCTAGTTAACTATGGAAAATTCACTTCCCGAAAGTATGACGTTCAGTTTTTGCACAATATGGTGTTTGTTTGTCATTGTTCTAATATTGCCTGACCAATTGTGTACAAGCTCATGCCGCATCTATGTTATCTACAAGAAAATAAACCCAGTCGAGTGTTATTAAAAGAATTGTTGGGATTTTCGCCAATTCAGTCATCTCAATAGTGCAGATATATTACTTTTTTCCATGGCCATAACCTAATTATCAAACCTACAGCCCCATTTGTATGGCCGCTCAACCTTGCCGAACGCATTGCTGCCAGACCAGCTAGGCACAATGACATTCAGTTGGCCGAATACAGTGCGGTTAGCTGGCTGTGGGGATCGCCTGCAGAAAACATTCCTTTCCCTCACACCTGCATTCACAGCTTGGTCTTGCACTGTAAACTACCCCTGCGCCGGCAAAACTAAGTAACTTGCTCTGAACAGCCGTGGGCCGTGGTCCCGATATTCCTACCACAGATTGACCCCAGGTATCACTTCCGCCCCGGAAATCTTCCAAAGAACATGGAAAACATTCTGCAGACCAACAGAATGGCTCTGCTTCTTCGATGAATATTCTTGTCTTCAGCTAAGGACGAAAAGGCTCATGAAGAACACTTGAATGCTTGCCTGATGTACCCGTCATGAAGCTGAGTTAAAGCCAAACGAGATAAGTGTTCACTCCCAATTATTATCCTTTCTGCTTCACGATCAGGGCCAAGAGGCGTCAACGCAAGTAAAAGGGAAGGTAAAAGCCATTGTCAATATAGCCCCAACCCAGAGAACTGGCAGACCTCCGTCGTCTGTTGGTATATAAATTGCCTTGGACGCATCTCCTAACATTTCCTCAACGATCCAGCCTAACGGAATTGGCAAAGAAGGATCGTGCTGGGTCTGGACCAAAGCAGCCAGGGATCTCACAAGGTCAAGCAGACACTGCGCAGACTTCCGGCCAAACGCTGGCGTTCTATCGACCCGGAAGCCAACCATCGCAGTGCCGACGCCAGCAGCTTCGGACTTGGTGCCAGTGCGCCTCAAGAACACGATGACATCGTGCGGCCCTGTGCATTTCGCATCCCGACCTGCAGAAGGGCCGAACGAACGGTATCCCAAATAGAAAAAGAGTGCTTACAACAACATGGCTTGTGAGAAGTTCGATCGCTACCCCCTCGTCGGCCTGGAACACTTCAAAGTCATCACCGACCACAAGCCCCATTCCTTTGTTTAAAACAAGGGCAAGTAACATTCAGAGACGCCCCTAAGGTGCCAGCGTCCCGATCAGGTCATGCGTTCAACTTTCAAGGCCACGCATGTGCCCGGGAAAGCATGACCTGGGCCGACGCCTTGTTCCGAGAAGTCCTCTGCACACCAGCATGACGATGTTTAGAGACACATCGACTCAGTCCATTCGTCGTGCGATTTAGCGACCTGGGTCAACAAAATCAGAAAGAGTCCGACTATGGTCTGCATGCAAAGCTGCTACTAACTATAAGCATCAACGCTGGCCATAACACAAGGAAGATGTGATATTACACCCGTACTACTATGTAATAAAGAAACTGAGCATCCATGACGTATGCTCGTGAAAGGACAAGTGGTCAGACTTACTCCTATGAGAAAGAAAATGCTACAAAAAATCCATTGAAGGGCACATGGGGTCACGAAAAAGGGTTTTTGGGGGCCGAAGCCGGCCCGCCAGGGTCTGTGGGTGGTCGCACATCAGCAAAGACAGTAAAGACAACTGTCTCCAGAATGCCGACTATATGCACATATAGGCCGCGCATCCCAGTGAGCCCCTCCAACCCTCTGTTCTCCCGACCGCCCATTCCAACGGTGGCGAGACATCTGGACTATAAGAAAACAACACTATTTGGTGCAGTAGACTACTACGCTAAGTACACATTCGACATCCGCCTACCTCCCGAATATCAGAGCTGCAGCTGTGGTGGGTAAATGAAGTCCTTCGTCCGCCCCACCATGGATTTCCGCAGCAAGTGAGATCGGAAACGGAACTCAGTTTCACATCCTGTGATTTTTGGACGTTCCGCGGAAAAGTGGGTTCCAGCACCTCACATCGAGCCCTCATTACCCCCATAGTAATGGTTGCCGCCGAAAGCTGTGAGAACTGCTAAAGAAATTCTACGGCAGACGACATATTTCTCTGCCCCCTCCCTAACCTAAGGGCGACACCCATTCCAGACCTTGGAAAGTTCCCGACGAGCTAGCCATGGGCAGAAAATTCGCTCAAACGCTGCCCATGCTTTCCATCTCAGTTGGAGCTCGCAACGTCACCCCCCCCCCGCAAAGGTGCAGGAGCGGACGCAATTGCCCAAGCAACGGCAGAAACGCACTACGACCGCCATCACGAGCCAAGAATTCTCCAGAACTGAAGCCTGGTGACCCTTCTCCATAATGACGGGCAGCGACAAAGCCTGAAGCTGCCGGGGCGAAGTCGTGGAAGAATGTGCCCCGCGGTCGTACCTGGTCTAACATACCTGAAGGCCTAGCAACGTCCAACCGACGTCAGCTGCACAACAACTGCACCCAGCACAAATGCAGAACCGACGATTTCGTCGTCCCGCTACTTCTCCGCCATTCATCTTGGGGCACACGAGGTCACTCCGAGATAAGCAGCAGCCCCGAGACAGCAGGCCGGCGACCCATCATCGCTGTGCCAACGCTCGCGACTAGCGCCGCCATCACCCAGCAGGCAGAGTAAACATCCCATTGTGTCCACAACACCATCACCACCGCCACCACCCTTATGCACAGCGTCCGGTCGAATGATCCAATAAGATTAGATAATGGTCTTATAGCCCAGAAGCTAAGATCCAGAAGCCGCAAGATTCCAGTGATTGCTGCATTTCACAGTTGCCTGCTGCCCGAGTCTGCAGGCACACTGCAATATTCAGTTTTAATATCAAATTTTTAGAACGGTTAGTTCTGTGTATCAACTGTGTAATCAAACGTAGATGTGTTATTCTGTGTGCCTGTGCCCGTGTCTTGCAGGCATACAGTGGTATTCTCCAATGGAATACAGTATGAAATGCCCTCTTTTCAGTCCTATGTGTGTTTTTTTTTTAAATCGAGGCCTGAAATTTTGTTTATGAACGGCATCTTTGAAAATTCACCCAAATCCTTTATAATGGCATCTTTGTGTCGTAGTTCCTTTAGGAACTGTGAAGTTCACGTGTGCCTCCTATTTTATTATAACTCTGTGTGCGATCTATCATCCAAACGACATCTACGTAAATGTGCTTGATAAGGCTTTTCGATGACAGCCTGTGTGGGTGACTTCCTTTATTAGGCAAGTTAACCTTATGTTGTTCAGACCCTTCATATTGCAATTATTACGTAATGTGTTTGAAATAATATCGTCAGCAGTGGTGTAATTTTGTTTCTATTCCTTATCGATATAATCACATGCAACTACAGGGGAAAGCCTAAAATCAAACGCTGACAATCAATAAGTGTCCACGCCTTGGCCTTAAGCTGTGTCAGACCAATTGTCATAGGCCAGAACACCAAGTAACATCAATATGTTTGTTATGCTCTGCATAGTTATGTGGGTATTGTCTTAAGTCTTGACATAGCTCCTCGCATAACATTGATCAGTCTCCCAAATCCCCGAAGTCGAGTGTGGCTGCCCATGTTGCGGTAAATCAAAACGTCACACTTACGTAATGTTGCTCATCCCCAGCTTATGCATTTGTGCCATATTTCAATGCTTCGGCTGTTCGGAAGATCCCGATCTTTTAGGCCAGGGTACGACAACAACAACAACAACAACATAGTGTCCTAAACCATCATTGAAAAAGCTGTATTGAATGATGAACATGAAAGAACGTACTAACATCATTGTGTTATAGAAATATGAAGAACTGTAACATGACCAAGTGGAACATTTTCTCACATTGATATTAATTCTCCTCTCCCCAATAATAAATAGAATTTTTCTCTATTGACAAGGACTCTAAAGATAACAACCCTAAAGTTAAAAGAGAAATGTTGTGCATTTATTAAGTGCTATGAATTTTTAGAAGGGGGAAGATGTTGATAAGATCCAACTTGTAGAGACTGCCGAGAGTGTATATGGTTTTACCCACTATAAATGCATGCATGACTCCACATCCTAACATCCAGGAAACGACCATTGTGCATGAAATAAACCTGGCGCACTTCTGCCAGAGCCTCCGCACACTGTAAGACGTGTTCCTGTGTACGCTTCGCTTGAGATATTTCCTCCCTTGTCGATCCTGACATACGAGGCGTTGTGGTGTATTGTGCGTCCTGACAAAACAACATCATCTTATCAGGAGATACACCTGACAGATCACATTACGTCACCCTCAGCGATACAAGCTCTTTCCGGCCTGACTGCACCAACCAACACAAGGAAAGAATTCTGATGTGTGCATGCAAACATGATCCAGCAAGTGAGATTGGGAAATCACAGAGTGACAACAAAGTTTCTGCCATCAAAGCTGTTTATCCCAGATAAGAGAAAGTGACACTCATCAACTGCACTGCCCCCTGACAAAGAATTTTCAACTGCACGCTCCTCCAACCCGATCAATCAGACGACGATTACTGTGACTTCAACAGCCACTCCCCAAGTTGGATACCCTGTAACTAAACACTAAAGGAGAGCAGGTCAAGTACTGGATGAATTGAGAAACCAATACCTGATCCTATAACAGGCCAGTTGAATGCCCATCCGCCTCCATCACATGGAAAACCAAGAGCACCCCTGACCTTGCAATTGACACACAAGACATTCAGAAAGTCTGTGACAGGAAGTGTGCACCCAGCGGCAGCGAGCAACCATCTGGCCGGTTCCGTGAAACTGTCTTATAGAACAGCCTGCCCCTCAGAGAAAAAGCTAGCAGAACTTACAAGAAGGCAGACTGGGCCAAAGTTCCAACACCTAACAACAAGCTCAGCAGAGACAACAGTAAGGACAATCAATTCTTTCAAGCAGCTGACAACTGGGGCATACTCCGGCGGGCCAAGCTAGTATCCCAAGGCCAAAGGAACATTACAACCTTATTTGAGCGACCTAACTACAACTCTCCATGACGAACTTACCTTGCTAGAGACCAGTTAGAGCCAACTCCCTCACAAGAATAACAAACTCTACGGTAGGAAAAGACTGCTTTGAGGAGTGTGAAACGTTTTTATAAGACCCCCATTCATAATGATGTTGAATGCTCCTGCAAACGATTGACTGTAGTAGAAAGTCAAGCTTCTCCACACCCCTTCACCTTTCGTCCACTATGAAGCAAGAGGTTGATCGTTGATCCAACAAATGAATTTAATTAGCAATAAAAAAGAGGATGAGATTCTGCGGGTGAATATGTCGTAGGTTGCGTTGTATGACGATGTCCTTTGTTCCCTATGAAATAATCACATACAAAAGAAATAAATCATGCACATATACTAATAGCAACTAAGGCTCTGGTCCTTCTCCTCTCCGCTTCGTGCAGTATGCACACAAATATCTGTTCGCTTGTGCACAAAAATATATCGTCCGGAGAACGTACACAGAATATAGTCATACACAAGAAAAAAAAATATACAAGAAAAAAAGGCCTGAGGTGTTGTAGCGTGCTTGAGTATGGAGGGGATGTGTTTGAAACTTTGATCAGCTCACGGATCCTGTGGCGTTCCGACTTCCGTGACCTTAGAGGTCCCACCTCCCGGTTCCCGATAAAAGGAATGACACACCAGCACGTTCCTCTCACGAAGAATGCAGCAGAATAAGATGTGTGTCGCAGATGGAGACTAAAGATGCAGTATGAACTGGGGTGGTCGTCAAAGGAAGAAGAAATACGAAAGAAAACTGCAAGATAACGATAGTCCTCCAGATCTGCACTATAGTGGGCACATCACTAGTCCACCACTACACGCTCTAGACACACTTTACAACTGCACTACTTGCTCTAATCATTTACAATGATTTCCTTCAAAAATTGCTTGACGATACAACTGTTAAAAAGAGGAAAGTATACATGAATATTCCAATCTGCCTTGACTGAGTTATTCGCCAAGGCTTAGTGCTTGATGATTACTAGTTACATTTAATCCTTGAAGGGATTAAATCACAGGGCTCAATCTCATATTATACAGATCACTTTAGATCCACGAAGATCTTCGTTCATTACTTGAACTCGTTACGTTTCCTGTTAAAATAAAAATCTGCATTTCACACAAATATCTCATCCTCTAAATATGGTGGCATACAACGGGAGCTGAAGTGGAATTTACACATATGATTATACATGGCACACGAAAAATTTTTTTTATGGATAGAGCAAACAATGAAAATGACTAGCTCTACACATCATCATACGTGTTGCCGGTAAACCTGAAATATTTAATTCGAGCATATTAAATGATCGTCGCGCACAAATATTATTGAACTGGTATATGTGCCTTAAGCGATTATATTGAAATTGATTTGTTGCCCTCCTATAACGAAAAAAATGATTTCGATCCATTTACACTCCAACATAGACGTCTTTAGCCACAGTTTTCGACTCGACCATGAAACGTTGAGACCTCGTTCAGCGTTCCCCGAAAAAAGTTAGTGGAAGGTTGTCGATTGCTCGGGTATCCCTTCAGTCCGGCCTAGACTGATACCTTCAAAAAGTTTCTTGCTCTTCAAATAAATGACCCTTTTCGATTCACGGAGCCCATTTCCACGACCTCCGGCTGATCAAAGATGGCAGAGTCATCGTTACTATCTACCGCACATGCGCGGACAAGACACTACTGACACGTGGACAGTCGCGATTGTCCGTAACGACGGTTTCGATGCCCTACAATTTCGAAATCATTTTTATTATTAATACAAATGCAAGTCTGCATGACGCTTGAAATTATAAACGTACTGCCGAAAGCAAAAACTAACAATTAGTTTTTGTCGTTTGGACATAGAAATATTAATCCAGCGCAGACGAAATAGACGTCTTGTATCGATTGCGTCATTTTCTAATGAAAATGAACCGAGCTTATGAAATAATGTCACAAAATAACCCCCCTACTTAGCAAAAATCCTATTTAAGCAAACACTAAGAAAGTGACAGTCGCATTAATAAGTCAAAACACAGGATTAAACAATCAAATATGCAACAACTCTTTTGCATTCTCAATAATATAACAGTTGCAGGATTCCAGAGTCATTCACTCGGCACAACTATAGCTACTACTCATTAGTCTCTGAGTACGGCATTGATGGCCTCAACATGTTCGCCCAAGTCTCAAAGCCGATTAAAAGATCGTCAATAAAGTTGTGACATCTTTTGATTTTTATGGGCACTCAATAAGTTCCTTACATCATCCCTGTGAACATGCACTTGCGATGTCCATGCCAAAGGGGCATACGTTTGAACTGATATTGTCATGACGACGAACAATGTTTCCCATTCTGTCTTCCGTTTTCCCTTGTCAATACTCTCACGACCCTCCTCCTGCGTAACAACTGGCGACGTACGCTTGTTAGTTCAATCCTCTCTTTCAAATATTCTGTTGAGGAGATTGACCGTGGTTGTCTTCTCCTTGCGTTGATCTCAATCCTGTAATCGACGTGATTGAGTACTTCTGAAATGGGTACAGTCCTTTTCCATGTTAACTGGAGCTGTTTATGTTGCTGCGGAAGTAGCACTATACTTTGTTCCCAGGAATGAGATGTCTCATTCTTCGTTTCCCTGTTTAGTGCTTCGCTTGTCGTCCGCAGCCTGTCCAGATTGTCACGAGCCATATCATGCATTGTTTCTTCGATCCTCTCCTTCAGATCGAATGACAGTATTCCGCCGGTGTTCTGACGTCTGTCCTCCAGCTCCTCTTCTGTCAATATTTGTGTTAAGAAGACCTGCTTGGGTCCACGCACGTGTCTCCGTTCTCCCAGATAATATTTCAAATGGTGAGAACTTGAGTGATTCTTGGTGTGCTTCTCTGTAAGCGAACATACTGCAGGATGAAATCTGTCCCTTTCTTTGGTGTCCATACAAAGGGCGGCAACCATGACCGTCACGGGCCATAAATCTGTCCACGAGTCGTGGTCGGAGCGTGGTATGGCGATGTGGCGATACCTTTTAATGTTCAAGAGTCGTTGAACCTCTTGCATCGTCCCAGAAAGAAATTGACCTACCACTGTCCCGTGAGAATTTGTGTTGGTATTCACCACTCGCGTCCAATTTCCCTCAAAGCTTCAGCCACTGCTTCTGTGTTATGTTACGGAGTGCTGGTTGCCTCTGCGTAGCGCGTAGCATAAATCGAGGACGTGATAAGTGTACTCTTCCCTGATTGATGACATGGTTGATGGTCCGAGGATGTCCAACTGCCACCACGATGGAACGGTATTTTCGAGTCAGCGCATCCTCGAACTGGCGCATTCCTATTACTATTTCTGCCGATAACTCTCTGACACAGTATCGCATGACCGCGACAATATCTTTTGAGGTCACCTTCCCACATCCTGGCCAAAAGGAAATCATGTACAGGACGCCTTTTCGTCGCCTACACGAGTGTCCAGACAATGAGTTATGTCATTGAGCCTACTGTAGTACGTTTAGATTCGCATTTCCTGGACCACAAACTTGGGTATCTGCGTCGGGGGTACGCACCTTCCTAAATAGTATTCCCTACTGTGATCATAAACAGGTCAACACGCTGTTTGCTGTACGTGCGTTTCTGGTTTACTGGCCAACTCAAACACTTCTTGAGTGATGGGTCTTTTATCTTATTCCGGAATACGCTGGAGATACAATGCTGCATGTTGCTCTTTGATCTTGAGCGGTATCCCTGCTTGCCGGTAACTGCTGCCGCTTGGTGGATAAACGGGTACAATTTAATGATCCCTCCTCTTTCTTGCTTGCGTGTATTCCCACAATACTGGGCAAACGGTTTTTTCCATAACAATACTTCATCTTGTCGGAAAAGTAGGGAGTCTCCAATGTACACTCGCCACAGGAAGATTCTGTTTGACTGAGACATGCCCAGTGATACCTCTTTTTTCTGACCTGTAACAATGTTTTGAACTAAGTCCTTCCTCACGATCGTCATGGTAATGCCTGATCTCTCAGCACAGCATCCACCGTTCCTTCCTTCGACTTCTATCTATCCGTGCAATAGGGATTGAACCGATCCCTTTACAACGATCACACAACCTGTTTATCATCTTTTAGTTGACACTGTCCGACCGCTGTCGTATGCACATCGCTGTGTCATTTCTCGTTTGTGTACAATCCCTCTGGTGATGTGGGTCCTCCACATCTGTAACATTTTTATCTGGTAGCGATAATTTCTTCCTGTCGTTGCCTCCTCCCCTGTCAGGTACAGATCCCCTAGGCGTTATCCTCCATCCGACTTCTGTGTGTGACCTCTGTTATCACTCCCTGACCCTACCTACGATGATCAGTTACTCTCACGAATAACTCCTCTCCACAAGTCCTCGACTGTTCAAATAGATCTGCTGCTGCAACAAGATTCCTTTCCAGGCTGTGGATCTCTCTCCCTGCAAATCTCGCCTGATTCAAAGGCAATGCTTCCAGAAACTTCCTCTAGATTAACTTTTCTTTTAAATCCTTTGCTTCCGTGGACAAATTCAATCCAAACCACCTCTCTAGCCACATAGACATACACATCCCAGAGTGAACAAATGACGTTCAGTGGCTCTCTTTGGCTGCTGACGAACCTTCTGTCTGTAATGACCAGCTCTCAGTTGATACTTATGCAAAATGCCTGGTTGATGAGTTATAGTCCACGACTCTGCCGCGGGTAGTTTTACATACGCTTCCCTAGCTCTCTGCCCTTGAGTAATGAGCTAACCTGGCACCCCATTCCTCCTCATTCCAATCCATTAATGACTGCCACCTTATATTTCAAATTGAGTTAATATGACTCAAGGTCGTCCTGTCATTCTAAGTAAGGTAAACTTGACCTTACCACACTAAACAGTCTGAAATTGGATTGGCGCTAGCACTTGGGGACACACACTGCTTCCTGCTTTAAACGCTAGCTAACTCTAGCTGTAATTGACTCTTCGGCCTCCTTTCACGTTCCGCTCGTTCTCGTGCTTCCTTTCTTTTCTTCTCGTTCTCTTTCCTCACGTTCCTTCTCTCGTTCTCTTTCCTCACGATCCTTCTCTCGTCTCTTTCCTCACGTTCCGTTCCTTTATGTAAAGAGCGAGTCTGCTCCTTTTTAGGCCTAGTCTAGAGACTCAGCTTTTCCATTGTGGAATGCGCACTAGTCTGAATTCGTTGAGACTGACTTTCTGTCAGTGGCAGATGCCTGACGGTCGGACTTTCCTGTCGGCATGTTCGCCTGACCACGGTCAAGTCAGCATGATGTCTTAAGAAAGTTAACGGTAACAAATAACGCGGAAACCGAATATCGTCCACGGCGTTAGTGCCAAATAATATTGACACACGTTCCAAAACACAGAGTTAAGGAAACAACTTTACCACCACGACTGATACACACTACACAAACCCCGTGTAATAAAAATGGGGATAACAACACTCAAACCCCAACACGTGTATTCAAAACACGTTTAACAACCAAACCACGGTTTGCACACACAGCTACGGACGAACGTACTAACTGACGAACGGACTGCCTGAAAAAAGATATCTCTCTCCGATATCGTACGTACGATTCACAAAAATATTATACGGCGCCCACAAATGCCCTGGGTGCCACGTTAGCACCCACGTTAATAGCATACGTCGAAATGCCGCTTTAGATAACAAATACTTTACTCTAATCGTCCGTGTCCCCCAATTCGACACACAACACAACACCACTGGCACAACTCCAATAGCAGTAAAAGTCAAGATTGCACTCACCTGCAACTTGAATAAAAATCTTCTTCACAACAGATCATAGTGAATAGATCTAATAAGAAGTTTAATTATGTCGTGTAAATATGACGTGAATTGGCCAAGGTCGTTTACTTTCCTCTGTTCGTGTTGAGCCTTTTCTAGGATTAGGAAATAATGAACAAATAGCTCGAGACTAACGAATGAATACAAAGATTTTATGGAAAAAAAAATGTGAAATTTAAATTTTTCTATTTATATGTTTAGATGGTCCACACCTATAATAGATATAGAGCGCCTACGCCAACTCCACTGGAAAAAGAGTGCAGTTCGGCCTAAATGCTTGGCCTGCTTTCACTGACCTCCAGGTACTTTCAGATCGAAAGATCCCCCGGACGAGCCCCCAAATAATTGTACGTTTTTAATAAGACCCCCATTCAAATGGGTTGGGGTCTGCTCACAAGAACGATAGACCGTAGTAGAAAGTCAAGCTTTTCGTCACACCCTTCACTTTCTTTCCACAGATGGTAATCAAGAGGTTTGATCGTTGATCCAAGCAACTGAATTTAATTAAGTAAAATAAAGATGATGATGATTCTGCGGTGAATAGGTCGATGTTGACTTTGTATGTTCCGATGTTCCGATGTTCCTATTGAAATGAATCACATACAAAAGAAATAAATCATGCACATATACGAATACAACAAAGTCTCGGTTCCTTCTCCGCCCGCTTCTTGCAGTAGCACAAATAACTGTTCGCTTGTGCACAAAAAATATATCTTCCGGAAATGCACGCAGAATATAGTCATAACACAAAAAAAAAAAATATACAAGAAAAAAATGTCTGAGTGTGGTTGTAGCGTGCTGAGTAGGGAGGGATGTGGTTTGAATAATTTGCACTGCAGCTTCACGGGATCCGGTGGCCTTTCCGGATTCCGTTGACAGCTTAGAGTCCACCTCCGGTTCCGATAAGGAAGTTGACCCACCACACGTTCCTCACTACAAGAAGGCAGCAGAATAGAGATGTGTGACGCAGATGGAGAATAAAGGATGCAGTCATGACTGGTGTCGTCAAAGGACGAAAAAGTACAAAAAAACCTCAAGATAACGATTTGTCCAGATCTGCACTATAGTGGCACCATCACTATCCACTCAATACACGCTCTAGACACACTTACATTTGCACTAACTTTTTTGCTCTATCATTGTTACAATTGATTTTCCTTCAAAAATTGCTTTACGATACAACTCGTTAACAAAGAAGGAAAGTAGACATGAATTTCCAATCTGCCTTGACTGAGTTATTCGCCAAGGCTTATGCTTATGAATTCAATTAACATTTAATCTGAATGGATAAATCAAAGCGTCCCAATCTTCATATTATACAATCACTTAGATCCACGAAGATCTTGAGGTCAAACTTGACTCGTTACGATTCTTAAATAATAACATCTGCATTCACAAAAATATCACATCCGCTAAATATGGATTGCCATACCACGGTGAGCTGAAATGAATTTACACAGTATGATTAGTACATGGCAAACACGATTATGATGAGAGCAAACAAAGAAAGATGGACAGCTCTACGATCAATTTTTCCATAACACGTGTTGACGCGGTAAACCTGAAATATTTAATCAGAGCATAGTTAAATGAACGCGCGCAACAAAATATATTGAACTGGTATATGTGCCTTTAATGCGATTAATGGAAATAGATTTGTTCGCTATACGAAAAAAATGATTTCGATCCATTACCTCACAATAGACTCTGGTAGCCAAGTTTTCGACTCGCACCACGGATCGATGAACTCGTTCAGCTTTTCCCCGAATGAAAGTTGTGATGTTGTCGAATGCTCGGTGGTAATCCCTTCAGTTTCCCGGCCTAGACTGATACCTTTCAAAAGGTTTCTAGCTCTCAAATAACTGGACCTTTCTCGAGGGCCAATTCCCAGACCTCCGGGCTGATCAAAGAATGGCAGAATCAACGGGTTACTATCAACCGCACAGTGCGCGGACAGAGACACTACTGAAACTTGGACAGTCGCGATTGGATTCCGTACGACCGGTTCTCCGATGCCCTACAATTCTAAATCATTTTATTATTAATACAAATGCAATCGCATGACGCTTGAATTATAAACGAACTGCCGTTAAAGCAAAAACTAACATTAAAGTTTTGTTCGTTTGGAACCCCATAGAAATATTAATCAGCGCAGAGCGAATAAACGTCATGGTCGCGAGTGCGTCATTTTTCTTAATGAAAATGATCCGAGCTTATGATGAAATGTCACAATAGCAAATCCCAAGAAGCTTGTAAGTCATGGCACTGTCATGCAATCCAGACCGGAGAAAATCCCTAGCATCATCTTTCATCATCCTCCATCGATCAGCATGAAAAAAAGTCTAAATCCTGTGTGCCCCTTCATGCTCTGCTCGCATGGTAACGTCAGTTTGATTACCTCTCCACTTCTAGCCCTCAGTGTTCACCAAGTATTGGCAAATTCATGGTGACGTCCGTTGGACCGATATGTGCACCCTCCAGAGGACAGCTCACTCACGCTGACTTAACAATTATTGAAATCTATAGGGGGCTTAGTAGATGGTGTTCCATGATCAGAACAGGCACCACAAAGTGAATCAGCAGCAGTGCAGTGTCTCATGCCCCATGAGATGTGACAATGGTACCATGGCTGTGGTTGTGGATGGGGGACTGGAATGAGTGGCCTGGATGCATCGCCACTGAAATGGCACGGGAAGATGGGACAGCAAAAAAAAAAAAAAAAGAAATGCCTTTCAAGGTTTCTTATGGCAGCTGAAAAAGCTAGAAATAAAAGCTTAGATGAACTGAAACAGATAATGCAAGATCATATAGAACCCCAGGAGCTGATCATTTGAAGAAAAGGCAAGTTTTATAACAGGAAACAAAGGACAAGAGGATCCACTGCAAACTAGGTAGGAGAGTTGAAACAGATTGCAGCTGAGTGAAGAGTTCAATGCGCTTCTCAATCAGACACCAAGGATATTTTTGCCATAGGGACTGCTGATGTAGAAACACAAAAGAAACTTACAAGAGAGAAAGATTTCACATTTTAGATGATTGTAGAATTGAACAGAGAGGTAATGCTGCATGATTTCCTGGGAAGTAGTGTGAGTATGCACAAATTACAGCCTAACCGCAAAAGCGGCAAACATGGCAGTGGAAAGACACAGACAGGCAAAGCAGGTGCCACATGCTATGAGAGGCGTTGCCCAGAGGAGAAAGGGGAGAGGGGCTGGGGAAGGATGGACACCACTGGTGTCTAGGAGGCAATGGCAGGCAGAGAGTGTTGTATATGTGCCATAAATTGTTATCAGTTCAGACAACTATATGAGCCTGCCAACTGCCCATGCAAGAGACGAATATTATGCATGCAAAGGAAAAGGTCTCTTGAAAAGAATGTTTTGTTACAGGCACAGCAATTTCTTGAAACACCTGACAGTGGAAACTGTAAGGGGTATTCAGAAGAGGAATATGTACATTATGCATGTCTGGGTACTTTTCATCATGGCAGCGGTGGTAGAAAACTTTGAGCAGCCACACTTAGCATCAACAAGAAAGAGATAGACATGGAAATTGACACTGGGTCAGCAAGAACTATTGTTGGACAGGACACTATGAAAGGGTTGCTTAGCAACAAGAAGGTGACTCCCATAAAACTAGTGTAAAAATCATACCCTTGTGAAAAGCTGTCACTCTCAGGGACTTGCCAGATTGAAGTGTCTTATGGAGCTGGTATAGACAACATGGTATCATTAATAGCTGATGTCACTAGCCAGCAACCAATACCAACTGGTCAGCATCAGAGATCTCAAACTTAAGGATGTACTCAGAAAACATGAATCAATTTTCCAGAGTGGTCATGAAAAGGTTACAAGCAAGACTTGAAAGTGCTCATGAAAGGTTACAAGCAAGACTTGAAAGTGCTCATGAAAGGTTACAAGCAAGACTTGAAAGTGCTCATGAAAGGTTATAAGCGAGACTTGAAAGCTGATGTGATGCCAAATTTATGAAGACAAGGCAAGTAACTTATGAAGTGCGACCAAAAGTGGAAGCAGGTTCATTAAACCCTGTCTGTGACAAACGCTGTACATCAGATGAACAACAACAACAAAAAATCACTTATGAAGATCCAAAATTAATTAGAGCCCAGACAAGGACACCATTGGATCCCCCGAATGGAAGTGGGTTGGAAAAACCCTGTGCGATGATCTGAACATCACACAACATGCACTGGACTGGAATACCCCAGGAAAATGAACAAGATGAAGGCACACAGCAACATGGTAAAGGACTCTGGAAAATGAAATGAAAATGGCCAGAATGTCCTAGGGGACAGGTGCAATCTTCCAGCAGGAACAAAGAGCATTAAACTAGCAAACTAATTACCAACTTTACCCAACTGACCCACAGATAAACAGGAAAAAGGCTGGTTACACTTTGTCAGGGCTTATGCCATGGGAGACCCCCAACCAGGGGCATCAACTTTCTATCTTGTTGTACTTAGGGTAGTCAGCAACTTGGCTATACAGACCTAGAAGTGTTTTGAAAAGCTCGCCTTCCATTGAAGTATTGATGCTCCTGTCAGCAAAGCCTTATGGATCGCTGGACCATGCAAGCTCTCTGATCATGGCAAGGTTGCAATTCCCACAGGGTATGTGTTCAATTATTTTCCAGTGTGTTTAAGACAGAAATTTTCTTTTTCATACAAAGATTATCTGTGTGCTGAAAACTTTTAAGTCCATTTGGATCGTTTGGGTTCTAAGCCCTTTGAAACTTGTTCCAACTTTTTAAAACTCCATTGTTCTGACAGATATGCCTTATATTTCAATCACGTAACCACTCTAATTATGACCCCCATTGCCAGGGCTAATAACGGAGTGTGTTTCCACGGCCAAGGCAAGTATTGTAACTGAACAGCAATCAACACAAACAATTCTGATGTAGCAGTCAGGGCATGTCACTCTATGAAAGTAATATGTCTGAGAGCAGATTGTTGCCCCTTGTTGGCGCAACCTGCTATTTGGGAGTGTGTATATACCTCAAACAGGATTCATGCTCCTTACAGCCCACCCATCTGCAACTGGTCATTTCAGGGTTCAAGTTAGATAATGGCTCCCATCGAAACAAGTATGGATGAGAACATTATAATATAATGGTAGACAGGTAATGCAACATCTGTGGACACATACATATTTTGGACAGTAAGAAATGAAATTCATCATTTGAATAAAAAAGAGAAGATGGCTATCAAATTATCTAAAGATTTTGCCCCATTTGTATTACAAAAGAGCATGAAATCAACAAATTCAAAGACAAGGAAAAACTAAACAAAACAAACAAACAAACAAAAACCCTGAGTATAATATTACAGTTTCAAGATGAATCAGATGAACTGTGATCCTGGGTGAATCAAGGGGATAAACAATGGACAACGCCTCTAGAGTTCACCTCATGCAGTTCAATAAAAAGTTAAAGACCAAGAAAAGTGCTCTTGTTCAACTGACTGAACACAACTCTTTAACATATTTCATTAGATTTTGCTGAAGAATTGTAGTCTTTTTTTGTGCTTTACTGTACCTGAGCCTGTGCCCGATTCTGATCCAGTCTAGTGAGGCAAGAGAAGTTCTTCTTGGGGATGGAGGGGCACTCTGCTGCAGATCAGGGCATTGGGTGTTCGCCGGATTTCCTACCACCACCACCTTTACCGTTTTCTTGGCCCATTTGTCCAGGGCGGACCCTTGGGATTGGAAGATCTTGACATTGGCCTCCAGCAGATCTTTCCGCTCCATTCCAGCTTTACGAGGCATAGCCCCCACCAAGAACGCAGCATCAATGTCCTTGAAAGCTATTTCCTCTCGAGTTGTGGGAATAACGTCTGCCATCAATAGGAGTGACATGTCATTGGTGACAGTTTATGTTATGTATAATTATCATGAATCATTTTTGTGCATGTTTACAGCTAGTTTAATTGCTACATGCCAGCTTTTCTCATGAAGTAAAGCATGAACAGGGCTGAAAACCTAAAAAAAAAAAAAAGCCAATGCCATATAGTGGGGTTCTACGTCGCAGAATTAACCAGAATTGTGCACTTCGTGCAACAAGCACAATACTTTGGTATATTGTTCTTTTGTTGTTGTTGTTGTCGTACCCTGGCTAAAAGACTCCAGGATCATCCGAACAGCCGAAGTATTTGAACACTATGGCACAAATGCATCAGCTGGGGATGAGAACATTGCGTGTGTGACTGTTTTTGATTACCCCGCCACATGGGCAGCCACACTCCGACTTCGGGGATTTGGGAGACTGATAATGTTATGCTAGGAGCTTGTCACGACTGAAGACAATCCCCACATAACTATGCAGTGCATAACAACATTTTGATGTAGCCTTGGTGTTCTGGCCTATGTCAATTGGTCTAACACAGCCTTAAGCCAAGGCGTATATTGTTCTTTATAATGTTATAAGTGATTTCAGATTTGAAGCCACTTCAAAATCTTTTTTTATTTTGAGAAATAAATAAAAAAGATGAGCCAAAATTGCAGACGATTTTCTAGCGCGAGGTGCCCGCAGTGAATATTATCAAGCAAAATGAATGTAAGCTAAAATTATTTTCTAATGATAACATGTTGGATAATGATAAATCGTGTATGAAAATACATACATTTATCCAAAAATTTGCTGGCCTTATTTTGTTTCCTTAATTTTCTATGACTTTGTAGACTCGCAGCGGGAAAATCAAAATGGCCGTTTCCGATCGCGTGTTCGTAATTTGCCAGTAAAAACTTAGTCTTTCGAGTGAATTATGGATTTACAGCTCTTCAGATAGTCTTGAAATGTCATTCTATCATTTTAGTTGTTTTCTGAAGCGTACTAATTCCATCATTTACCTTACTCTTTAAATAAGTTGCCTATTGTGTGTGTGTGTGTGTTCACAGTGTTTTTCCTACACTTCGGTGTAGCGCGAGTGCGTGTGTACGTGTGCGTGCCAGCGCTCACACTTTCGTGTGTGCGCGCTCGTGTGTTGTGTGTGTGAATGGGAAAAAGGAAAATTCAGTGCCCAATCCCATTTCACCTCGAGGAAATCCGAAAAAGAGCAGATAGAGGGAAAAGATGAGCAGAAGCAGAGATGGAGAAAAAGAGAGAGTGGCAGATAAGTCTTGTGTTTGGAAGGGGGCGCTTCAGAGTGTGTAAAAGAAAGTGAAAGAGGGAGTCTTATTCTTGGCAGGGGGCACTTGAGGGTGTGTATGAGGGGAAGTAATATATATATATATATGTATATATATAGACAGATAGATGATGTTCACATGTGTATGTGTCTATGAGTATGCATACCTGGACGGTGGAGATGGTGTTCGGGGTATATAATATATATTATGCTCTACATTGTGATATTATTGATATGCTATATATGTACATGGGGTGTGCATAAGATTAAGGTGGGATGGGGAAGGGGTATAGAGAGAAAGGGTGGAGGAGAGGTTGTGGAAAGGAAAAGAGCTGGAATGATTCAAACTAATCCATCATTCATCAATCATTTTCCTTTTTCCACCCCAGCCGCATTATCACACCAATCCAACCACATTATCTCACTTACGACAATGATCATCATCCTGTAGTACTGTTGATCTCACTTATGATAATGATCATCATCCATCAGTCATAGATCATTTCCTCTATTCTCCCAACTTGCATTAACATACTAAGGCCAGTACACAATTCCACTTTTATAAATGACCTCATCCCACACTACTGTGAATCACACTTACACCATGACAATAATCATCATCCATCAATCAACAGCCCTGATGTGGCCCTTTGCGGTCGCTGGGCTATAAGCAACATTATCTTATCTTATCCATCAATCATTGTTTACCTCCTTCATTCCCCCAACCGAATTATTACACCAATGCCACAACATTATCCAACTTATATAACAATGATCATCATCCTAACAGTACTGCTGATCTCGAATGATACATGATCATCAGTCATCGACCCCTACCTCCACCCCATCCACCTTCTTCCTGAACCGGCAGTATTATACTAATGCCACCACATTATTTCCCTTATCACAATGACCATCATCCTACAGTATCTCACTTATGACAATGATCATCACCCACCAGTCATTGATATCTTCCTTTATTCCCCCAACTGGCACTGTTGTACCAATGCTACATTATTCCACCTACATGACAATGACCCTCACCCTATAGTACTACTGATTCCAAATGTTCACCATCCATCAGTCACTGGAAATACTGTCATCCAGTGATTACCTTCATACTGCAATATATTTATGGCAATGAGGAAGCTGACCATTTGGCAAAGGAAGGAGAACAGCAACCCCAACTAGAACAGAAAGTCTCCTTTCAAAAAAATCAAAAGTGTTATCAAGGAGAACCAAAAACCAAAAAGGCAGATGGCTTGAGCAGCACCCTACTTCAACAAGAGGGATGGACACTACCAGATGCCCATACAAGACCTTTGTGAGACTGAGCACAGGGCACTCCAGACTGAGACATCATATGTCCACTATATTCCACAATGGCAGGTCTTCAAATCATCCATGCAGTACAGCAAAACACACCTGCCAACACACCAATGAAGGGAAAGCCCTATTGACCACTGGAGGGCCTTCGCCATACAGCAGCCTTCGCCAATACCTCCAGGTTCCTCCCTAAGTGAACAAGGAAGAAGACCATCCTACTGTACTGTTGATCTCTAATGATTATCACCCATCAGTCATTGATCCCCCCCCCCCCCCCCCCCCCCCCAAGAATGATTATCATCCTGTAGCACTGTTGTTATCAAATGGTCATCACCTAATAAGCTTTGTTATCATTATTTATATTTTATTCAAAACCCCCTGTGTGTGTGTGTGTGTGTGTGTGTGTGTGTGTGTGTGTGGATGTGTGTTTTGTACATAATATATAGATACACAATGTATACACACATAGTGTGTGTTTTGTGTGTGTGTGTGTGTGTGTGTGTGTGTGTGTGTGTGTGTGTGGTGTGTGATAGTGTTGATTCACCTATGACAACGTCACTATTCATCAGTCATTGATCATTTCCATTTTCTGCTCAGTTGGAATTATCATAACCAATGCTATCATGTTATTTCACTCATGACAAGATCAACATCCTATAGCATTGTTTATCCCACTTATGACAATGATGATCATCATCATTAAAAAAAAATATATATAATATATAAATATAATATATATATATACAAGAAACTAATAAATTCCAAGGATAAGTACCGAGCACCGTTCCAGCAACTTACAGAGCAGCTGGTGTTGCAATGACGCAAGAAATATGAATTATAAACAAACTGCTCTTAGCCTTAGATTCTTTTACCCTTATATATAC
>CM031605.1:82540473-82551854 GCA_018398815.1 Conus ventricosus | reverse complement strand
CGGCTACCTAAATGTCCGGGTTCAGTTATATGTTCCGTCCCCGTTGAGGTGCTTCAGATGTCAGAAGTTTGGCCATGTTAGAGACCGTTGTTCTGGGCAGGAGGTGTGCGGTAATTGCTGCAAGGCAACCCATGATGGGGCCGTGTAGGGATCCGGCACATTGTACAACTGCGTGGCGACCATCCTCCTCTTCTAAGAAACTGTCCTCCTTGGATCAGAATCCGCTATACAACCATCAAAACAAACGAAGATCTCGTTTTTTGAAGCCCGGAAACAGGTTGTGCAGTCAGACGCCGACAGCTGCTTATGCTTTCGGCCGTAAAGACAGTTCCACCAAAGTTCACTCGTCAGTCTGCTGCGTCAGACTGAGAACTTCACATTTTTTTTCCCCCAAAAAGGACTGCAAGGACAACTGTCAACTCTGTGAAGCAGGTCCACCACCTTCCAACCCAAAGTGACCTGCCCCCTGGTGGAGGCAAAAAATCCGCCACAACCTCAGACTGCCCATCAGGTCCAACAACATCTGCATGCTGGCAGATTAAAAAAACCAAGCAAATCTCCGCCCACGAACTTCCCCCCCTCTGTCCAGTCCCGGCGGGCAAGAAGTTCAACCCAGTGTGGAGATGGTGAATGAGGAAGAAACCTCCACCATCTCCCAAATCCAGAACACCTTCATCACCTGTTGGCAAGTCTGCCACCCAAAAAAGGGCAGAAACCACAGTCCAGTGGGGAAACTAAAAAATAAATTTTCTTCATTGACGCAGACGTTGAGAGGAGATTACCTGTCACTCTCCTTTTCGCCCTCTGCACCATGATACACAATATTCCATTGAAATATCCGGCCTAAAACCCAACTTTGAGGAGCTGCAGCTTCTGTGTCAAATTCCCCTCCGGCCCACCGGGGGTTGCGACCATGTCGAGGTCGAGGTTTGCGGTCCAGTGATCCTTTAGAGCTATGCTGGACGGGCATCAATACTTGGAGATAGGCTGGTTTTCTTCCACACAGCTGTAGGCCTGAGAGGTGAATAAGCTGTAAAGCCTAAGCGAAACCGTGGTAAGAAGTTTGATGCCCGTAGGGCTTCCCATTCAGATAGGCTAAGGTGAGGATCCGACTAAATAACCCGCCTTTCCTCCTTTTCTGTTTTTCCTGCCTCCCTTATTTTGGCCCTTTTCTATCTTCGTCTCCCCCTTCAAGTCTTCTATTTACACACTCCTTCTCTCTCTGTGTCTCCATAAGATCCGCCGCGTTTGCCGTGCGTGGCGACCTGTGTCGGAGGAAAATAGATCCTGGGGTTGAGAAGCGCAGCGCTCCTCAACACATCACACTTTGGGCCTTCGGACCTCTCCTAGACAGGGAGTACACTTTGCCCGGGTGTACTATTCGCTCCCCTTCTAGCTGGTCAAGACACAGTTCCCCTGCTGGGCAAGTGACCCCTGCATGCGCAGCACTCTGACGCCCGGATTGAGCATGATCAGGGGGATAGTTGTGGTTCCTGTTGTCGGATATCTCTCTCCCAACAAAGCCAGGAAGTGGTCAAAACATTGGTTTCTTCCTCTGGCCCTTAGTTGGACTCCAAGTGGTGTAAGGGAGGGATGAATTAACAATAAAATACTATGACTTCTTTAAAAAATATCCCCCCAAAAGAAGAGGAAGCAGCTCCCCTGTTTTCAGGGGATTTTCGAAGGTACAGACAGCGATTCAGATACTGAGACGGACCAGGAACCGGTTTTTCGGGCTTCCTGGCTCGTTGTGGAGGACGAGCAGCAAGACCCCTTTCAGCTCTGATCCCATTGCTGTCCAAAAGTGCTTTCAAGGCATAGCAGGTGACCGCCTCAGTCCGTCAAAAGGTTTGCGAAATGGATCATGCCTCATTCTATGTAGATCATAAAAACAGTCCTGAACACTGCTAAAGGCACAAAATTTTGATATGAGATCAGGTGAATCCCATAAACAGTTAAATTCATCCAAAGGTGTGATTCGCTGCCAGAGATCTAATGGGTGTCTCAGAGCAGAAATAAAAACGGACACTGGGCGTCCCAGGGTGTGACGGAGGTGCACAGGTGACAGTTCAAGAAAGGAGCAGAGAGAGTGCCACCAACACCCTTTTCATGACCTCTGCAACCCTGGTGTGCCTCCTCATCAGGTTGCTACCGAACGTCCGCGTTCAGCTGTATGTACCCGTCACCCATGAAGATGGGGGGCATCCGTGCCAGAGGTTTGGACATGTCAGAGACCGCAGTTCTGGCAGAGGTGTGCGGTGGTGCTGCAAGGCAACCCAAGATGGGCTGTGCCAAGATCCGGCCACATTGTTCTAACCTGGCGGTGGTGACCCATCCCTCCTCTTTCGAACCTGCCCTCTTGATACAGAATCCACTATCCAACGAATTAAAACAGAAAGAATATCTCCTTTTTTGAGGCCACCCAAACTGTTTGTGGCAGTCAGACCCACAGCACTTCATATCTTCGCCGTAAAGAATGTATCCACCGGTCAGTCTTCAGGCCAAGACTGATGAATTTTAATCTTTTCCAAGACACGGCAAGGAACCACTTGTCCATCTCTGGTGGAAACAGTCCACCCACCTCCCCAAACAAAGTGAATCCCCAGGGGAGGCAAAAATCCTGCCACCCCCCACAGACTGACCAGCAGTTCTACAACATCTGCTGCTGGGGCAATTAAAAACCAGCCCCCCTACCTCAAACTCCTCTGTCCATTGCACGAGCGCAAGGGAGTTCAACCCAGTGTGGAGATGGTGGAGAAGAGGAAGAAACCTCCACCGTCTCCCAAACCCAGACCTCCATCACCCAGTTGGCAAGTCTGCCAGCAGTCTGAAGTCCACAAGTCCAAGGTGAAATTAAGCAACAAATTTACACCTTTGAACAGATGCTGATGAGGAGATACACTGATCTCTCTCCTTTTCCCGCCCTCTCACCAATGGATATACAGTATTCCATTGAATATCCGTGTCAATTCCACTTCGAGGAGCTGCACTCTGTGTCAAATCTAAAAAACCTTCCTCGTAGGCTCTTCAAGAAACTCAACTTCAAACCAGAAGACCTTTACTCTTTCCTGGCTTTAATATTCTTTCAAAACCTGCACATCCATCCACGTTGGACGTCCGGGCGTGTTGCCACTTCTCATACACAAACTCGCTATATCCCGTCGCTCTTCTACCTCCCTTCAGGCTGTAGCTGCGAGAGTCACCACCACAAGACAGTGACAATCTTTCTCTTTATTACCTCCTTCTGTCCCGGTTTTCGTCATGACCTTGTCGTCTGATAGGAGAACTTCCTCGACCTTTTTGCTGTTGGGTGACTTTAAAAACGGCAACAATCCTCTTTGGGTAGTGTCAGTAACGTCGCCCAGAGTCTGCTAATTGAGGAGTCCTTCAACTTGGATTTTGTGCTGTCTGAATGACGGATCTGCAACTTACTCCACTCTTCCACAGTTCACTTTCGTGTTTAGATTTTCGGTCAGTGCCCCTCGCTGTCCTGGACTATAGTGGTCTGTCCATGCGACTGCACGAAGTGACCATTTCCTTCCTTCTACAAACCTTTATAACTGAACACGTCTCGTCTCTCAGCATCTAATTTATAAGAAAGCAAACTGGATCTATTGTGCTCCAACCTGTTTCTAAGGATTCCAGACACTGATTATCTCAATAAGACCGACCCAGCTGAATCACTGAACTAACCTATGATTAAATGTGCTAAAGACTGTATTCCATGTCGTTCCTATAACTTCCAAATGCCAAAACACCCCTGGTTTCGATTCAGAATGCAACAAATTTCCAAAGTTAAAAACGGGGCTCAGCGTCAGTATACCAATCACCTACGGTCCCAACGCACGAGCCCATCAGAAACTCCGTGCTAAATCAAGACACACTTTTAAAATCAGTAAACGTCGGTCCTGGAGAAGCTTCTGCTCCAGGCTGACATCAAAAACTTCCAAGAAAAAAGTGTGGAACATCATTAAGAAAATCAAAGGGAAGAACACCTGTCCCACTGTGAACCATCTCAAGTTTTCGGATTCTTTAATAACAGAGAAGAAAGCAGTTGCTAATCTGCTTGCTTCAACCATTGAAAAGAATTCCTCCTCTTCTAATAAATCAGCCACTTTTGTCAAAAACAAAGCCCTAAAAGAAAAATCACCCTGCAACTTTTCATCCGACAACATGGAAGACTACAATCTTCCTTTCACGTTAAACGAGCTGAAATCTGCCTTGCTCTCTTGCAGCGATTCCTCTCCAGGTATAGATGAAATCCATTATCAACTGTTGAAACATCTTCCGCAAGAAGGTCTGAACATCCTGTACAGGTATACAACCATGTGTGGACTACAGGTTGCTTCCACCCTCTTGGCGGAAAGCCCTCATATTCCCATCCCCAAACCTGGAAAAGATCTTTCTAATCCATCTAATTACCGTCCCATAGCTTTGACCAGCTGTGTCTGTAAATTGATGGAAAAAATGGTCAATGCTAGGCTCATGTGGAAACTCGAAACCGATGGCCTTTTGGCGAAAGAACAGTGTGGTTTCCGCAAACATCGGAGTACAGTTGACCATTTGATTCGTCTGGAATCTACACTTAGAACGCCTTTCTGAACAAACAGCATGCAGTGGTAATTTTCTTTGATTTGGAGAAGGCCTAACGATACCACCTGGAAGTCGGGGATACTTCATGATCTCCACGATCTGGGTTTTCGAGTCATCTTCCGCTATTTTATTCAAAAATTTTTTGGCAGACCGACAGTTTCAGGTCCGGTTGGCACCACTCTCTCTGATTCCACGAGCAGAGTTGGGTGTTCCCCAGGGAGCATACTGTCTCCTGCCCTCTTTAGTATTAAAATCAACAACATTGTGAAATCAGTTCAGCAGGGTTCAGACTGCTCATTGTTTGTGGATGATTTCGCTGTCTACGCAACTGGAAGCCTGTAACCCGAGTGTCCAGCGCAGGCTCCAGCTTTGCGTAGATAAAATCCATCGGTGGGCGGATGAAAACGGTTTCACCTTTTCTCCAACAAAGACGCAGTGTATTCACTTCCATAATTTCCGTCAGTTTTTCCCAGATCCTGAACTTCAAGTAGGGAAATCTCCCATCCCAGCTGTTAAAGAGGCCAAATTTCTGGGAGTCATTTTTGACCAAAAAACTTAACTTTCTCAGCCATATTAAAAACCTCAAAACGGCTTGCCAAAAGCACTGAATATTCTGCGGGTTGTAGCGCACACTGACTGGGGCGCTGATAAGAAAACTTTGCTGCACCTCTACAGAGCCCTGGTCCGTTCCAAATTGGACTACGGTTGTGCTGTCTACGGCTCCGCAAGATCGTCTTACCTCAAACTCTTGGACCCTATCCACCATCAAGGGCTTCGTCTCTGTCTTGGAGCGTTCCGCACCACCCCTGTGTACAGCCTGTACGCAGAGGCGGTGAACAACTTCACTGTCCAACCGCAGGCTGAAACTGTCTTTGAATTATTACATCAGACTGTTCTCGGAACCAGAAAACCCTGCCTATGACTGTGTCTTTGATCCTCCGTTCCAAAGTAAGTTTGTAAACAACCCTAAATGTATTCCGCCGTTTGGTCTTCGTATGCAGCCTCACGTGCGGAATGCAGGTCTAGACCTAGGTGTAGTATCTGACTTTTCCAAGTTTCCGGATCAACCACCGTGGACCTTCTTCACGCCAGAGATTCGTTTTGATCTTGCAGCTTTTCGCAAAGAGTCTACCAGCTCTCTGGCATACAAGGCATTGTATGCTGAGCTCTGTTTGAATTTCCCATCCTGTCAAAAAGTTTTTACTGACGTTCCAAATCTGAAGATGGAGTGGCCTGTGCACCTACTGCCCTGGGCTCCTTCTCAGATACTGTTGGAACATATTCATTCAGATGCTTCTGTCTATTCTGCTGAACTTACTGCTCTGGTTTTGGCTTTGAAGATAATCTCACATTCTTCAAAGAGGGACTTTCTGGTTCTGTCGGATTCGCTGTCAGCTTTGGAGGCCATAGCTGGCCGCAACCTTCAGCATCCAGAACTTTTACTTTTTTTTGAACTTTTTAGTAAGTTGAAGGGACGGTTACAACATTACTCTTGCTTGGGTTCCTGGTCATGTTGGCATCGGCGGGAACGAAATGGTTGATCGTTTAGCCAAGAACGCCACAAGAGAAACTGTCCAACACTTATATCCCCTGCTCAGATGTGAAACCCAAAATTAACGATTATGTGAGAGACGTCTGGCAGGAGGATTGGAACACACAGACGAATAACAAACTCTTTCAGATCCGTCCAAACCTTAAGGACTTCCTCCCATCTACGTCGGGTGGTCGTAAAGAGGAAACGTTCTGTGCCGGCTGCACACCGGCCATTCGTATTTTACCCATTCTTACCTTTTAAAGAGTGAAGAAGCTCCGTGGTGCATTCCATGTCATGCGCCACTCACAATGAAACATGTTCTTTTAGAGTGTTGGGACTTGCACGATGTGAGACACAAACATTTTACAGCGGAGTCCATGAAGATCCTGTTCAGGGATGTCCCGCCTGACGTGATCCTTGAGTTTTTGAGAGAAATTAACATTTTTCATCTGATTTAAGATTTTACGGAAGAAAGATTTTTAACAAAGTTTCTGGTGCGTTTGTAGACGATGTCATTTAACGAGATGTGTGAAAGTTTTTTTTTTTTTTTTTTTATAATGACTGGTGAGTTGATTTTAACGTGGTGACAGCCCTGATGTGGCCCTCTGCGGTCGGCTGGGCTATAAGCAACATTATCTTATCTGGTGTGGAAATGGTTCAGTTTCCTGGCTGGTAAACTGTCCATGTTTCACAGCCTTAGAGCAGTGTGGTGAGAACTATGGCCTGATACATCTTGATCTTGGTCTCTAGGGTGATGCCTCTCCTGTTCCATACGTTCTTGTGGAGTCTGCCAAAAGCGGCACTAGCTTTGGCGAGCCGGGCATTCACCTCATCGTCAATAACATTTTTGGACAGAGTGCTGCCTAGGTAGGTGAACTTATCCACCGCGTTCAGTTGCAGTCCAGTGATGGTGATGACTGGTTCAACGTATGGCTTTCCTGGGGCTGGCTGGTGCATCACTTCAGTCTTTTTCGTATTGATTGTCATGTCGAAGTTGTTACAAGCAGAAGAGAACTTGTCAACACTGTGTTGCATTGTCGCTTCTGAGACAGCGTTGAGGGCACAGTCGTCCACAAAGAGGAAGTCATTGACAGTGTCCGTCGAGACCTTGGTTTTCGCTTGAAGTCTCTTGAGACTGAAGACTGATCCATCTGTGCGGTACTTGATGACGATGTCAATCTCCACGTCACTGAATGTGTCAGTCAACATGGCCGAGAACATGAGGCTGAACAGGGTGGGAGCAAGAGCGCAACCCTGCTTCACTCTGTTTGAGACTGGGAACGGTTCAGATGTTTTCAGATGTCTGGCCATTGTGTTGGATTCTGGCCAGCATGCCGTCATGATGTTGGCGTACATGGCAATGAACTTTCTGGGGCATCCGTACTTCGCCATAATTCTCCAAAGTCCCTCCCTACTGACAGTGTCAAAGGCTTTGGTCAGATCAACATAGGTGGAGTACAGGTCGACATTCTGTTCCTGACACTTTTCTTGAAGCTGTCCGGCAGCAAACACCATATTGATGGTCCTGCGTTCTTTCTGGAAGCCACACTGACTCTGGTAGGAAACCTTGCTCAAGATGTGAGTTGAGCCGGTTGAGAAGAACTCTAGCCAGGATCTTGCCTGCAATCAATAGCAGGGAGATAAAACAATAGTTATCGCAGACCTGACGGTTTCCTTAGCATTTGTAGAGATGAACGATGGAGGCATCTTTAAGGTCTTGAGGAACTGTCTGGTGCTGCCATATGATCTGAAGGAGTTGATGAAGTTTGTTCACCAGAGCCGCACCACCCTCTTTGTAGACTTCAACTAGTATTGCGTCTAAGCCAGGCACTTTGCCACTGGATAACAGACAAATTGCTTTCCGAGGCTCCTCCAAAGTTGGTACGGGCTCCAGTGTCTCATCAATCGGAATTTGGGGTAGTCGATTGATGGCTTCATTGTTGATGGTGGATAGGCGGTTCAATACGCTATAAAAGTGTTCAGCGCATCTTTCTAGTATTTTCTTTTTATCTGTGATCAGCGTTGATTCATCTGCACTGACAAGTGGAGATGAGCCCGAGGTGGTGGGGCTGTAGACTTCTTTCAAGCCATTGTAGAAGTTTTTCATGTCGTTCCTGTCTGCAAAGCCTGAATCTCATCAGCTTTGTCACTCAGCCAGGAGTCTTGCATCTGGCACAGCTTTTGTGGATGTTTCTGCATATGTTTCTCAGCACGTCATTCTTTGCTGTTGACTGTGGGGTTGTCAATGTGCGCTTTGAGAACACAATGTTTTTCCTCTAGAAGCTGCTGGATTTCAGTACATCGAACAGTCCTTGTGCATCCTGGTTGTGGGTCCCAAACACTCATAGCTGTGCTGTACACCGTCTCACGAAGTGAGGCCCATGCTGCTTCCACATCGTGGTCATTCAGTGTGATGGACTTCAAGCGGGTTTCCAGGGTGTCAACAAAGGACTGTTTAGTAACGACGACCTTGAGCTTGCTGACATTCAGACAATTTGGTGGTTTTACACCTTGAGGACATCTCTGGGCTGGACATGAAGCCTGAGCTTTGAGACAATGAGGCGGTGATCTGTCCAGCACTCTGCGCCGCACATGGCCTTTGTGATTCAGTGACCTGTCCCTCTTCCTCATGATGACATTGTCAATAAGATGCCAATGTTTGGATCATGGGTGCATCCATGATGTTCTGTTGCGGGTAGGGAGGCAGAAGATGGTGTTCGTGATCAGGAGGTCATGCTCGACACATGTCTGAAGGAGAAGCAGACTGTTGCAATTGCAGCTGCCAACCCCATGCTTTCAGTCACGCCTTCCCCAGGTGGTGCTATCACTGCCAACTCTCGCATTAAAGTCACCAAGAATGATGAGCTTATCAGCGCTGGGAACAGTGGTGATGACGGCATTCAAGTATTCATAAAACTTGTTTTGACCTCATTTGGGTTGGTCATGGTGGGTGCATAAGTACTGACAATGGTGGAAAAACTTTTGTCCTCATGCGAGAGGGAGCCACAGCGTCATCAAGCGATCGTTCACTCCTTCAGGCAGGCCAACCAGCTTGCCGACAAGTGTTGACTTCACCGCAAAGCCAACCCCAGCCTCACTTCTCCCCTCAGGTCCACGCCCACTCCAAAAGAACGTATAGCCTGCACCTTGTTCACAAAGTTCACCTTCCCAGCCAGCCTAGTCTTGCTTAGGACAGCGATGTCAATCTTGTATCTGGCAAGTTCATTTGCAATGAGGGCTGTATGCCTCTGGGGTCTATCCGAGGCTTCCCTGTCAAGCAGCGTGCGGACGTTCCATGTGGCCAGGTTAAGAGGAGTAATCCTCGTTTTTCTTTTTTCTGTCTTGTTTTGACCGCAATGATAGGGGCCTCGCCAGCCACGGTATGCTGGATAGGGTGATGTGGAGCAGGCAATGTTTAGGGCACCTTTTCTAGCCCCTTCCTCATGCCATGGAGGTGAGAAGTGCTATCCTAAAAAGGGCTGCTTAGTCACTCAGGGGGCTGCCTACCGCCACTGCTGCTCTGATTCAGTGACGTCCACCATATGGCCTGAATCACCTGTGTGCAGGTCTGCGGCTACGACTTTCAGTGTACCCACACCTGTCGCTTCGTCGCTCGCCCATCACCATAAGACTTGGTGATATGGGATGGGATGAAGGATGACTGATGAAATGCGCAATGACTGATTTAAAGTGAGGAAGAGTTGCACGTCGTCAACCTCACTCTCTTGTCCGAGACCACCTGTATCCAATGGCAAGACAAGGTTGAGACGGTTGGAGATGGAGACGGATGCAGTGGATGACCTAGATGTTCTACGTGCCTCATCTAGCTCTTTGCACTCCACAGTGCATTGATGTAACAGCCTTTCTGTCTGTTGAACCATAAAGGTTTCTTCCGCAGTGTCCGCCGGCATCCAGTCTTTGCATGCGTAGGTAGGCAAGCCCTAACTCATACTCATATCCCCCACCTCTGTGAACTGCAGTAGGGTGTCACTCTCTTCTGCCTTCACAGCCGTTGGGAAACTGCATCCTCATCCGCCTGATCTGCCATTGGAGCTTGGTTTGCCAGATTTTTTTTATCGAGGTTGACTCCTCTAGATCTGTCGTGTTTAACCTGGGGGCTTGCGCTGCCCAGTTACAGTGAGTCACCTCTGGGAGGATGTGGTTGGAAACCACGCATAATCAGTCTTGAAGTGAAAGAGGCTATGCCAAGCCAGGGGACTAATACCACAAGGATGCTCTGCTGATGTCAGTACCTGTGCCAGGCAACAACTACATATAGCACCACAAGCAAGCAGAGCAAAACAAAGCAGAGCAAACAAGCGTGGACAACATGCAGCCATCACCACAACACAAAGCAAAGACACAAGGCCCTGGGTGGCACAAGGGGAAGAATCCTATAGATATCTCCACTGCCCATACCACCAGCGCTTTTTCACTTCCTGGGATTTTTTATCTCTGCAACTCCCACAATGTAAAGTAAGCTGCTTTTAATTCATGATAATTTATATAAAAGCCCCTTTCTTCAGGCAACCACTTGTCTCCAGGATAACTCTCACCCAGTGTGCAACACCAAACTATGTCAGATGCATCAGATGTGAGATGATTTCAGGCTCAGGTTGATTAATGACATTTTGAGTCCTCCATTGCAGTTCCATTTTGGCAGAAAGTGATGATGTCATGTGCCAGTCAGAGTCTCCTCTCTTAAGTTTCAGTGCCTCTTTGCTCTCTTTCTCCTGCTGGCGATAGCACAGACGTCCATATATAACTGTCGGGAGAACAGCTGCTTCCCAGTTTTTGCCATGTCACTGATTGTAACTGACTCACTCTCTCAGCCTCCTGTAACCGACATCTTTTTTTAAAAACAGCAGAATAGCATGCAATCATGTCCGCGACTTTTTCAAAGGTTAACTTGACCATCATGGTCTGTGAATTAATGATTGACCCAAGGCATTGTAGTTGTTAGTTCAGATTCGACTTACCAGGGTGAATTACAAACCCTAGAGATCATAAGAAGTGTACATTATAGCAACATGAAACATCAGTTTCTACTACCAACAGAGAATCATCAAAATGAAGAAGATGATGACCCTTCTTTCTCAATGTGGCAAAGACAGGTTTCATCAGTTTTGTGAATTTGTGAGGGGCTAGTGCCAAACCATATGACATGCGATCGACTGCCATAACTGCTACCATTCAAACCTGAGAGATTTTTGTGTTCTGCCTATAACCATATTCAGCGAACAGCCAATTGATG
>CM031605.1:82502012-82539473 GCA_018398815.1 Conus ventricosus | reverse complement strand
ACTTTGCCACCAGGGGGGTTTCTCAAAAAAACCCCTTTAAAGCCCCTTTTTTTTTAAAAAAAGACAAAAAACTTAGTTTCACAAAAATTTTCAACATGCTTTTCCCCTTTTGTCATTTTTGCCGGGCGGATAGTGCCAAAGTAATGCAAAGAGGGGAAAAAATACAAGCTCACAGAAAAGGAAGAGTTCATTAAGCAAGCCAACTGCAAAGGCCCTTATCAGGACTTTTACTCGACCCCATCAAAGCAACTCCAATCAATTAAAACACAACACACACACACACACCACACCACTTACATTTAAAGCAAAGAAAAAATGGTGGTCTCACCTTTTGTCCAGTTGGGGATGTGATCAAAATTTGAAAAGGTCCCAGGTTCACATTTTCAACATCACTTTTTATGTTAACATTTCAGTTCTGCTTGCCTTATAAAAAAGATACAAAGCAAAATTTGCCCAAAGGAAACCCTATGAAGCACTAGCTTTTTTGTCCAAGCCTAATGTTGCCGGGTTTTAAAAATTAAATGGCATATTTGACAATTGATCTCTTAAATGTTTAAATGTTGTTCAATTCTCTACAGAGATGTTGACAATAATTAATTTCAACTTAAAACTCTTCACAATTCATTTTAAAAATGGACGGCTTTAAATCGAATCGACTGTTTCATCGCAAAATTGAATGACTTACTGTCCCAGAAAAATACTACCAAATTTGGGTTTCCTCCTTTTTACACTAGTTCCCTTTCCTGCCAGCCCTCTTCTCCTGTGCCTCCCCATCAGCATTTTCCCACCCCTTCCCTTTCTTCCATTAAAATGATCCATCAGTCACCCTTTTGTGGACTGGGTTCGTAGGTGGAAAGAAAAAATGCACCCCAAAAACACAAAACGGCCAAGGGGGCGGGAGCCCAAAACCGGTCAGAAAAAACCTTTTCATTTTTTTAGTTTGTATTTGTGGGTTGTGGTGTTTTTTATAATTAATATGTATAAAAAAACAGGTTTGCTTGTTTTTAACCCATAAAAAGGTAAAATTCTACATCTTTTTCTCAGGACGTCTTATTGGGTAAATCCCCCCCCCCGGGCTAAACAGTGAAGCATGGCCCCGGTTGGTGATTGGGGATCCCTCAAGCTTTGCGCTTGGGGGGTGCAGTGGAAAAACAAAAGGGTGCTGCAAACCAACATGCCCTAAAAAGGAAAACTTGGAGCCCAAAAACCCCTGTCGGGTGATGTTAGCCCTGTATCCCGGAAAACCACCAACTAAGTTTGTCTGAAGTCAGAAGCCGCGGCATTTTCTGCGATCACAAACAGGAAAGACCAGACCCACGCACTTACCCATCACGCCATGAGACGATATTCGACGGTAGGGTGCTCATCCCCTGGTTCACGGGGCGACACCCGGGCCTCCAGCCAAAAAGGGGCCCCAGCCCAGCGCGGAAAAGCATTAGGAAAAAACAGAGGGAAATAAAGCAGCCAATGAGTCAGCGGGAAAGCCAGAAACCCCCCTTGTTTTTGCCGTGGAATCTGAAGGCCTTCAAAAACAAAAAACCTTGCTGAAGATTCCTAAAAAGGGGATGGATGAACATTGTGATGAGACCAACTTTAGAGACTGAAGAGGTCTATGGTTTACCCACTTAAATCATGCATGACCCATCTAAGCACCCGGAAACGACCATTGTGCGAAAAACTGGGGGCACTTTGCAGAGCTCTCCCCCACGTAAGACAGGTCCTGTGGTCCCGTTTGAGGGTATTTCTCCCTTTGTCACCCTACATACAGGCGTTGTGTGATTGGCGTCCTGACAAAACATGGTGTCAAATAAGCATTGATTTCTCCTTAAAGTGACATTAAGTGTTTAAAAATGTCTTTTAAAATCCCGAAAACTTCAACTTTCGGGAGCCACCGGTGGCTGGAGGGGAGAGATATTTCCCCTTTTACGGTTTTAGTGTCAGAGCTACACAAGAAATCTGGGAAGCCCCAAGTGGCCAGCCTGGTGTCGTGGGGGCCTAGGGGCGACAAATCTTCAATCAACTTTTAATTAAGGGTGGGGTTTTGAACCCGACCAAAAAAGATATACAAGTGGAACGGTTTTTCACGGCATTCGCGCCTAAAACAAATTCATCCATGAAGTGCAGTTTTTTTCACAAGGGTGCCAACGGGTTGGGGAAACTGAAGATGTGCGTACTCCATAAAACGCGGAATTAGGAATTCGAGAATAGAGGGGGCTCTATAGGGACAGACTTGGCTTGGAGTGTGTGACCAAAAACTTTCAAAAGCTTAAAAATGGAGAGTGAACACCCGCGGGGGCAGTGAAAACGCAAGGACTTAAAATGATAAAGTTGCAGCTAAAAACACAAAGAAAGTGAGAAGGAGGTGTCCGCGTTACCGAACCCCAAAACACCGGTCTGCGGGGGGGAAACCCAGGGGGGGCGAGGCCAACCGCAACCGCGTGGTCCCAAAGTGAGAGGGGCGCCAGCCCCGGGCCACCCCCGGGATACCACAAAGGGCAACGAAACAGGGAGCCTGACCCCAAAACTGCGGGTTTTGTGGGGCCTCACGCGAAAACGGCTTGCCCGGCCACGGAAAGGACTGAAAACTTGTGGCAAGCAAAACACTTCGTGCGCCGCGGCCGAAGGGTAGCAAGTCTGTGAATGAAATTTTTGACCAGCGCCGCGAGCCGGGGGGGAGGAAGGAAGGGGAAGAGAGTACTCCCTCTGCTCACCCCCAATGTGATCTCCCGGGATTTTTTTGACTTTTTCCTTGGCAGATACGCCCCCTTCAAAAAGACACGGGGATGTCTCTATATTCACTGACACCTACATGAATGAAACCTCAGCCCCCAATACAGCCCACAAAGACAATCCTCCGCCCCCGGGGGGAACCATAACGGGGTAAGGGGAATCCTAATAAAGCAAAAAAAAGGGAAAAAACCTTTCCATCCCCGGTTATGTAGTAAACTCAAACCCCAGCAGAATCTCTTGAGAAGAACGCAGCAGGAGGGGTTTTAGTGAAAAGAGTGACTCAGGGGTTTTTTGGTAGCAAACGAAACCCAAAAAAAAATGCCCCCTCAAAAACAAATAAAAGAAACTTAACCGTATAGCTTGTGACGGCACGTGAGTCCCTATCCCCCTTCTACCCAAAGCAAACAATAGGAAGCTTAAAAAAATTGGTGTAACAAAAAGGGTGGATGAACCAACGCGGTGTGCACAAGGGTGCCAGTCCAAAAAAAAGGGAAAAATTTTGGATCTGCACGACTTCAAAATTAAATCGCAGGAAGGGAGCGCTTAGCTCCCCTCAGGGGAAGATGTGAACACCGCTTGAAAAACCAAAAAATTCAGCAAGCGGGATGCAACATCGGGTTCTTCCCAAATACCTCTAGACGACAGCACAGCAAAACAACCACTTCACACACCCTCCAGCTTTACATTTCCGCCTTTTTGAACACTTGGGAAAAGGGGGCAAACAAACAAGGCTTTCACATTTGAACCCAATATTTTTGTTGCTGTAGTCTGAGCAGAGGTGTATAAAACGTGAAATTTTTTAACAGGGAAAATTAACTTCCAGAAAGGAGACTCTTTTTTTGCACAATTTGTGTTTGTTGTCATTGTTTTTTAAATTGCCTGACACTTGTGTACAATTTTCCATCCGCATCATGTTATCACAAGAAAAAAACCCAGTGGGTTTGGTAAAAAAGAATTGGGGTTTCGCCAATTCGTCACTCAATAGTGCAGATAATTACATTTTTCAGGGCAATAACAAAATTATCAAACTACAGCCCCTTTTGTAAGGCCGTCAACCTTGCCAAACGCATTGCGCCAGCCCCGCTATGCCAAAACATCGTTGGCCGAATACTGGGGGTTAGCTGGTGGTGGGGAGGGCCTCAAAAAAAACCTTTCCCCTCACCGCTTCACAGCGGTCTCTCGCGTAAACCCCCTGCGACTCAAAACTAATAATTCTTGAACACCCGGGGCCCGTGGCGATTTTTCTACCACAATTCCCCAGGGATCATTCCCCCCCGGAAATTTTCCCAAAAGAAACATGGAAAACATTTGGCAACCAACAAATGCATCTGCTTCTTCGTGATATCTTGTCTTCAGCGAGGCGAAAAGGCCATGAAGAACATTTTAAAGCGCGCTGATTACCCTTTTGAACTGGAGTAAATACAAACGGATAATGTTCACCTCCGCAAAAAGAAATCGGGTTTCTTGGCTTTACTTTAAAGGCCAAGGGGGGGGCAAGCCAGTAAAGGAAGGGAACATTTTCAATATGCCCAACCCAGAGAACGTGGCAGACCCCCCGTCGTCTGTTGGTAAAAATTTCCTTGGACGCCACGCCCAAAACCTTTTCCCCAACGACCCCCAAACGAAATTTCAAGAAGGACGTGCGTGGGGTTTTTTGGGGACCCAGCGGCCAGTGCTCTCGCAAGGTCAAGGAGACACTGACTTCGGCCAGACGCTGGCGTTTTCTACGCCCGGAAACCAACCATCGTCAGTGCCCACGCCACAGCTTCGGGCTTGGTGCCGTGCCCCCAAGACACATGACATGGGGCTGTGGCTTTTTCATCCCCCACGCTAGAAGCCGAACGACGGTAGCCAAAAAAAAAAGATGCTTACAACAAATGGGTTGTGGAAGTTCGATCGCACCTTTGCCCTGGAACACTTCAAAATCATCACCCACCACAACCCAAGTTCCCCTTTTTTTAATAACAAGGGCCTTTCGAACCCCCCAAGGTGCCAGCGTTCCCATCCTCATTTCGGTTCAACTCAAGGGCCACGCTTGCCGGGGGGGAAAACGATGCGGGCCGACGCCTTGTCGAGAAGTCCTCTCAACCAGCAAAAACGAGTTAGAGACCATCGACTCATCCAGTCGTTTGGGGGGGATTACGACGCTGGGTTAACAAAATCAAAAGGGGTCCAGTCGAGTCTGCATCAAACTGCTACAACTATACGATCAACGCTGGCCATAACAAAAGGGGATTGAAATGCAGCCCGTGACTACTATGTAATAAGAGGAAACGAGCATCCATGACGGTTGCTCGGAAAGGGGGCAGAGGGCATACCTTTCCATGAGGAAAGAAATGCTACAAAAAATCCCGAAGGGGACATGGGGGTCACGAAGTGCCGAGAGCGGGGCCGCGCGTTGTTGGGGGGCCGCCATCAGCAAAGAATTTAAAGACTGCTCCCGAGCCAAAATGGCGACATAAGGCCGGGGCATCCCCGTGAGCCCCCAACCATCTGTCTTCCCGGGCCCCCCATTCCCGACGGGGGCGGCTCTGTGACATAAAAACAAACACTATTTTGGGGCAGGTAACTACTACCTAAAGTCATCGACATCGCCTACCCCAAATCAGAGCTGCACTTGGTGGGGAAAAAAGAAGTCCTTCTTCACCCACCATGCATTCCCCAGAAGTGAAAACGGACAACGGAACTCAGTTTTACATCCCGTGAATTTTGGCGTTCGCGGAAAAGTGGGGGGTTCCAGCACCTCACATCGACCTCTTAACCCCCAAAATAATGGGCCCCGAGAGAAAGGAGAAATGCAAAGAAATTTTACGCAGGACGAATATTTCTCGCCCTCCTAACCACAGGGGGACACCCATTTTCCCAAATTGGAGCAATCCCCGCCGAGCTGCCGGGCAGGAAAAAATTTGCCAACGCGCCCCTGCTCCATCCGTTGGGGCCCGCTCGTCACCCCCCAAAAGGGGCAGGAGCAGAACAAAGGGCCCGCAACGGGAAAACGCAGCTACGACCGCCCTCACGGAGCCAAAAAACTCCCAGACAAGAACCGGGGGCCCGTCCTCTAAAGACGGGGCGACAAAGCCTGGAAGCTGCCGGGGAAATCGGGAAGAAGTGCCCCGCGGTCGTACCTGGGCAAAACACCCGAAAGGCCAGCTAGTCGCAACCGACGTCATCTGCAGCAAAATGCACCCAAAGCAGCAACCGGCATTTCCTCGTCCTCTACTCCCATCACTTGGGGGCAACACGAGGGCCTCCAGATAACACAGCCCCGAACAGCAGCCCCGACCCACATCCGGTGCCAACAGCTCGCGCAAACGCCGCCATCACCCACAGGAGGAAAAAAAACCCATTGTGTCCCAAAACCATCACCACCCCAACCCCCCCCCCCTTAGCACCGTTCCGTCGAATGATCCAGTTAAATAAGATATTTTGCTTTTAGCCCAGAAGCTTAATCCAAAGCCGGGAAGTTCCAGTGTAGCTGTGCATTTCCAGTTTTCCTGATGCCCCAGTTGGCAGGCACACTGCAAAAACATTTTAATATCAAATATTTAGAAAGGTTTGTTCTTTGGGGACAAAATGGTTCAAAATAGTGTGTTATTCTTGTGCCTGGTGCCCGTGTCCCTGGCAGGCAAAAATTTTTTTCCCATGGATTTCAGTGAAATGCCTTTTTCAGCCATGGTTTTTTTTTTAAATGAGGCCTGAAAATTTTTTTTTATGACGGCATCTTTTTAAATTCCCCAAAGTTTATAAATCATTGTGCGAGTTTCCCTTTTGAACTGTGAAGTTCACTTGTACCCTAAATTTTTTTTTAATCTCTGTGTGTATCTATTTATTTTAAACGAATCTACCGAAAATTTGCTTGAAAGGCTTTCGATGACACCTGTGTGGTGACTTCTTTATTTTGGAATTAACCTTATGTTGTTAACCCTCTGATTGCATATTTTCGGGAAAGGTTTGAAATAATTGCCTTTATGCGTGTTGTAATTTTTTGTTCTATCCTTTAAATAAAAATCACATGCAACTACATGGGGAAGCCAAAAAATCAAAACCTGACATCAAGTGTCCCCGCCTTGGGAAGGCTGTGCAGACAATTGCAAGGCCCGAACACCAAAGGCTACATCAAAAATTTTTTAGCTCTGCATAGTTTGTGGGGGTTGTCTTCGTCGGACAATTCCCAGATAACATTTTCTCCCCAAATCCCCCGAAGCGGAGTGTGGCGCCATGTGGCGGGGTAAAAAAGGTCCCAGTAATGTTTTACCCCCCTGTGCTTTGGCCAAGGTTCAAATGCTTCGGTGTTTGGAGACCCTGGGGTCCCTTTTGAGTACACCCAAAAACCAACAACTAGTTCCAAAAACCCGGAAAAAGGATTTTGATGAAAAGAAAGAACGTCCTCATTGTTTAAAGGAAAAATTGGAATGTAAACCAAAGAAAATTGGTTTTCCTTTGTTTTCTCCCCCTTAAAAAAGTTTTTCCTTTGAAAAGGGGCCAAAGTAAATAAATTTAAAAAAAGGGGGTTGGCTTTGTTTTTTATTTAATTTTTAGGGGGGAGTTGGGTGGCCCCTTGGGGTGGGGGGGTTTTGGGTTTTTAAAATGTAAATTTTGAAAACCAAGTCCGGGGAAGTGGAGTAAAAAGGGGACTTTGAGAGTTTAGTAAGAGTGGGGGGCCGTGGGACGGTTGGGTATTCCCCTTTTATGACATACGGGGGTTGGGTATTGGGTTAAAAAAAACGGACCTTGTTTCAAAAAAACTGACAGTGCCATTTTCAAACCCTCAAGGGTCAACTTTTGGCAGGGGCGACCCAACCCAAAACAAAAAAATTTTTTTTCAAACAACATGACCCGATTGAAGATTGGGGAAATAAGATGACAACAATTTTTGCCTAAAAGCATTTTTCCCCCAAAAAAGAAAGTGAAAACCATAAACGCTACTCCCCCCCTGACAAAGTTTTCAACTGCACGCTCTTCCCCCGATCAATCAGAACCTCTGATACGGTGACTTAACACCCATTTCCCCAAGTTGGGATCCCCGACCTAAACACTAGGGGAGACAGGTAAATACGGGATGATTGAGAACACCGACCCTTATCAACAGGCCAGTTGACGGGCCCCACCTGCCTCTCAGCACATGGAAAACCAAGAGACCCCTGCCTTCAATTGACACACAAAACATTCAAAAGTCGTGAAGGAAGGTGACCCACTGGGCAGCAGCCCCACTGCCTGTTCCGTGAAACTGCCCTTTTGACAGAACAGCCGCCCCTCAGGGGAAGAAAGCTAGCTGGCTTACAAAAAGGGCAGACGGGCCCAAAGTTCCAACCCCAAACAAAAAACCCCAGCAGAGACCCAGAAGGGACATCATTTCAATGTCAAACTGACAAACTGCATACTCCACGGCCAAGCAAGTATCCCAAGGGGCCAAAAGGGAACGATACAAGCCTTATTTGAGCGACCAACACAGACTCTCCATGACGAACTTCACTTGCTGAACCTTTAGAAAAACCCCCCTCCACAAGAATAACACATTTACGTGGGGCAAAGACTCCCTTTGAGGTGTGATTTTTAAAATAAGACCCATTCATAAATGATGGTTAATGCTCGGAAAGAACATAGCCCCTTAGGAAATCAAGTTTCGCCCAAAAACCTTCATTTCTTTCCACGATGTAATAAAGGGTTTGTTCTTTGACCAAAACAAACTGTTTTAATTAAGCAAAATAAAGTTGATGATGATTGGGGGAATATGGTATGGTTGTTTTTTTGCGATGTCCGTTGTTCCCTATAAATGAATCCTAAAAAAGAAATAAACATACATTCTATAGCAACAAAGCCCTTGTCCTTCTCCTCTCCGCTTCTTGCAGTCACAAATAACGTTCGTTTGGCTAAAAAAATATATCTTCCGGAGAATGAAAGCAGAATAATATAACACAAAAAAAAAAAAATATACAAAAAAAAAAGTCTGAGTGGTTGTAGCGTGCTTGGTATGGAGGATGTGTTTGAAAAATTTGACTCAGCTTCACGGACCCTGGGGTCCCGGGTTCCTTTGAGCTTAGAGCCCCCTCCGGGTTCCCGTAAGTTGACACACCGCACGTTCCTTCCGAGAAGCGCAGAATAGAGATGTTGACCAGATGGAGAATAAGATCATGTGAACTGGGGTCGCAAAGGAAGAAAAAATCAAAAGAAAACCTGCAAGTAACGATTGTCCAATTTGACTTGTGGCACTACTTTTCCCCACCATACACGCTCTAGACACACTTACAATTGCACTAGCTTGTTTAAATTTTTTCAATTGTTTTCCCTTCAAAAATTGCTTTACGTACAACTCTTAAAAAGAAGAAAAGTTAAATGAATTTTCCAACTCCTTTGACGATATTGCCAAGGCTTAGGCTTGTGAATTACAATTACATTTAACCCTTGAATGGTTTAAACCCAAATGGCTCATTTTCTTATTAACAGATCACTTTAGATCCAAGAAGTGCTTCGTTCAAAACTTAACTTTTTACGATTCTTTAAATAATAAATCTATTCACACAATATCCATCCCAAATTTGGTTGCATACACGGGGCTGAAATTGAATTTACACAGTATGGTTTTAGTCATGGCAACAGATAGAGAAGCAAACAGATAAAAATGCACTAAAACGATCAATCATCGTGTTGCCCGGAAAACTGAAAATTTTAAATTTAGAGCATATTAAAAGATGCGGGCCAAAAAATATTTTAAACGGAAATGTGCCTTAATGCTTTATATTGAAATGATTTTGTTGCTATACGAAAAAATGTTTTCGATCCTTTTTTATAAAACATAGACTTTTGAGCCCTTTTGGGGGCTCGACCGGAACATGAGACTGTTCCTTTCCCCCGAAAAAATTTGTGGAGTTTGTCGAATGCTCTGGTATCCTTCAGTCCGGCCCTAGACTGATCCCTTTAAAAAAGGTTTCTTGCCTTCAAAAAATTGGCCCTTTTTCTACGGAGCCAATTCCCCCGACCCCCCGGGGTGTCAAAGATGGCAGTTTCAAGGGTTACTATCCCCGCACATGCCGGACAGGACACTACTGACATTGGACAGTGGATTGGTCCCGTCGAGGGTTTTTTCGAGCCCTACTTTTTAAAATTTTTATTATTATACAAATGCAAGTCTGCATACGCTTAAATTAAAAAAGTCTGCCGTAAAAAACAAAAACAATTAGTTTTGTTTTTGGGCAAGAAATTTTAAACCCGGCAGGCAAATAGACGTCATGATCGTTTCGTCATTTTTTAATGAAAATGAAACCGAGTTTGATAAATTCAAAAACCCCCCCTCTTAGCGAAAAATCCTATTAAGAAAAAACACAAAAAAGGGTGACAGCCTTTAATAAGCCCAAACAAGGATTAAAAAATCAAATTATGCCAACTTTTTGCATTTTAAAATTATTAACATTTGCAGGATTAAAGTCCTTTTACCTTCGACAACTATACTACATCTGATCTCTTGATAGGGGCTTGTTTCCTCAAATTTTCCCAAGTCCAGAAGCGATTAAAAAACGTAAAAAAAGTTGGGACATCTTTTGATTTTTTGTCCTCAATAATTTCCTCATCTCCCTGTGAACATGGAAATTTGCTTTTCTCTTGAAAAAGGGCATTTTTTGCACGATTTGCAGACGACAAAACAATTTTTCCCCATTCTGTCTTCCTTTCCCCTGGTAATACTCTTAAACGATCCTCCCCCGCGTAACAACGCGGTACGCTTGTTTTTAAAAAACCTTCTTTTTCAAATTTTCTTTGAGGGAGAGTGGTATGTCTTCTCCTTGCCTTATCTAAATCCTTAATAAATGGATTGAGTCTTCTGGAAATGGTGTACAGTCCTTTCCATTTAAGGCTTGTTAGTTTCTGTGGAAGTAGCACTTTTACTTTTTTCCCCAGGAAGAGATGTCTATCTTCGTTTTCGTTGTGTGCTTCCTTGCGTGGGGCACCCTTTGCCAGATTGTAGAGCATCTTGCATTTTTTTCTTCGATCCTCTCCTTCAATCAAATGACATTTTTCCCCCGTTGTTCTGACGTTGTCCCACTCCTCGTCTGTCCATATTTTTTTAAGACCTGCATTGGTCCCGCACGGTCTCCCATATAATAGTTCAAATGGGAGAACTTGAGTGATTCTTGTGGTGCTTCCTGGCGAACAATACTGCAGGAAGAAATCTGTCCCCATTTTTGGGGTTGACCCCAACAAAGTTTTTCTTCCAGGCCCTTAAACGTCCCATTAAATTTCCACAGTCCTTTGGGTTTGGGCGGGGGTAGGGCGTGTGGCGTTACCTTTAATGTTCAAGAGTCGTTCCTCTTGCATCCCCAAAAAAATTTGACTCCTCTGTCCGGGGAAATTTGTGTGGTATTCCCACTGCGCCCAGATTTCCCAAAAAGCTTCAGCCAGGGCTTTGTGTTGATGTTGGAGTGCTGTTCCCTCTGCGTACGCGTAGCAAAACGAAGGGTGAGAATGTATCCTTCCCTGAGTGACTGGGGTTGATGGGTTTCCGAATTCCCTGCAACACGAGGGAAACGGTATTTCGATCAGCGGCACCCTTTTTGAACGGGCGCTTTCCTAATACATTTTCTCGAACTTTCCTGCAGTATCGATGACCAAAATTATCTTTTGATTTTTCCCCCATCCTGGCCAAAGAAATCTGTAGCAGAGCTCTTTCGTCCCCTTCACCGAGGTGCCAGACTAGGTATGCAGAGCTTTTTGTGCTTTAATCCAGTTTCCGGGCCCCCACAATTGGGGGTATGCTGCGTGTTGGTGTAGACCCCCAATAGTTTTCCTTTTGATCATAACATGTTTCAAACCCCTTTTTGCGGCGTGCGTTGTCGGGTTTTCGGGCCAACTCAAAAAACTTTTTGAGGATGGGTTTTTTATCTGTTCTTCCTTCAATCGGCAGGAAACAATGCTGAGTTGCTTCTTTGTCTTGAGCGGTTTCACCTGTTTGCCGGAACCTGCCGCTTGGAGGGGGAAAACGGGAAATTTAATGATCCCTCCTTTTTGCTTGGTGTTTCCCAACAATACTGGGCAAAGGGGTTTTTCATAACAATACTTCAGTCTTGTCTAAAAAAGGGGGTTCCATATGTACCTCGCCACAGGGAAAATTTGTTTACTGAGACATCCATGATACCTCTTTTTGGCCTGTTAACAAGTTTTGGAATAAGTCCTTCCTCCGTGCATGGAGAGCCTGATCTCTCACAGCATCCCCCCTTCTCCTTCGACTTCACCGTGCAATAGGGATTGACTCGATCCTTTACAACTATACACAACGTTTATCATCTTTTTTGGTTAAATGTGCACCGCTGTGTAGTCAATCGCGTTCATTTCTCTTTTGTGTACAATCCCTTGGGGAGTGGGCCTCCACTCGTAACATTTTTTCTGGAAGCGATAATTTCTCCTGTCGTTGCCTCCCCGGGCAGGGACGATCCCCTAGCTTACCCTTCCGAGTTCTTGTGTGGACCTCTGTTATCACTCCCTGACCATCCACATGATCAGGTTTTTTTTCTCACGAAACCCTCCCACAAATCCTTTTGTTCAAATAGATCGTGCGCAACAGTTCCTTTCCGTCTGTGGATCTCTCTCCCCGACAAATCTGCCATCAAAAGGCAATGCTTCCGAAAATTTTCTAGGTTTAAAATTTTTTTTAAATCCTTTTCCCGTTGGCAAAATTTAAACCAAATCCAGCCCATGACAAACGACCCATATGACAAGAGTGTCAGTGCCTTTTCGTGCTTTTTCAAAACTTTTGTCGTAATGACCACAAATCAGTTGATACTTATGCAAAAATGCCTGTTTTTATGAGGTTTAGTCCCCCCGACCTGCCGCGGGTATTTTTCTACGCTTTTCCCCCGCTCTGGCCTTTAGTAAGGGGGCAACCCGGGGACCCCATTCCCCCTCATTCCCCTCCATTTTAAGACTGCCACCTTTCAAATTGATTAAATATACTCAAGGGGTCCTTGCTTTAAGTAAAGGGAAATTGACCTTTGCCACATACAGTCTGAAAAAGGATTGGCGCTGCACTTGGTTTGGGTTTACCACTGCTTTCCCTTTAACTCTAGCTAACTCTGCTGTAAATTTTCTCTCGCCTCTTTCAGTTCCTCTCTTTCCCTTCTTCCTTTTTTTTCTTCTCGTTTCTTTTCCCCCGTTCCTTTCTCGTTCTCTTCTCCGTTCCTCTCTCGTTCTCTTTCCCCCCACGTTCCTTTTCCCTTTGTAAAGAGGATTTTTTGCTCCTTTTAGGCCTATTAGTGCCTCCTTTCCATTGTTTGGGAAAGCGCATAGTTTTAATTCGTTGAGATGACTTTGTCAGTGGCAGATCCTGACGTCGGGACTTTCCTGGGCATGTCGCCTACCACTGCAATCCGATGTTTAAAAATTTAAAAAGTACAAAAAAACGCGGAAACCGAAATTCGTCAGGGTTGTGCCAAATAATATTGACCACGTTTCCAAAACACGGGTTTTAAAGGAAACAACTTTCCCCCACGACGGGGGAAAAACACTACACAACCCCGTGTAGTAAAAAAGGGGTAACAAAAAAAACCCCAAACACGTGTATTCAAAACTTAACAAAAAACCCACGGTTGCACACAAAGACGGAACGAACTTTTTAACTGACGAAGGAGTGCTGAAAAAAATATTGATATCGTCGTCGATTACAAAAAAAATTTAATCGGCCCCGCAAAATCCCGTGGTGCCACGTTTCAACGTTTTTCTTACGTTGAAAAGCCGCTTTTGAGTTTCAAAACTTACTCTAATCGTCGTGTCCCAATTTGCAAAAAACACAACACCCTGCACAATCCCAATGCGTAAGCAGGCACCAAAATGGGAACTTGAATAAAAATCTTCTTCACAACAGTCTAGTGAAAAAGACTAATTAGAAATTGAATTTGGGCGTGGTAAAATTTTACGTGAATTGGCCCAAGGGGTTATTTTTCTGTTTGTGTTGAGGCCTTTTTAGGGTTTGGGAAATAAGAACAAATGCGTCGCGACTAACAAATGAATACAAATGATTTATGAAAAAAAATGTGAAATTTAAATTTTTCTATTTATATGTTTAGATGGGCAAAAACCCTATAATTTGATATAAGCGCCCCCCCAACTCCCCCTGGAAAAAGAGTGAGGGGTTTCGGCCTCAATTCTTGCCTGCGTCACTGACCTCCAGGTTCTTTCAGATGAAAGATCCCCGGGGGAGCCCCAAAAATAGGAGTTTTTAATAAGACCCCTTCAAAATATGGTTGAATGCTCAGGGAAAACGATAGACCCTAGTAAGGGAAAACAAGCTTTTGTCCAACCCTTTTACTTTTTTCCCAGATGTAACAAGAGGTTTTATCTTTGATCCAAAAAACTGAATTTTTAATTAAGTATAAAAAAAGATGAAGATGTCTGGGGTGAAAAGTGTTGGTTGCTTTGAGTCGATGTCCGTTTGTTCCCATGAAATGAATCAAAATAAAAAGAAATAATCATGCACATATAAATACAACAAAGTCCTGTCCTTTCCCCCCCTTTTTGAGTAAACAAATAAGGCTTGGCTACAAAATATTTCCGAGAAGCACGCAGAAATAGTCATACCAAGAAAAAAAAATATAAAGAAAAAAATGTCTGAGTGGTTGTAAGGGGCTTGAGTATGGGGGATGTGTTTGAATAATTTTTACTCAGCTTCAGGTTTCCCGTGCCCTTCCGAGTTCCGTTGACGCTTAGAGTCCACCCCCCGGGGGTTTCCCTAAGGTTTACACCCAGCCGTTTTCCCCCACAAGAAACAGCAGAATAGAGATGTGTGACGCAGATGGAAATAAAGTGCAGTGATGAACTGGGGGGGCTAAAAAAAAAGAAAGTCGAAAGAAAACCCGCAATAACGTTGTCTCAGACTTGCACTAAAGTGGCCTCCATTCCCCCACTACACGCTTAGAAACTTTACAATTGCACATTGCTCTATCATTTACAATGATTTTCCCCAAAAAATTTCTTTACGAAAAACTCGTTAAAAAAGAAGGAAAGTAACATGAATATTCCAAACTCCTTGACGAGTTATTCGCCAAGGCCCATGCTTGATGAAAATTTCAATTACATTAATCCTTGAAAGGATTAAATAAATGGTAATCTTCAATTATACGATCCAGTCACGAAAATGCTTGTTCTAACTTTCTCGTTTACGATTCTTTAAAAAAAAAAATCGATTCACCAAAAAACAATCCTCTAAATTTGGGGCATACAAGGGGGAGCTGAATTTAATTTACCGTTGGATTATACAGGCAAACCGAATGATGGAGCAAAAGATGAAAATGACAGCTCACGTCAAACTTTCGTGTTTACCGGGGAAACCTGAAAAATTTAATTCGAGAATTAAATGACGCGCGCACAAAATATTATTGACGGTAAATGTGCCTTTCGATTTTTGAAATTGATTTTGTTGCCCTTACAAAAAAAAATTTCGTCCATTTACCTCAACAAAGACTTCTTGTGCCCCGTTTTCGACTCGCCACGGAACGATGAGACTGTTCAGCTTTCCCCCCCAAAAAAAATTTTGGATGTTGTCGAATGCTCTGTGGGTTCCCCCCGTCCGGCCCAAATGTCCTTAAAGGTTTTTTGCTCTTCAAAAAACTGGCCTTTTCTAAAGGGGCCCAAATTACGACCCCCCGGGCTGACAAAGATGGCAGGATTCAACGGTACATCTACCGACGCGGGACAAAAACACTGAACTTGGACAGTGCGATTGGTCCCTACGACGGTTTTTTATCCCACAATTTAATCATTTTATTTTTTACAAAAGCAAATCTGCATGACCTTGAATTTTAAAAAAGTATGGTAAGCAAAAACAAAAAATTAGTTTTGTCTTGGACATAGAAATATTAAACCAGCGAGACGAATAGACGTCTGTATCGATTGCGTCATTTTTTTAATGAAAAGAACCGGGGCTTAGAATGAATGTCACAATGACGAATCCCAAAAAAGCTTTTAATATGGGATGTATGCAATCTAGGGCCTATAGGAAACCCTAGCATCATTTACATCCCCCATGATCAGCATGAAAAAAAAGTCTTAAATCCTGTGGCCCCTTTATGCTCTGTCGAGGTAAAGTCGTTTGATTCCTCTCCAAACTTGCCTCAGTGTCACCCGTATTGGCAAATTCATTGGGGCGTCGTTGGACAGATTGGGGCAAACCCCCCAAGGGGAAATCACCAGTTTAACAATTATTGAAATCTAAGGGGGGTTAGTAGATGGGTTTCCCGATAGAACAGGCACCACAAAGTGAATCAGCGCAGTGCAGGGCTCATGCCCCCTGAGATGTGACAATGGACCATGGGTGGGTTGTGGATGGGGACTGGAATGAGTGGCCTGAGCACCCACGAAAAGGAAAGGGGAAAATGGGACAGCAAAAAAAAAAAAAAAAGAAAGCCCTTTTAAGGTTTTTTATGGCAGCTGAAAAAAGAGAAATAAAACTTGATGAACTGAAACGATAAAAGCAAATATATAGCCCAGGGCTGTCATTTGAAAAAAAGGGAAGTTTTTTAACAGGAAACAAAGGACAAGAGGATCCACTGCAAACTAGGTAGGAGAGTTGAAACAGATTGCAGCTGAGTGAAGAGTTCAATGCGCTTCTCAATCAGACACCAAGGATATTTTTGCCATAGGGACTGCTGATGTAGAAACACAAAAGAAACTTACAAGAGAGAAAGATTTCACATTTTAGATGATTGTAGAATTGAACAGAGAGGTAATGCTGCATGATTTCCTGGGAAGTAGTGTGAGTATGCACAAATTACAGCCTAACCGCAAAAGCGGCAAACATGGCAGTGGAAAGACACAGACAGGCAAAGCAGGTGCCACATGCTATGAGAGGCGTTGCCCAGAGGAGAAAGGGGAGAGGGGCTGGGGAAGGATGGACACCACTGGTGTCTAGGAGGCAATGGCAGGCAGAGAGTGTTGTATATGTGCCATAAATTGTTATCAGTTCAGACAACTATATGAGCCTGCCAACTGCCCATGCAAGAGACGAATATTATGCATGCAAAGGAAAAGGTCTCTTGAAAAGAATGTTTTGTTACAGGCACAGCAATTTCTTGAAACACCTGACAGTGGAAACTGTAAGGGGTATTCAGAAGAGGAATATGTACATTATGCATGTCTGGGTACTTTTCATCATGGCAGCGGTGGTAGAAAACTTTGAGCAGCCACACTTAGCATCAACAAGAAAGAGATAGACATGGAAATTGACACTGGGTCAGCAAGAACTATTGTTGGACAGGACACTATGAAAGGGTTGCTTAGCAACAAGAAGGTGACTCCCATAAAACTAGTGTAAAAATCATACCCTTGTGAAAAGCTGTCACTCTCAGGGACTTGCCAGATTGAAGTGTCTTATGGAGCTGGTATAGACAACATGGTATCATTAATAGCTGATGTCACTAGCCAGCAACCAATACCAACTGGTCAGCATCAGAGATCTCAAACTTAAGGATGTACTCAGAAAACATGAATCAATTTTCCAGAGTGGTCATGAAAAGGTTACAAGCAAGACTTGAAAGTGCTCATGAAAGGTTACAAGCAAGACTTGAAAGTGCTCATGAAAGGTTACAAGCAAGACTTGAAAGTGCTCATGAAAGGTTATAAGCGAGACTTGAAAGCTGATGTGATGCCAAATTTATGAAGACAAGGCAAGTAACTTATGAAGTGCGACCAAAAGTGGAAGCAGGTTCATTAAACCCTGTCTGTGACAAACGCTGTACATCAGATGAACAACAACAACAAAAAATCACTTATGAAGATCCAAAATTAATTAGAGCCCAGACAAGGACACCATTGGATCCCCCGAATGGAAGTGGGTTGGAAAAACCCTGTGCGATGATCTGAACATCACACAACATGCACTGGACTGGAATACCCCAGGAAAATGAACAAGATGAAGGCACACAGCAACATGGTAAAGGACTCTGGAAAATGAAATGAAAATGGCCAGAATGTCCTAGGGGACAGGTGCAATCTTCCAGCAGGAACAAAGAGCATTAAACTAGCAAACTAATTACCAACTTTACCCAACTGACCCACAGATAAACAGGAAAAAGGCTGGTTACACTTTGTCAGGGCTTATGCCATGGGAGACCCCCAACCAGGGGCATCAACTTTCTATCTTGTTGTACTTAGGGTAGTCAGCAACTTGGCTATACAGACCTAGAAGTGTTTTGAAAAGCTCGCCTTCCATTGAAGTATTGATGCTCCTGTCAGCAAAGCCTTATGGGATCGCTGGACCATGCAAGCTCTCTGATCATGGCAAGGTTGCAATTCCCACAGGGTATGTGTTCAATTATTTTCCAGTGTGTTTAAGACAGAAATTTTCTTTTTCATACAAAGATTATCTGTGTGCTGAAAACTTTTAAGTCCATTTGGATCGTTTGGGTTCTAAGCCCTTTGAAACTTGTTCCAACTTTTTAAAACTCCATTGTTCTGACAGATATGCCTTATATTTCAATCACGTAACCACTCTAATTATGACCCCCATTGCCAGGGCTAATAACGGAGTGTGTTTCCACGGCCAAGGCAAGTATTGTAACTGAACAGCAATCAACACAAACAATTCTGATGTAGCAGTCAGGCATGTCACTCTATGAAAGTAATATGTCTGAGAGCAGATTGTTGCCCTTGTTGGCGGCAACCTGCTATTTGGGAGTGTGTATATACCTCAAACAGATTCATGCTCCTTACAGCCCACCCATCTGCAACTGGTCATTTCAGGGTTCAAGTTAGATAATGGCTCCCATCGAAACAAGTATGGATGAGAACATTATAATATAATGGTAGACAGGTAATGCAACATCTGTGGACACATACATATTTTGGACAGTAAGAAATGAAATTCATCATTTGAATAAAAAAGAGAAGATGGCTATCAAATTATCTAAAGATTTTGCCCCATTTGTATTACAAAAGAGCATGAAATCAACAAATTCAAAGACAAGGAAAAACTAAACAAAACAAACAAACAAACAAAAACCCTGAGTATAATATTACAGTTTCAAGATGAATCAGATGAACTGTGATCCTGGGTGAATCAAGGGATAAACAATGGACAACGCCTCTAGAGTTCACCTCATGCAGTTCAATAAAAAGTTAAAGACCAAGAAAAGTGCTCTTGTTCAACTGACTGAACACAACTCTTTAACATATTTCATTAGATTTTGCTGAAGAATTTGTAGTCTTTTTTTGTGCTTTACTGTACCTGAGCCTGTGCCCGATTCTGATCCAGTCTAGTGAGGCAAGAGAAGTTCTTCTTGGGGATGGAGGGGGCACTCTGGCTGCAGATCAGGCATTGGTGTTCGCCGATTTCCTACCACCACCACCTTTACCGTTTTCTTGGCCCATTTGTCCAGGGCGGACCCTTGGGATTGGAAGATCTTGACATTGGCCTCCAGCAGATCTTTCCGCTCCATTCCAGCTTTACGAGGCATAGCCCCCACCAAGAACGCAGCATCAATGTCCTTGAAAGCTATTTCCTCTCGAGTTGTGGGAATAACGTCTGCCATCAATAGGAGTGACATGTCATTGGTGACAGTTTATGTTATGTATAATTATCATGAATCATTTTTGTGCATGTTTACAGCTAGTTTAATTGCTACATGCCAGCTTTTCTCATGAAGTAAAGCATGAACAGGGCTGAAAACCTAAAAAAAAAAAAAAGCCAATGCCATATAGTGGGGGTTCTACGTCGCAGAATTAACCAGAATTGTGCACTTCGTGCAACAAGCACAATACTTTGGTATATTGTTTCTTGTTGTTGTTGTTGTTGTCGTACCCTGGCTAAAAGACTCCAGGGATCATCCGAACAGCCGAAGTATTTGAACACTATGGCACAAATGCATCAGCTGGGGATGAGAACATTGCGTGTGTGACTGTTTTTGATTACCCCGCCACATGGGCAGCCACACTCCGACTTCGGGGGATTTGGAGACTGATAATGTTATGCTAGGAGCTTGTCACGACTGAAGACAATCCCCACATAACTATGCAGTGCATAACAACATTTTGATGTAGCCTTGGTGTTCTGGCCTATGTCAATTGGTCTAAACACAGCCTTAAGCCAAGGCGTATATTGTTCTTTATAATGTTATAAGTGATTTCAGATTTGAAGCCACTTCAAAATCTTTTTTTATTTGTGAGAAATAAATAAAAAAGATGAGCCAAAATTGCAGACGATTTTCTAGCGCGAGGTGCCCGCAGTGAATATTATCAAGCAAAATGAATGTAAGCTAAAATTATTTTCTAATGATAACATGTTGGATAATGATAAATCGTGTATGAAAATACATACATTTATCCAAAAATTTGCTGGCCTTATTTTGTTTCCTTAATTTTCTATGACTTTGTAGACTCGCAGCGGGAAAATCAAAATGGCCGTTTCCGATCGCGTGTTCGTAATTTGCCAGTAAAAACTTAGTCTTTCGAGGTGAATTATGGATTACAGCTCTTCAGATAGTCTTGAAATGTCATTCTATCATTTTAGTTGTTTTCTGAAGCGTACTAATTCCATCATTTACCTTACTCTTTAAATAAGTTGCCTATTGTGTGTGTGTGTGTGTTCACAGTGTTTTCCTACACTTCGGTGTAGCGCGAGTGCGTGTGTACGTGTGCGTGCCAGCGCTCACACTTTCGTGTGTGCGCGCTCGTGTGTGTGTGTGTGTAATGGGAAAAGGAAAAATTCAGTGCCCAATCCCATTTCACCTCGGGGAAATCCGAAAAAGAGGCAGATAGGGGGAAAGATGAGCAGAAGCAGAGATGGAGAAAAAGAGAGAGTGGCAGATAAGTCTTGTGTTTGGAAGGGGGCGCTTCAGAGTGTGTAAAAGAAAGTGAAAGAGTGGAGTCTTATTCTTGGCAGGGGGCACTTGAGGGTGTGTATGAGGGGGAAGTATATATATATATATATGTATATATAAGACAGATAGATGATGTTCACATGTGTATGTGTCTATGAGTATGCATACCTGGACGGTGGAGATGGTGTTCGGGGTATATAATATATATTATGCTCTACATGTGATATTATTGATATGCTATATATGTACATGGGGTGTGCATAAGATTAAGGTGGGATGGGGAAGGGGTATAGAGAGAAAGGGGTGGAGGAGAGGTTGTGGGAAAGGAAAAGAGCTGGAATGATTCAAACTAATCCATCATTCATCAATCATTTTCCTTTTTCCACCCCCAGCCGGCATTATCACACCAATCCCAACCCCATTATCTCACTTACGACAATGATCATCATCCTGTAGTACTGTTGATCTCACTTATGATAATGATCATCATCCATCAGTCATAGATCATTTCCTCTATTCTCCCAACTTGCATTAACTACTAAGGCCAGTACACAATTCCACTTTTATAAAAGACCTCATCCCACACTACTGTGAATCACACTTACACCATGACAAAAATCATCATCCATCAATCAACAGCCCTGATGTGGCCCTTTGCGGTCGGCTGGGCTATAAGCAACATTATCTTATCTTATCCATCAATCATTGTTTACCTCCTTCATTCCCCCAACCGGAAATTATACACCAATGCCACAACATTATCCAACTTATATAACAATGATCATCATCCTACAGTACTGCTGATCTCGAATGATACATGACATCAGTCATCGACCCCTACCTCCACCCCATCCACCTTCTTCCTGAACCGGCAGTATTATACTAATGCCACCACATTATTTCCCTTATCACAATGACCATCATCCTACAGTATCTCACTTATGACAATGATCATCACCCCCCAGTCATTGATATCTTCCTTTATTCCCCCAACTGGCACTGTTGTACCAATGCTACATTATTCCACCTACATGACAATGACCCTCACCCTATAGTACTACTGATTCCAAATGTTCACCATCCATCAGTCACTGGAAATACTGTCATCCAGTGATTACCTTCATACTGCAATATATTTATGGCAATGAGGAAGCTGACCATTTGGCAAAGGAAGGAGAACAGCAACCCCCAAATAGAACAGAAAGTCTCCTTTCAAAAAAATCAAAAGTGTTATCAAGGAGAACCAAAAACCAAAAAGGCAGATGGCTTGAGCAGCACCCTACTTCAACAAGAGGGATGGACACTACCAGATGCCCATACAAGACCTTTGTGAGACTGAGCACAGGGCACTCCAGACTGAGACATCATATGTCCACTATATTCCACAATGGCAGGTCTTCAAATCATCCATGCAGTACAGCAAAACACACCTGCCAACACACCAATGAAGGGAAAGCCCCATTGACCACTGGGAGGGCCTTCGCCATACAGCAGCCTTCGCCAATACCTCCAGGGTTCCTCCCTAAGTGAACAAGGAAGAAGACCATCCTACTGTACTGTTGATCTCTAATGATTATCACCCATCAGTCATTGATCCCCCCCCCCCCCCCCCCCCCCCCCCCCCCCCCAAGAATGATTCATCTCTGTAGCACTGTTGTTATCAAATGGTCATCACCTAATAAGCTTGTTATCATATTTATATATTTATTCAAAAACCCCCTTGTGTGTGTGTGTGTGTGTGTGTGTGTGTGTGTGTGTGTGGATGTGTGTTTGTACATAATATATAGATACACAATGTATACACACATAGTGTGTGTTTGTGTGTGTGTGTGTGTGTGTGTGTGTGTGTGTGTGTGTGTGTGTGTGTGTGTGATAGTGTTGATTTCACCTATGACAACGGTCACTATTCATCAGTCATTGATCATTTCCAATTTTCTGCTCAGTTGGAATTATCATACCAATGCTATCATGTTATTTCACTCATGACAATGATCAACATCCTATAGCATTGTTTATCCCACTTATGACAATGATGATCATCATCATTAAAAAAAAAAAATATATATATATATATATAATATATATATATATATATATACAAGAAACTAATAAATTCCAAGGATAAGTACCGAGCACCGTTCCAGCAACTTACAGAGCAGCTTGGTGTTGCAATGACTGCAAGAAATATTGAATTATAAACAAAGCTTGCTCTTATGCCTTAGATATATATAGTCTTTACGGTTTAGAAACGCGACACGGCCGCTCCAAAATGTTGCAATATTTGGAAAATCCGACATAGCCTGGCAGGTTATTGTACAAACTGCAAAATGTGTCTGAGTGCAACTAGGCCTTTTCTGTTCTGATCACGAAAAAGCCGGGCAGATCACTTTGTCACGGACGGAGTTATGGCCCTGTCCCCAAGTTGCCGCATTTCACCTTACTCGGCAAAGTGCCACTGTGTCGTTAACTGAGGTCAGATTCACGTGAAAATTGTGTCCTCGTGAAAAAGCAGAGGACACACTACAGGTGAGTAAAATGCAAAGCCACAATGTTTGGTGTCAGTGGGTAAAAAACAACTCGCAAAAAAGGTTACTTTCTCCCTCAACACCACAACACCAAAGGATGCCGCGTATGACGTCACATGAGCGCTGGCGAGCCATCGGCATGTTGGAGGCTGGAAACAGAGTGCAAGAGTGCAAGACGTCGCTAGGGCGCTAAATGTGCACCGGTCGAACATTTATCGTCTTGCAAATCGCCATCAAGCCACTGGGACTGTTCGTGATGCCCCCAGACCTGGTCGGCCACGCGTCCTCACTGCTTGCCAGGAGCGATATGTGGTGCGTAGCTTCAGGGCAAACCCTTTCCAAAGTGCCTCTTCAGTGGGACGACAGATTCATGGACCCGGTAACAGGGTAATTCGCCCCAGCATCATCCTGCAGCTTCTCAGACGCCACCAGCTGTACTGCCGCCGACCCTACCATGGTCACTATCTGTCGCCACAGCATCGTGCTGCCCGCTTGAATTGGGTTCACAGGCACAGGAACACAAACTGGAGAACTGTCGTGTTCAGCGACGAGGTTCGATTCTGTCTGGATCAGATTGACAGGCGTGTTTACGTGTATCGTCCTCGTGGCCAGCGCTTTGCTGGTCAGTACGTGCAGCAGCACAACCTGTGGGGCGGCCAGTCCGTCATGATGTGGGGGGCAATGTGTGGCAACAGACTCATTGGACCAGTGTTCTTCAACCTGCAGCCACTGCCCTTCGCTACATAGCACAGGTCCTGCGCCCTGTCGTAGTGCCCTTGTTTGCAAGACGCCGCCAATATGTTTTCCAGCAAGACAACGCCCCGGCCCACAGAGCACAGGTCACACAAGCCTTCCTTCAGCAGAACAATGTCCAGATGATAGACTGGCCTGCTCTAAGTCCAGACTTGAACCCTATCGAACAGTTGTGGGCCTTCCTGAAACGCCGCATCAACGAGCAGCCCAACCGCCCTCACAATGCTGTGGCTCTGAGACGGGAGATCCAGCGTCAGTGGAACCAAGTCCCTCAGGCCTTTCTTGATCGACTTGTCAACTCCATGCCAAATCGGTGCAATCTCACCGTGATTGCTGGAGGTGGCCACATCCGATATTGAGGCCTTTGCACGGGTGCCTGGATCCAAGGGCGAAAACTCTTGAAAACTTTACAGTGACAATACGTGCTTAGTTTTATCTGAAAAGATCAAATTTCAATCAATGCTATGCAAAAAACCGCTTTGAAATATGTCTACTGTGAATGAAATGGTATCATAATAAAGTTTTCGTTGCAATTTGCCTCTTGATTTTGTCGCGTTTCTAACCGTAAAGACTATATATATATATAGTGTGTGGTTGTGTGTGTGTGTGTGTGTGTGTGTGTGTGTGTGTGTGTGTGTGTGTGTGTGAGAGAGAGAGAGAGAATGGGTGTGTATATGTGTGAAAACTCCCCACAATTAGTCCCATTATGGCCATAATTCACCCATAATACCCTCCTCTCTCATCCCCCCTCCCCACCCTACCCCCACCCCCTTTCTTTTCCCCCAACAACACTATTGCATGAATTTCTCACCCCCCACACACCCCATGCATACATTTGTGAGGGAGGAGAGATATGAACTCTTTCTCTCTCCCCCTCCCCCATTACCCTCTTCCATGCCCCCTCCATATTCTGCTCCCCCCCCCCCCCCCCTTCTCCCGAACGATATCTTACCACCCATTGATCATTTCCATTCTCTTCCAGTCATTACCCCCACCCCCACATAACTACTATCATCACCATCACCACCCATTAAAATTGTTCATTTACTTATTTATTCATTTATATCTTTTATATTCTTTACTAACTTCTTTTATCTATTTCATTTATTTATTCATTCATTTACTTATTATTATGATTTTTATTCATTTAATTTCTTTAAAACTTTTTTGGTGTTATGGGTGAAAATGAATGAATGTACAGCATCCGATTCCCCTTTTTGCTGGCGGCCATTTGGAAATTGCTGAAATATACAAATTTTCCTCTCTTTTTTTAATAGACCTGTATATGGTTATGTTCAGGGCATGGAATTGTGCTTCTCAGCCAGATTTGGTGTTTGTAGTGTTAAATGAACAATTATGCAACATATATTCCAATTTTTGCGTCGGCCTTTTTTTAAAAATGCCAAAAAAACACGTTTCTACAAATTTTTCATGGTGGCTCTAAATCAGGTTTTGATCAGGACATAAAACTGGCCATCTCCGCCAAATTTGGTGCTTGTTGCATGAAGTGCATGATTTTTCGACATAGAACCCCCGCTAATATACATGTAAATTGTCTCTCTAAGCTATATTGTCATTAATCAATTTAGCTGAGCTTATGCCAGGAAAGTGTATATGTTTTAACTGGAATTATAATGAGCCTATTGAGGCAAAGAAGGGAATCATGTGAGAATTGGAGCAAAGCACACTGCTAGCAAACGTCTGAAATTTCAGGCCACTAAGACTTATGATTACAGAAAGGGGAAGTTTTATACAGAATTATGACAAAGCCAAGGCTCAAAAAGGGGGCATGATTCCTCCCTTTGTCTTAATAGGCTCATAGCACAGGCCTAGTTTGATTACTCATCACTTGCCTATTGACTCAGAACACCATGCAAGATTCTTGGGTGGCTAGTGATAATGCTCATTACAAAAATAACAGAACCATTTTTGTATAGCAAAGTAACATAAAATTCAATAGAATATTTATTTCCTTAGAAAATAACCCAGTTGGGTCCACAGTGTCAGCATGCATGTGTGCGATAGGAGTGGCATAGGGACGGCTGCACTTGCAAATTCAAGTGCAGAGTGGATGCCATGCCTGTTTTGGCCAGTTTGGTAACTCGATCAGACATAGTACCATGCCTGTTTTGGCCAGTTTGGTAACTCGATCAGACATAGTACCATGCCTGTTTTGGCCATCTATCAGACCCATAGCTTTCTCTCTCTGCACTTTGTTCAATACTTGGGTTATGACACTGAAAAGGGAGGGAGCGATTAGTCCAACAGAGAGAGAAAGCATCGATGGCACATGGATATCAATCAAACTGTTTGTTCAACCTGGCTGCAAACAGATCAATGTTGGGCTGTGCCATCAGCTGAGTAAGGGCAAGAGAGACTATTTCCGAGTTCAGTCTCCATTCTGTATCTAAATTCACTAACCTGAACTCTTTGTCAGCTGGAAAAAAAAGCAGCACTCAATCACACATCATGCTCAGTTCAACAGCTCCATAGGGTTAGAGTTATAGCACTGCAAGGGTCAGAATGACCAGTACCCATATGATTAATGCATGCTAAAGCATTGTCAATGATGTGAGTATGCTTTCCTCTTACTTCTGCCTGAAAGCACTTTAATGCAAAGTTGTTGTTTTTTTTGTTATCTGTCGAGACGACGAAGACCATCTAGTCATCCTGGGATCGGGGTGAGTGGGTAGATTGCTGGTCAGGCCGATCTGTGCCTGGAAAGATCTATCACAGTACGGACAGGGGATGGTGGCAGCAGCTGGAGATCTGTTGACACTGGTCTTCCTGATCATCCTGCGCTGCTCAGCTGCAGCAATTCTGTTGCTTTCACAGGTTTCTGCACCTTTGCGGACAACTGATTGCCACCCATCTCTATCCTGGGCAGTCTGCTCCCATGTTGTGTGGCTGATGTTGAAGGCCTTCAGAGAGGATTTGAGGCTGTCTTTGAAATGCTTCCTCCGTCCTCCATGAGAGTGTTTGCCCTGTTGCAGTTCGCCAAACAATAGTTTCTTTGGCAGCTGATGGTCTGGCATGCAAACTATGTGACCTGCCCAGCGAAGCTGTGACTGCATCAGGATGGTGAAGATGCTAGGCAGGCCAGCACAAGTGAGGACTTCAGTGTCCGGAATCTTGTCCTGCCACTAAATGCCCATGAGTCTTCTGAGGCAAGTGGTGTGGAAATCCCTCCGGGGGTTGCAACCTTGCCGTGGTCGGAGGGCTTGCGTGGTCCTGTGATCTTTTAGGCTTTGCTGACGGGGGCATCAAAACTCGGCTAGATGGTTAGTTGTGAACACTGCTAGGCCTGTATAGCCAAGTTGCTGACTGGCCAAGCATTACGTGGTAGGAATTGATGCCCCTGGTAGGGTCTCCCATGTCAGAAAGGTTAGGAGTGAGGGCCCAGACAAATAGTAACCCACCTTTTTCCTATTCTGTCTTCTGCCTTTCTTAACGGATCTTTTTCTTTCTTCGTCTCCCCTTCAAGTCTTCTTTTCCACACTCCTTTTCTCTCTGTGGTCTCCTTAAGATCCGCCGCGTTGGCCGTGCGGTGCGACCTGTGTCGGAGGGGAATGAGATCCTGGTGATTGAGAGGACCAGCGCTCTCAACACATCACTTTGGCTCGGACCTCTCCTAGACAGGGAGTACACCTTGGCCCGGGTGTACTAATCGGCTCCCTTCTTGGGGCTGGGTCAAAACAGGCATTTCTCCGGCTGGCCAAGATAACCCCTGTAGTGCTCAGCTCTCTGTTCCCGGGAGTTGGGCATGATCAGGGGGGATAGGGTTGGTAGGTTTTTGTCTGTTGTATATCTCTCCTGAAGCCTGGAAGGGGTCAAGACAGTGATTCTTGGCCCTGGCCCCTTAGTTGGACTCCAAGGTGGGTGGGTAAGGGAGGGATGAAATATAATAAAATACACATGGCTTTTTCAAAAAACTACCCCCCCCAAAAGGAAGAGGAAGGCAGCATCCCCTTTTTCAGAGGACTTTCAAACAGACAGCGATTCCGATACTGAGGTACGACAGAAGACAGGTTTCTGGGCTTCCTGGCTCGTGATGGAAGGGACGGAGCAGGAAAGACCCCTTTCATCTCTGAGCCCTTTTGCCATCCAAAAGGGCTTTCAAGGTCTAGCAGGTGACCCTCAGTCAGTCAAAAGGTTGAGGAATGGTTCATTTCTAATTCAATGTCGATCTAAAAAGCAATCTGAACAACTGTTGAGAGCAACAAAGATAGTGGACAGGGAGATCAGGGTGACTCCTCATAAACAGTTAAATTCGTCAAAAGGTGTGATTCGCTGCAGAGATCTATCAGGGGTCTCAGAGGCAGAAATCAAGACGGAACTGGCGTCCCAAGGTGTGACGGAGGTGCGCAGGTGACGGTAAAGAAAGGTTCAGAGAGAGTGGACACCAACACCCTCTTTCTGACGTTCTGCAACCCTGTGCTGCCTCCGGTCATCAAAGTCGGTTACCTAAATGTTCATGTTCAGCTGTATGTGCCGTCCCCGTTAAGGTGTTTCAGATGCCAGAGGTTTGGCCATGTCAGAGACCGCTGTTCTGAGCAGGAGGTGTGCGGTATTTGCTGCAAGGCAACCCATGATGGGCCGTGTAAAGATCCGGCACATTGTGCAAACTGCGGTGGCGACCATCCCTCCTCTTCACGAAATTGTCCTCTGTGGATTCAGGAATCTGCAATACAAAGAGTTAAGACAGAAAAGAAGATCTCCTTTTTTGAAGCCCGCAAGCAGGTTGTGGGCAGTCAGACGGCCACAGCATCTTCATATGCTTCGGCCGTAAAGAAAATTTCCACTCGGTCAGTCTGCTGCCAGACTGATGAATTTATCTTTTCAAAGACACTGCAAGGAAGAACTGTCAGCTCTGGTGGAAGCAGGTCCACCACCTCCCAACCCACAGTGAATGCCCTGGTGGAGGCAAAAAAATCCGCCACCCCTCAGACTGCCCAGCAGTCTACAACATCTGCTGCTGGGCAGATTAAAAAACCAGCACCCGCAACTCGAATTCCTCTGTCCAGTGCCCGTGCGGGCAAGGGAGTTCAACCCAGTGTGGAGATGGTGGAGATGAGGAAGAAACCTCCACCATCTCCCAAATCCAGACCTCCACCATCTCCAAACTCCAGGCCTTTGTCACCTGCGGGCAAGTCTGCCAGCAGGTCCAAAGACCACCACAGTCCAGTGAAACTAACTAATAAATTCGCTCCATTAGATGCGGACGTTGAAGAGGAGATGACCTGATTTCTCTCCTTTTCGCCTCTGCACCATGGATAGTACAATATTCCATTGGAATATCCGTGGTCTAAATTCCAACTTCGAGGAGCTGCAGCTTCTGTGTCAGTCTCTAAAACCTTCCGTCGTGGCTCTTCAAGAAACTCAAATTCAAAGCCAGAAGACCTTTACTCTTTCTGGCTTTAATATTCTTTCGAAACCTGCACAACCATCCACGTTGGGACTGTCGGGCGGTGTTGCCCTTCTCCTACACAAAACTTTGTTGTATAGTCCTGTCATTCTGTCTACCTCCCTTCAGGCTGTAGCTGCGAGAGTCACTCTCCACAAGACTGTGACAATCTGTTCCCTTTATCTCTCACCTTCTGTCCCGGTTTGTCGTCAGGACCTTGTCAGTCTGATAGAAGAACTTCCTCGACCTTTTTTGCTGTTGGGTGACCTTAACGGTCACAATCCTCTTTGGGGTAGTGCCAGTACGTCATCCAGAGGTTTGCTAATTGAGGATGTCCTTTCAGATTTGGATTTGTGTTGTCTGAACGACGGATCTGCAACTTATCTCCACTCTTCCACAGGTTCACTTTCATGCTGAGATTTGTCGGTTTGTGACCCCTCGCTGGTCCTGGACTATGAGTGGTCTGTCCATGACGATCTGCACGGAAGTGACCATTTCCCTGTCCTTCTACAACCTGTAATAACTGAACACGTCTCTGTCTCTCAGCATTTAAATTATAAGAAAGCAAACTGGGATCTATTTGCAGCCACTGTTTCTAAGGAGTTCCAGGACACTGATTTTTTTCAGAGTCCTGACCCAGCTGAATCACTGACTAACACTATGATTAAATGTGCTAAGGCCTGTATTCCAGTGTCTTCCGATAAACTTCAAATGCCAAAAACACCCTGGTTCGATTCAGAATGCCAACAAATTTCCAAAGTTAGAAAACGGGCTCAGCGTCAGGTATACCAACGACCTTCGGGTCCCAACGCTCGAGCCCATCAGAAACTCCGTGCTAAATCAAGACACACTTTTAAAATCAGTAAACGTCGGTCCTGGAGAAGCTTCTGCTCCAGGCTGACATCAAAAACTTCCAAGAAAAAAGTGTGGAACATCATTAAGAAAATCAAAGGGAAGAACACCTGTCCCACTGTGAACCATCTCAAGTTTTCGGATTCTTTAATAACAGAGAAGAAAGCAGTTGCTAATCTGCTTGCTTCAACCATTGAAAAGAATTCCTCCTCTTCTAATAAATCAGCCACTTTTGTCAAAAACAAAGCCCTAAAAGAAAAATCACCCTGCAACTTTTCATCCGACAACATGGAAGACTACAATCTTCCTTTCACGTTAAACGAGCTGAAATCTGCCTTGCTCTCTTGCAGCGATTCCTCTCCAGGTATAGATGAAATCCATTATCAACTGTTGAAACATCTTCCGCAAGAAGGTCTGAACATCCTGTTACAGGTATACAACCATGTGTGGACTACAGGTTGCTTTCCACCCTCTTGGCGGAAAGCCCTCATTATTCCCATCCCCAAACCTGGAAAAGATCTTTCTAATCCATCTAATTACCGTCCCATAGCTTTGACCAGCTGTGTCTGTAAATTGATGGAAAAAATGGTCAATGCTAGGCTCATGTGGAAACTCGAAACCGATGGCCTTTTGGCGAAAGAACAGTGTGGTTTCCGCAAACATCGGAGTACAGTTGACCATTTGATTCGTCTGGAATCTACACTTAGGAACGCCTTTCTGAACAAACAGCATGCAGTGGTAATTTTTCTTGATTTGGAGAAGGCCTACGATACCACCTGGAAGTTGGGGATACTTCATGATCTCCACGATCTGGGTTTTCGAGGTCATCTTCCGCTTTTTATTCAAAATTTTTTGGCAGACCGACAGTTTCAGGTCCGGGTTGGCACCACTCTCTCTGATGTCCACGAGCAGGAGTTGGGTGTTCCCCAGGGGAGCATACTGTCTCCTGCCCTCTTTAGTATTAAAATCAACAACATTGTGAAATCAGTTCAGCAGGGTTCAGACTGCTCATTGTTTGTGGATGATTTCGCTGTCTACGCAACTGGAAGCCTGTACCCGAGTGTCCAGCGCAGGCTCCAGCTTTGCGTAGATAAAATCCATCGGTGGGCGGATGAAAACGGTTTCACCTTTTCTCCAACAAAGACGCAGTGTATTCACTTCCATAATTTCCGTCAGTTTTTTCCAGATCCTGAACTTCAAGTAGGGAAATCTCCCATCCCAGCTGTTAAGAGGCCAAATTTCTGGGAGTCATTTTTGACCAAAAACTTAACTTTCTCAGCCATATTAAAAACCTCAAAACGGCTTGCCAGAAAGCACTGAATATTCTGCGGGTTGTAGCGCACACTGACTGGGGCGCTGATAAGAAAACTTTGCTGCACCTCTACAGAGCCCTGGTCCGTTCCAAATTGGACTACGGTTGTGCTGTCTACGGCTCCGCAAGATCGTCTTACCTCAAACTCTTGGACCCTATCCACCATCAAGGGCTTCGTCTCTGTCTTGGAGCGTTCCGCACCACCCCTGTGTACAGCCTGTACGCAGAGGCGGGTGAACCTTCACTGTCCAACCGCAGGCTGAAACTGTCTTTGAATTATTACATCAGACTGTTCTCGGAACCAGAAAACCCTGCCTATGACTGTGTCTTTGATCCTCCGTTCCAAAGTAAGTTTGTAAACAACCCTAAATGTATTCCGCCGTTTGGTCTTCGTATGCAGCCTCACGTGCGGAATGCAGGTCTAGACCTAGGTGTAGTATCTGACTTTTCCAAGTTTCCGGATCAACCACCGTGGACCTTCTTCACGCCAGAGATTCGTTTTGATCTTGCAGCTTTTCGCAAAGAGTCTACCAGCTCTCTGGCATACAAGGCATTGTATGCTGAGCTCTGTTTGAATTTCCCATCCTGACAAAAAGTTTTTACTGACGGTTCCAAATCTGAAGATGGAGTGGCCTGTGCAGCCTACTGCCCTGGGGCTCCTTCTCAGATACTGTTGGAACATATTCATTCAGATGCTTCTGTCTATTCTGCTGAACTTACTGCTCTGGTTTTGGCTTTGAAGATAATCTCACATTCTTCAAAGAGGGACTTTCTGGTTCTGTCGGATTCGCTGTCAGCTTTGGAGGCCATAGCTGGCCGCAACCTTCAGCATCCAGAACTTTTACTTTTTTTTGAACTTTTTAGTAAGTTGAAGGCGGACGGTTACAACATTACTCTTGCTTGGGTTCCTGGTCAGTTTGGCATCGGCGGGAACGAAATGGTTGATCGTTTAGCCAAGAACGCCACAAGAGAGAAACTGTCCAACACTTATATCCCCTGCTCAGATGTGAAACCCAAAATTAAACGATTATGTGAGAGACGTCTGGCAGGAGGATTGGAACACACAGACGAATAACAAACTCTTTCAGATCCGTCCAAACCTTAAGGACTTCCTCCCATCTACGTCGGGTGGTCGTAAAGAGGAAACAGTTCTGTGCCGGCTGCACACCGGCCATTCGTATTTTACCCATTCTTACCTTTTAAAGAGTGAAGAAGCTCCGTGGTGCATTCCATGTCATGCGCCACTCACAATGAAACATGTTCTTTTAGAGTGTTGGGACTTGCACGATGTGAGACACAAACATTTTACAGCGGAGTCCATGAAGATCCTGTTCAGGGATGTCCCGCCTGACGTGATCCTTGAGTTTTTGAGAGAAATTAACATTTTTCATCTGATTTAAGATTTTACGGAAGAAAGATTTTTAACAAAGTTTCTGGTGCGTTTGTAGACGATGTCATTTAACGAGATGTGTGAAAGTTTTTTTTTTTTTTTTTTTTAAATGACTGGTGAGTTGATTTTAACGTGGTGACAGCCCTGATGTGGCCCTCTGCGGTCGGCTGGGCTATAAGCAACATTATCTTATCTGGTGTGGAAATGGTTCAGTTTCCTGGCTGGTAAACTGTCCATGTTTCACAGCCTTAGAGCAGTGTGGTGAGAACTATGGCCTGATACATCTTGATCTTGGTCTCTAGGGTGATGCCTCTCCTGTTCCATACGTTCTTGTGGAGTCTGCCAAAAGCGGCACTAGCTTTGGCGAGCCGGGCATTCACCTCATCGTCAATAACATTTTTGGACAGAGTGCTGCCTAGGTAGGTGAACTTATCCACCGCGTTCAGTTGCAGTCCAGTGATGGTGATGACTGGTTCAACGTATGGCTTTCCTGGGGCTGGCTGGTGCATCACTTCAGTCTTTTTCGTATTGATTGTCATGTCGAAGTTGTTACAAGCAGAAGAGAACTTGTCAACACTGTGTTGCATTGTCGCTTCTGAGACAGCGTTGAGGGCACAGTCGTCCACAAAGAGGAAGTCATTGACAGTGTCCGTCGAGACCTTGGTTTTCGCTTGAAGTCTCTTGAGACTGAAGACTGATCCATCTGTGCGGTACTTGATGACGATGTCAATCTCCACGTCACTGAATGTGTCAGTCAACATGGCCGAGAACATGAGCTGACAGGGTGGGAGCAAGAGCGCAACCCTGCTTCACTCTGTTTGAGACTGGAACGGTTCAGATGTTTCAGATGTCTGGCCATTGTGTTGGATTCTGGCCAGCATGCCGTCATGATGTTGGCGTACATGGCAATGAACTTTCTGGGGCATCCGTACTTCGCCATAATTCTCCAAAGTCCCTCCCTACTGACAGTGTCAAAGGCTTTGGTCAGATCAACATAGGTGGAGTACAGGTCGACATTCTGTTTCCTGACACTTTTTCTTGAAGCTGTCCGGCAGCAACACCATATTGATGGTCCTGCGTTCTTTCCGGAAGCCACACTGACTCTGGTAGGAAAACCTTGCTCAAGATGTGAGTTGAGCCGGTTGAGAAGAACTCTAGCCAGGATCTTGCCTGCAATCAATAGCAGGGAGATAAAACAATAGTTAATCGCAGACCTGACGTTTCCTTAGCATTTGTAGAGATGAACGATGGAGGCAGCTTAAGGTCTTGAGGAACTGTCTGGTGCTGCCATATGATCTGAAGGAGTTGATGAAGTTTGTTCACCAGAGCCGCACCACCTCTTTGTAGACTTCAACTAGTATTGCGTCTAAGCCAGGCACTTGCCACTGATAACAGACAAATGCTTTCCGAGGCTCCTCCAAAGTTGGTACGGGCTCCAGTGTCTCATCATCGGAATTTGGGGTAGTCGATTGATGGCTTCATTGTTTGATGGTGGATAGGCGGTTGTTCAATACGCTATCAAAGTGTTCAGCGCATCTTTCTAGTATTTTCTCTTTATCTGTGATCAGCGTTGATTCATCTGCACTGACAAGTGGAGATGAGCCCGAGTGGTGGGGCTGTAGACTTCTTTCAAGCCATTGTAGAAGTTTTTCATGTCGTTCCTGTCTGCAAAGCCCTGAATCTCATCAGCTTTGTCACTCAGCCAGGAGTCTTGCATCTGGCACAGCTTTTGCTGGATGTTTCTGCATATGTTTCTCAGCACGTCATTCTTTGCTGTTGACTGTGGGTTGTCAATGTGCGCTTTGAGAACACAATGTTTTTCCTCTAGAAGCTGCTGGATTTCAGTCATCGAACCAGTCCTTGTGCATCCTGGTTGTGGGTCCCAAACACTCCATAGCTGTGCTGTACACCGTCTCACGAAGTGAGGCCCATGCTGCTTCCACATCGTGGTCATTCAGTGTGATGGACTTCAAGCGGGTTTCCAGGGTGTCAACAAAGGACTGTTTAGTAACGACGACCTTGAGCTTGCTGACATTCAGACAATTTGGTGGTTTTACACCTTGAGGACATCTCTTGGGCTGGACATGAAGCCTGAGCTTTGAGACAATGAGGCGGTGATCTGTCCAGCACTCTGCGCCGCACATGGCCTTTGTGATTCAGTGACCTGTCCCTCTTCCTCATGATGACATTGTCAATAAGATGCCAATGTTTGGATCATGGGTGCATCCATGATGTTCTGTTGCGGGTAGGGAGGCAGAAGATGGTGTTCGTGATCAGGAGGTCATGCTCGACACATGTCTGAAGGAGAAGCAGACTGTTGCAATTGCAGCTGCCAACCCCATGCTTTCAGTCACGCCTTCCCAGGTGGTGCTATCACTGCCAACTCTCGCATTAAAGTCACCAAGAATGATGAGCTTATCAGCGCTGGAACAGTGGTGATGACGGCATTCAAGTATTCATAAAACTTGTTTTTGACCTCATTTGGGTTGGTCATGGTGGGTGCATAAGTACTGACAATGGTGGCAAACTTTTGTCCTCATGCGGAGGGAGCCACAGCGTCATCAAGCGATCGTTCACTCCTTCAGGCAGGCCAACCAGCTTGCCGACAAGTGTTGACTTCACCGCAAAGCCAACCCCAGCCTCACTTCTCTCCTCAGGTCCACGCCCACTCCAAAAGAACGTATAGCCTGCACCTTGTTCACAAAGTTCACCTTCCCCAGCCAGCCTAGTCTTGCTTAGGACAGCGATGTCAATCTTGTATCTGGCAAGTTCATTTGCAATGAGGGCTGTATGCCTCTGGGGTCTATCCGAGGCTTCCCTGTCAAGCAGCGTGCGGACGTTCCATGTGGCCAGGTTAAGAGGAGTAATCCTCGTTTTTCTTTTTTCTGTCTTGTTTTGACCGCAATGATAGGGTCCTCGCCAGCCACGGTATGCTGGATAGGGTGATGTGGAGCAGGCAATGTTTAGGGCACCTTTTCTAGCCCCTTCCTCATGCCATGGAGGTGAGAAGTGCTATCCTAAAAAGGGCTGCTTAGTCACTCAGGGGGCTGCCTACCGCCACTGCTGCTCTGATTCAGTGACGTCCAACCATATGGCCTGAATCACCTGTGTGCAGGTCTGCGGCTACGACTTTCAGTGTACCCACACCTGTCGCTTCGTCGCTCGCCCATCACCATAAGACTTGGTGATATGGGATGGGATGAAGGATGACTGATGAAATGCGCAATGACTGATTAAAGTGAGGAAGAGTTGCACGTCGTCAACCTCACTCTCTTGTCCGAGACCACCTGTATCCAATGGCAAGACAAGGTTGAGACGGTTGGAGATGGAGACGGATGCAGTGGATGACCTAGATGTTCTACGTGCCTCATCTAGCTCTTTGCACTCCACAGTGCATTGATGTAACGCCTTTCTGTCTGTTGAACCATAAAGGTTTCTTCCGCAGTGTCCGCCGGCATCCAGTCTTTGCATGCGTAGGTAGGCAAGCCCTAACTCATACTCATATCCCCCACCTCTGTGAACTGCAGTAGGGTGTCACTCTCTTCTGCCTTCACAGCCGTTGGGAAACTGCATCCTCATCCGCCTGATCTGCCATTGGAGCTTGGTTTGCCAGATTTTTTTTTATCGAGGTTGACTCCTCTAGATCTGTCGTGTTTAACCTGGGGGCTTGCGCTGCCCAGTTACAGTGAGTCACCTCTGGAGGATGTGGTTGGAAACCACGCATAATCAGTCTTGAAGTGAAAGAGGCTATGCCAAGCCAGGGGACTAATACCACAAGGATGCTCTGCTGATGTCAGTACCTGTGCCAGGCAACAACTACATATAGCACCACAAGCAAGCAGAGCAAAACAAAGCAGAGCAAACAAGCGTGGACAACATGCAGCCATCACCACAACACAAAGCAAAGACACAAGGCCCTGGGTGGCACAAGGGGAAGAATCCTATAGATATCTCCACTGCCCATACCACCAGCGCTTTTTCACTTCCTGGGATTTTTTATCTCTGCAACTCCCACAATGTAAAGTAAGCTGCTTTTAATCATGATAATTTATATAAAACCCCTTTCTTCAGGCAACCACTTGTCTCCAGGATAACTCTCACCCAGTGTGCAACACCAAACTATGTCAGATGCATCAGATGTGAGATGATTTCAGGCTCAGGTTGATTAATGACATTTTGAGTCCTCCATTGCAGTTCCATTTTGGCAGAAAGTGATGATGTCATGTGCCAGTCAGAGTCTCCTCTCTTAAGTTTCAGTGCCTCTTTGCTCTCTTTCTCCTGCTGGCGATAGCACAGACGTCCATATATAACTGTCGGGAGAACAGCTGCTTCCCAGTTTTTGCCATGTCACTGATTGTAACTGACTCACTCTCTCAGCCTCCTGTAACCGACATCTTTTTTTAAAAACAGCAGAATAGCATGCAATCATGTCCGCGACTTTTTCAAAGGTTAACTTGACCATCATGGTCTGTGAATTAATGATTGACCCAAGGCATTGTAGTTGTTAGTTCAGATTCGACTTACCAGGGTGAATTACAACCCTAGAGATCATAAGAATGTACATTATAGCAACATGAAACATCAGTTTCTACTACCAACAGAGAATCATCAAAATGAAGAAGATGATGACCCTTCTTTCTCAATGTGGCAAAGACAGGTTTCATCAGTTTGTGAATTTGTGAGGGCTAGTGCCAAACCATATG
>CM031605.1:82479655-82499733 GCA_018398815.1 Conus ventricosus | reverse complement strand
CGGAACGCAAGTTCTCGGATCTGGACATGAGTTTATTCTTTCAGCGTTTATATTTTCAGAAATAAAGGAAAATATGACGTAAGCTTGTTAAAAGTGGCTTCACTCTGGGACATTAATCAGCAATGATTTAGTACAGGAACAAAATTGTCAAATGTGACTTACTGCATTTTATTCCTTGTGTTCTGAGGTTTTCATCGATAGTAAATATGTGTTAATAGTTTGAACGGACAGCGAGCCAGACAACACTGAAGCTGCCATAGAAAACACAAATTTCTGTTGGTTCCGGCCTCGCGAGGCCCGTTTCGTCTCTGGCACCGTGTTGCTGGCTTTGCGGCCCGGTACATTGTTATAAAAGTAGAGCGTTGTGTGAGAATGGAGCAGAGTGTTCCCTGATGTGATCGACTGGCGTGAGAGGCGGAGAGAGTGCTCAGTGCGCTGAGTGCTGTGCGAGAGAGATTGCTCCCAGGGCTGAGTTCCTGGTTTGAGCTTATCATGGAAGGCAAATAAAAGGAGAAAACTCCACGTCGTCCTCTTGTGTCTTCTTGACCGGCTGCTGTCCCTTGGTTCCTGCACTTATCACCATCTGCCTGTCTTCACCTGCACACCCCTTACCCCTCCACACCATCACAACTGGCGCTGCAAGCAGGATTGAAGACAAGGGACCAAGAAGACACAGCCCAAGAAGACCGGACACCATGGCCAGCCAACTACCTCTGCACCCCCTGCATCAGCTCCCCAAATTCATGGGTACCGAGAGCAGCAGGGAAGTGGACGACTTCATCCGGGAGGCCAGGCTTGCCCTACACCTGCAGCCCCTGGATGACAGGACAGCCGCCCTCTGGCTGATTGCCGCCCTAGATGGCCGAGCTCGCCAGGAGGTGATCAGGCTGCCAGCAGCAGAGGTGGACTCCCCAGCCAAGATCTTTACCATCTTGGAGGAGAACTGGGGAGAGGAGCGTGATGTGGTCACCCTGGCCACAGCGTTTTTCACCAGGCAGCAGGGCCAGGACGAGACCATCTCTGAGTATGGGTCCCATCTCCAGTACCTCTGGCGGAAAGTCAACCAGGCTGGGGATGGACTACTGCCAGCAACCATACTCAGGGACGCCTTCACCCGTGGCCTACGACAAGCAGCACTCCGCAAGGATGTCCGGTATTTCGTCCGGAACCATCCTACCACCACCTTTGAAGAGGCTAGGAAGGAAGCCCAAAGGTGGATGCAGGACTGCAGTGCCGACGGCGACATCCTCCACACGGCTGGCAATGCTGCTGTTGCCTCACTTCAAAGTCAGCTAGAGGCACTCACAGCTACAGTCGCCAGCTTGAGGCAGGAAATCCAGCAGCCACCACCTGCACGGCCACCACTGCAGGTCTGCAGCTGTGTGACGGGCACACAGCACTCAGGACGACGGCCCAGGCGGAGGCGACGGAGGTCGGCACCTGTGAAAACTGGGGACAAACCCCAGTCCTCTGCCACTGTCAGCAGCCAGAATGCTGACAAGCGACATGGCCCAGCAGCACCCAGGCAACAGGCAAAGTCCATTTTGCCTCAGCTGTCACCAGGAGAGATGCGCCAACTGCAGCAGGAGGACCCATCCATCGGGCCAGTTCTCTCCTCCTGGCCAAAGAAGCCTGCAGCTGGCGAGAATAGGGAGCTACAGGCCCTCACCCAGCAGCATAGCCGATTCACCTGCCGACAGGGGGTGCTGTATCGGCAAATGGTGGACCCTAAACTTGGGGCGTGTGAGCAGCTGCTCCTTCCCAGATTGCTCTGCCCCAAGGTTTTGTCAGCAGTCCACAACCGCCAGGGTCACCAGGGCTACCAACGTGCTGCAGAGATGCTGCGGCCCCTGGTCTACTGGCCTGGTGTGTACCTGGATCTAGAGCAGCACCTGGCTGATTGCCGACCCTGCAGAAAGGTCGGCCAGACCGCCAGTGCCTCCATGCCACCAACCCGTGCGCCAGAACCCAGGCCACCACAGGCTGCTGTGGCCTCCAAACAACGGGTCTGGCCCCGTCAGGCAACTTCCCCACCTGACAGCCGAAGTGACGCCCTGCCTGACTGGAGGAGACGGAAGCTGGAACCACCACCAGACTCCAAGATGGACTGGCAGATGTTCCCGCAGCTCAAGCCAAGAACTGCAGGCCACCCTGTGGCCACTCGTGTTCCGCCTCTGGTACGTGTTGTTGATCCACCTGTGCCAGCCCCACGGTGAACTACTTGTCTGGTGGTGAAACCAGTGAAGAGGTATGTTGGTGATCACATGAACGATCAGGAACTCTCGCATAAATAACTTAAACAGAAGTTCTCAGAGAGTTGAACAGTAAATATATTCCAGGTTTGATTTACGGTTAAATGCCTCTTTTGAGAAGAAGTGATGCGGACTGTTATACCTTGTTATATTCTGATGTTGGCTTTAATTGTTTTTGACACAAGTCAGTATATGTTGATTGTTCTTCATATTGGATTATGATGTATGCCCCTGTTTTTTTGTGTGTTTTTTTAGCTAACAGTAGTTGTGAAGGAACTAGGTTGAGTTTGACTTTTGGGGAAATTTTGTTCAAAATGACAAAACCCAGCCAAATCATACCTTCCTGGGGACTTGACACAAAGGATTCTATAGCAAAATCTGTTTTTGCCACTTTATATTTGACTTAATGGAATTTTGTCATTTGGTAACCAATACTTTGGATTTAAAGGAATCCTTCCGAGTATATTTTATGTCTGACCTCTTGGGATTTTGGTTCAAATAACCAAGTCCATTATAGTCAAGTTTGGTGCCTACCCAATGTTTTGGATTTTTAACAAATCCTTTCTAGTCATTTTGTATTTGACATTTTGGAATTTTGTTTAAATTATATGCCCATTCTAGTCAATGCGAATCTGCCGACTTTCAGAAGCCTTGTTAAAAAAAAAGCAAGCCCTTGTTAGTTGGAATGATATGAATACAAAGAATGAGAGAGAGAGATGTTTTGATGCTTTGTTTTGATACACTGATATAAGGGTTTTATTTAGGACTAGAAATGCCTCTCCAGACTCGAGGTCTGAAGCTCCAGTTTTCCCATTGATTTATGTGTTGTACTTGATGACTCTCTCATTTTATGTCAGCGAGGACGCTGGTTGTAACAGAGTAGGGGGGGATGTAGCCGGGTGCTAACAGTGTATACATTTCTTTTGGTTACCTTTCGTGGATGAAAATGTTTTGTTCGAGAGTTATCTTCCCCTTACCTCCCTTGGTCGAATCTCATTTTCTTTATTGTGTAAATTCTTTAAATCATGAATACCTCAGAACCTACATAGTTGTATGTACGTCACTAAAGTCACAAAAATTAATGTATTTGATTCATTACAACCGTACTGGGCTGAGAAGCCCATATTTTCTCTAAACTGGGATTTTGCATGAGCAATCTTTGCGCCATTTTCAATTGTCTGTCGAATGAACATTGAATAATTCTTGATTTTACAAAAAGTAAGAGGAAAAACCGAAGAATCTGAAGATGCATGTTAAAAGTAATGTCCATGAGCTCTCATTTCGTATATCGCATGCTTAGGATCTTTTCCGCACAGGCTTTCGACTATACGAAATGACTGACGACGCCGGTTCCCTTGAGCCAAGTCGCCTTCTTCGTTCATTGTCGGAGTTTTGATCCAAATTATCATTCAACGAAATTCGGACTTCCGATCGAAATCTTGCTAATGACTCCATTTCTGTTATGAATACAACTGAAAATGTGTAGAATTTATTATTTAACAGACCATTTCAACAGAGTATTTTTCAGTTGGAAATTGTGTCAAAAGTAGGCGCCGATGGCCCGGCGAAGTGAAAAGTCAGCTGTGTTTTCTATCAAACTTTAAACGCAAAGTTCTCCGCTTGGACGGCATCTTGGATAATGAAATTTATATGTATAAAAAGAGCGAGATGCCAGCTTTTTATTCATTACAAAATTATTTCACGCTGTTTAGTATTTTTCATCGAAATAAAGGAAAATATGACGTAAGCTTGTTAAAAGTGGCTTCACTCTGGGACATTAATCAGCAATGATTTAGTACAGGAACAAAATTGTCAAATGTGACTTACTGCATTTTATTCCTTGTGTTCTGAGGTTTTCATCGATAGTAAATATGTGTTAATAGTTTGAACGGACAGCGAGCCAGACAACACTGAAGCTGCCATAGAAAACACAAATTTCTGTTGGTTCCGGCCTCGCGAGGCCCGTTTCGTCTCTGGCACCGTGTTGCTGGCTTTGCGGCCCGGTACGTTGTTATAAAAGTAGAGCGTTGTGTGAGAATGGAGCAGAGTGTTCCCTGATGTGAGCGACTGGCGTGAGAGGCGGAGAGAGTGCTCAGTGCGCTGAGTGCTGTGCGAGAGAGATTGCTCCCAGGGCTGAGTTCCTGGTTTGAGCTTATCATGGAAGGCAAATAAAAGGAGAAAACTCCACGTCGTCCTCTTGTGTCTTCTTGACCGGCTGCTGTCCCTTGGTTCCTGCACTTATCACCATCTGCCTGTCTTCACCTGCACACCCCTTACCCCTCCACACCATCACAATGAGAAAACCGAAGAATCCAAAAATGCACATTAGAAGCAAAGTCCATAAGCTCTCATTTTGTATATCGCATGACTAGTATCTTTTCCGCACAGGCTTGCAACTATACGAAATGACTGATGGCGCCGGCTCCCTTGAGCCAGTCGCCTTCTTTGCACATTGTCGGAGTTTTGATCTGAATAGTCGTTTTACAAAATTCGGACTTCCCGATCGGAATCTTCTTAACCTTCGCCAGAACACACATAAAACCTTGCATAACCGACGATGTGGGTCCTCCACGACCCATACTTTTCATAGAAGCCTCAAGGTCTCTATTCCTCAACTGATGATGCAGGTCCTCCACGACCCATACTTTTTATAGAGGCCTCAAGGTGTCTATTCCTCAGCCGACGATGTGGGTCTTCCACGACCCACATTCTCTAATAGTCATAGACCACGTGAACATGCTGTTTTTTCGAGAAAAAGATGGCGACTGAGGCAGAGACGACCCTAGAAGAGTTGTTCACCAGTTTGGGGTAAGTTGCCTTATGTTTGCTTGTCTCATGGGTTAACCAGTTTGGGGTTAGTTGCCTAAACTCGCTTGTTTCATGTGTGATACCAGACTTGGGATTACATTGTTAGCAGGCCTAGTACTGTACTGAAGTCGTTCTTCTTTGCATGAACTAAGTCTACACCTATCAGCGACAAAGTGAAAACCGGAAATAGGCTGAGAAGTAAAAGTGCACAGACACACGCAAAAGCGTACCACAGACACAGACTTGAACACTCAATCGTCAAGGCATAATGAGTGCGGATGCAGTATCATGCCCATGTAAGTGCACTTCTGGTGCATGTATGTGTGTGTGTGTGTGTGTGTGTGTGTGTGTGTGTGTGTGTGAGAGAGGAGAGAGAGAGAGAGCAGGGAGGGGTGGGAGGACATAGAGAGAGGGAAAGTTGCACACCCAGACAGACAGACAGACATGCACATAAGACAGATGGACAGAGCTAGAGAAAGGCTTGGTTCCAAATGGTAAGTGTGTGACTAGTGATGAATAAAAGTTCCACCAAATTTTCTGTAATACATTTTTCATCATCTAGTGCATAGGAATTATAACTGACTGTATCGCTGACACTTTGTTCTAGACTGGAGATGCCACCCATGCTGAGGCACTTACTGTTCCATGTAGGTACCTGTTGCAAGGACGTCTACCGGGCTCTTTGGGGGAGCCTGATGGTAGGTTTTCTACTCTCTTCACCCTCCCCATTTTCACTCTCACCAATGTTGTCTTTGAAACATGTTTCCATACAAAGACTACATGTTGTCAGTTACAGGTACATATTAAACCATTCGCCATGTTTTCATCTGTCACAGATCCAAACACAAAAAGAAACAAGAATGTATGCAAGTTTAGAAAACAACATTCACTGTTTTATTCAGTACGCTAATTATAACAAAGTAAAAAAAAAAGGAAAAGTTTACAAACACTTCACAGATGACAAACAACCGATATTTAGTGGGTGATCCTTGATGAAATACAATACAAAGGACACACATAGTAAAACATATTGCATAAATGAATTTTTATTCTCCAGCCTGTTAAAGTTTTCTTTGTATCTGTGCAGTCATGTGGCCGATACATAGTTTTGTAACAGACTGGAGAGTGACCATGAAACATATTTTTTTTACCCAATGTTTCAGTTCGTCGACAAGCTCCCAACAAAGGGTGAGCGCACTCTGGTATACCCAGAGGAGGTCAGGGAGGCGGTGCGCCAGCGCTTTGGCGACCCCCCTGATGCCGGTGCCTACGACGGGCAGTACACCGACAAGGTAATTACTGTACTACATGTTTGTTATATCTGGAGTGTTCCCAATAGAACACACACAACACTGAGATGGTTTCTAATCAGTGTCAGTGACTGCATACCCAGAAAGAATATATTTTGATTTAGCTGAAAAAAGTATAAAGGACACAAATCAAGGAAATAATGACATTCATTGCTATGTTGACCAACATCGTCAAGTAAAAACACAAACAAAAGCAACCTAACAGCACTAATTCAGAATGATACACCTCCAAATCAAGCTATGTGTGTATCTGCTATATGCTTTGATTAAGCTGACCAAAACAACATTATAAAGGACACAACTCAAGAAAATAGTGACATTCATTGCGATGTGCTTTGATTTAGCTGACAAAAAAGTATAAAGGACACAAATCAAGAAAATAATGACATTCCTTACTCATATTGACCAACATCATCAAGTAAAAAAACCACAACAAAGCCAACCTAACAGCACTAATTCAGAATGATACAACTCCAAATCAAGCTATAGATCGTATTACAAGATTCAGCAAAACACCGTTGATTCTGTTTCAGGGGTACCACGTCACGATGGAGGAACTGGCCAATGCCACCTACCGCCAGCCCCCCAAGAGCTGCAAGAAGTGTGCTTAATTAAAGTTGGAATGGAAAAAAAAAATTCTTCCCCTTGGAAAACATGTTTTCTGTTGTCTGTTTTGCTTTTAGAATTGATCACATGCATACTTCCAGACTTGCTTGCACACCCTTACATACTCGCGTACACACAAATATGTGCACTACACATACACATGCCTTGGGAGATCAGCTGGTAAATCCAGCCCCTTCAGTTTGAGTTTGGCTGCCTAGTCTGATTTGACTGATTTGATGCAGGATGGACACACTTTGTGTGTGTGTTCAGTGCAAATGAACTCGCTGCACTTGCTGCATCTTTGCTGGGTTTTTCTGTCACGTTTCCAGCTGCAGAAGAGACAGTGTTTTCGTTTGAGAGCGCTCTCTGATGAGCTGGCTCCTTCCTGGGACAGAGCCTGCTTTTGCCCAGACCCTGAAGCTTTCTGTGTCTTGCGACCCTTCCTTGTATCTTCAGGAGGAGCAAGTTTTGTACAGTGGTATGGTCCTTTTTGTACATGAACCGACTATCATGGACAGGCAACCTTGCTTTACTCTTGAATGAGTTTGGCAAGAACCGCTTGTTCTGCCTGACAGTGCCAACTGTGGTCAAGCCATTCTTCAAAAGTGTCTCCGTGAGGACAGTGTCTGTAAAGAAATTGTCACATGTGACATTTCGCCCACTTTTGAAGAAAGGCGTGACCAGGTCAGTGGCAACATTGCGCCCCAGATTGACTGCTCTTTGTTGACCAGCTGCTCTCCCCAAATAAGGGATGCCCTTCAATGGGAAGTTGTTCTGAGCATCAGCCACCCAGAATACTTTGATGCCATATTTATCCGGTTTGGATGGCAGGTATTGCAGGAAACTGCAGCGTCCCCTGAAGGGCACAAGCTGCTCGTCCACAGTCAGAAAGCAGCCAGGGACATAATGCTGGGACAAGTTCTTCATGAATTCGTCCCAAATGTCGGGGAAGGGGGCAAAAATGTCTCTCTGCCTTCTGGCAGTTCTAGTAGTTTTATCATCGATTCGCAAATGTGTCATGAGGAGCTGAAAACGTCTCCTACTCATGCACCCTCTGATCATGGGGAAACCATACACCGAGTCCCACAATGTTTCAGTGTTCACAAAACTTTGTTTCCTGGTACCCAGAAAAAGAAGCATACCAAGGAGACCTTCACATTCAACCATGTCCATTGGCTTCCACTTCTCCTTCAAGATTTGTGAACCTTGAATGTTTGTAAACTTGACAATGTCACTAATCATTTTGTCAGTTACAAAAAGTCTGTAAGCATCACGTGGACTGTTATCATGCTGACAACCAACTGCCCGATTGCCAGAAGCCCTGAAAACATTTCTGGCAAAGGTCCTTGCCTGGTTGGGGTTTGGATTCCTGTTCCATTTTGTCCCATCCTTGGCAGTCTCACCCGTGAATGTTGTGGCAGTCTGGTCATCCTCCCCCCTCTCCTCCTCTTCCCCCGACGTATCTGATTCCTCACTGGGTGTGTCACTGTCTGCTGGTGCAGGCAGTTCCTCTTCACTCGTCTTGTCGTCTCCACTGACAAGGCCTTCTTCTGTGTCCGAGGCTGCAGCTGCATCCACAGTTTGCGCTGAAACAAACATAGCCAAAATGAAAATGCAACAGATGAAAAGAAAATATAATTGTGCTCTAGAAACTATTCACAAATTCCGGACTCTCTCTCTCTCTCTCTCTCTCTCTCTCTCTCTCTCTCTCTCTCTCTCTCTCTCTCTCTTCACACACACACACACACCTCGCTCGTACATACATGCATTTACATGCACACACAAAACACAAGGCAAAAATATACAAATAAAACCAGTGCGAATAAACCAGATGCCCCTGCATAGTAATAAGAACAGGGGCCCATTTACACCACATAAACGAGAGAGAGAGAGAGAGAGAGAGAGATGTGAGTGGTGTGTATTTTTATGCCTATGTGTGTGAGTAGGGGGAGGGGAGGATGGAGTGTGAGATAGGTGAAAGGAGTTCAATAACTTACACAAGCCCTCGTCCACCAAAGAGTCACCTGCTGCTATTGTCAATGCCTCAAATATGTTTGGTCTCTCCTGCTCACCTGCAACCAAAGACAAAGGCCATTAATTTCATGAACAGATTGACAGTGACAAAACATGTGTGGGAAGGAGAGAATGAAAATCAGACGTCAAGTAGTCATGGGATAGTTCTCCATTTAATATCAAAAGACCACTGATTTCGTTGTAAGAACTGGCCTCCAAGTATGATCGAGCAAACGAAAATAAGAAATCAATTTTATATTGCTTTCACCCTGACATGGTAAATAACATTGACTAGCAACATCACCGTACATCATTACAGGCCTACACCACTGTGTGTGAAAACAAAGGACTGAAAATAAAAAACAGAGTAAAAAAAAACAAAAAACAACAACATCAACTCACCTCTGCTCTCCATTCTTGCAATGAAAGGATATTGCCGCTCTTTGGAAGTGAAGAATGACAAATAGAATCATGCAGCCGTTGAGTGGAGTGATGCGATTGTCCAAGTGGCTCAAGCACACGACAGATTCTCAGAATATCAAACCAAAACGAAAGTGACTGGTTCTAGCGAAACTACCTGATTCGCTTTGGGCCTATAGTTCTCTTAGTGGCAGAGTATTTTCTAAACGAATCCACTAAAACATAACAGTAATATTGTGATAAATCTAGTCTTCTGTATGAGCAGTTTTTCATACATCCAACAAAAATGTGTTTATTCAGAGCAAGCTGACCTATGATGTTTTTTCCAATAGGTTTTGTATACCTGTATCATCGGGAACAACACTCCGCCTCTACTTTGAAAAGAATGGGTCGTGGATGACCCGTATCGTCGGGAGAAGAATAATCATCTTTCTTCCTCTTTGAACATCATGGGTCCTGCACGACCCGCGCCGTCGGTTGAGGAATAGTCACATAGGGCACTCTTTAATATGTATGGGTCCTCCACGACCCGTGTCGTCATGAGTGTTATAATGATATTAACACCTTAATTAACAAATTACCTTTTCACTTAGATTAACGTCCTCATGTGTACATGTGCATAACCAGGTGATCAACAATTACATAAAGTTTCATTGATTTATGTTCAGTAGTTTAGGAGATATCGTTGATTTAGTGTGTCTCTGGGTCCTGGAGGACCCACGGTCAAAGGTAAAGGTAACTCAATTTCTGTCATAGATACAACTGAAAATGTATAATTATCATTAGTTGAAAATCGTATCAAAAGCACGCGCCAACGGCCCAGCGAAGAGAGAAGTCAGTTGTGTTTTCTACCAATTTTCAAAAACAAAGTTCTCCGCTTAGACACCGCCTTGGATAATGAAGTTTATATGTATGAAAAGAGCGAAATGCCAACTATTCATTCACTGTAAAATTATTTCATGCTCTTTAGTATTTCTTATCAAAATAGTTAAAAATATGACGCAAACATGTTAAAAGTGGGTTCACTCTGGTCATTAATCAGCGATAATTTAGTACAGCAACAAAATGTGACTTACTGCATTTTATTCCTTGGGTTTTGAGGTTTTCATTGATAGTAAATATGTGTGAATGGTTTGAATGGACGGCAAGTCAGACAACATGGAAGCTGGGACAGATAGAACAAATTTCTGTCGGTTCCGGCCTCACAAGGCCCGTTTTGTCTGCAGCAGTGTGTCGCTGGCTTTGCGGTCCGGTTCGCCTCTATATAATTAGAGGCACTGTCTGAGAGTGATCAGTGTTCCCTGAGCGACTGGCATGGAAAGAGAATGAAAGAGTGAAAACTCTGCTTTGTCCTCTGTGTCTTCTTGACTAGCTGCTGCCCCTTGGCTCCTACACATTACCATCTGCCTGTCTGCACCTGCACACCCCTTACCACTCCACATCATCATATATATATATATATATATATATATATATATATTATATATATATATATATATATATATATATATATTTGAAGATAAAAGTTCAAAGATACAAAAAGACACACAACAAGTGTATTGATATTTTTTACCAATATTTCAGCCTACTGCCTTCGTCGAGTAAATGACACAAGGTATGAGCCACATCAATAAAATGTATAATTGATAGAATGGCACCTACGTTTGAGGAGTGGCATGGCACAATCCATCAGTTCCATGACAATACCATTCAGTACACTTTCCATGAAGTCAATGTCCAGCAGACTCATGATAACAGGCTGAAATCACAAACATTTTCATAGTTAAAAAAGAATCCCAGAGCATGTACGACAGAGGCTATTCAAACAACATTTCTGAAAACCCTCCCCTCCTGCTCTTATCCCCATGTCCAAGGCATGACAAAAACATTTTATTCTTTGAATCTTCACAATCATTAAACACAAAACAGAGTCCATGCTTTGAGTCCTTTCATTATTTTCAACATCTTCACACACACACACACACACACACACACACACACACACACACACACACATTTTCTACAGTTTCAGTTTCATCAAGGAGGCGTCACTGCATGCGGACTAGTCCATATACGCTACACCACATCTGCAAAGTTTAGAGACCACACTGCGCATGATTTTAAGCTGATGGATAAATGAACTGACAACTAAGATGAGAGAATTTAAGAAGAGGGTCTTGTGGCTACGATTTAGCAGATGTCTGACCTACGCACCTTTTTTCTTTTTTTTTAAATTCTTTTATTTGTTTTTTTTTTTCATGTATGTGTGTGTAGCGAATGTACACATGTGTGTGTATGGATGTGTGGGCACGGGCCCATGTGTGTGTGTGTGTGCATGTTTGCGTGCATGATGTGCATGTATGCATACCCATGAGTGTGTGTGCGTGTATGTGTGAATGCGTGTGTGCGTATGCATGTGTGCGCGCTTGTGTGTGTGTGTATGTGTGTGTGTGTGTGCACACGTGTGCGGGTATGCGTATGTGTGCCTGCGTGTGTGTGTGTGCATGTGCAGAGGTGCATGTGCGTGTGTGTGTGTGCATGTGCAGAGGTGCATGTGCATGTGTGTAATTTATGGATTTGTGTGAGCATAAGATAAGATAATGTTGCTTATAGCCCAGCCGACCGCAAAGGGCCACATCAGGGCTGTTTGTGTGAGCATACACACGTATCTGCATATGTATTTGTACATATATATGTGTATGTGTCTGTCTTTGTATGTGGGCATGTGCGTGTGTATGCACATGCGTGTTCATGTGAATGGGTGTATGTGCGCACACATGTGGGTGTGGATGTGCACATGCACACATGTGCATATGTGTGTGCATTGTGTGCGCCTTTTATTGTTTGTGGGAAATGAATGTTCAGAAGATGACTTTAGGATCAAGAACAAGAACATCAAATACAACATATATGTGCACACACACACATACATAACAGTAAGGACAACAGCACCCCCCCCCCCCCTTTTTGCACACCCCCACGCATGTACACACACACACTCACTCACTCTCTCACACACACATTTTCTGCAGCATTCACATTGTTTTCTGCAACAGAGAACTAGTGAAGTGTGACAGCCAAATGATTAGAACACTGAACTCTTAAATTAGGTCTCATGTTTTGATGAAGATATCAAATACAATCATCATCATACACACACACACACACACACACACATGCACACACACACACACACACAGAGTGAGAAAGAATAATTTTTGACATAACAAATATAATAAGCAAAAATGAATGAAACTCAGGGAAAATGTTTAACGACTAGAAACTGCACAAGTTCACTCAACAACATGTACTACTTACATATATACTTTGATACCATTGTCTTATTTTCATTTCTTTTTCAGTATAGTACAAATATTACAAAACAAAACTCTGGGTTTTTTTCCCATGAAATGAATATTTTTTGCTCTTTTGTCTTCGGATTTATTACTTGCCAATGCTACTATTTCAAGTTTCAAATTTTAATCACAACAGTCCGGCCAACCATACAAAGCCCTTTTCATAATTTCAGGCTCTCAATCTCACATACAAAAGAACATCGCTTTACAAAACAAGTCAGACAATAAACAATGGGAAAAAAATCCTGAAAAAGAAACAAACTATGAAAGTAGTTCTGACATGGTAGCTAACTATTGGCCAACAACTGTCTGGGTTTTCAACTGGTCTGCTCTAGTCACTCAGCCTTTTGCTCTATTCCCACCTCTTATCATGTGCACTGTATGAAAATCATTAACATAATCAATTACCTGTATGGATATTCACACTTATGTGTCCATGTGTGTGAGTAAATGTACAGTCGAACCCGCTTATAACGAATCGCCCGGGACATTCAAAATTGTTTCATCATTCCAGCTTTCGTTACAACCAATGCATCAGTTATAGCTAATTTCTCTCTGGTTGCTTCGTTATATAATAATGATAATAATGATTATTTATGGCGCTTAATCTGACATGATAAGCCCTATGCGCTTACAAACACATAAAAGGTTAAAGAAAACATAAATGAAACCAATAAGAAGATGAATATTGCAATAAGTACCATGCATCTACAAACAAGGGTACATACTGACACCCACCCACGCACACACACACACAACAACACATGATCCTACACACACTGTCACACAACAACGGACATAACAGCATGCGCGCACACACAGACACATGTGCACATGCACACATACAACACACAGTCGCACTCACACACACTCAAACACACACACCACACACACCACACACACACACACACACACACACACATTAGTCGCAGAATCAATTTGATGGGCAAGGGAAGGGACGAAAGAACTGCTATTGATCGGTGAATAGGGATGTTTTAAGAGATGTCTTGAAGGAAGACAGAGAGTTTGAACTACACAAAGATAGTGGGAGTTTATTCCAAGAAACCAGACCCTGAAAAGAAAAAGAAATTGATGTGTTTCTCTCTCTCTCGCATACACACAACACACACACACACACACACATACACGCAACACACACACACACACACACACACACACACACACACCACACACACACACACACGCACACACACACTTTTCTATTTATATAAACAACGGGCCATTGTATGTATAGTGTTGTTGTGAAATGTTTGCTGATGATACCTCATTACAATCACAAGCAGTTATCCTACTGAACTGGCAAGATAAGATAAGATAATGTTGCTTATAGCCCAGCCGACCGCAAAGGGCCATATCAGGGCTGTCACCACGTTAAAATCAACTCACCAGTCATATAAAAAAAAAATTAAAAAAAAAAAAAAACACTTTCATACATCTCATTAAATGACATCGTCTACAAACGCACCAGAAACTTTGTTAAAAATCTTTCTTCCGTAAAATCTTAAATCAGATGAAAAATGTTAATCTCTCTCAAAAACTCAAGGATCACATCAGGCGGGACATCCCTGAACAGGATCTTCATGGACTCCGCTGTAAAATGTTTGTGTCTCACATCGTGCAAGTCCTAACACTCTAAAAGAACATGTTTCATGGTGAGTGGCGCATGACACGGAATGCACCACGGAGCTTCTTCACTCTTTAAAAGGTAAGCATGGGTAAAATACGAATGGCCGGTGTGCAGCCGGCACAGAACCGTTTCCTCTTTACGACCTCCCGACGTGGATGGGAGGAAGTCCTTAAGGTTTGGACGCAGTAAGCTGCAGACAAACATCATCAACAAACTGATTACAGGGACAGAAGTAAATCACATGTCCCTCAATACCAATGAAAACAAAACACATGTGTATCACACAACAAAAGTGGCAGAAATTGAGTTACCCTTTCACACCATTATATGGCCAAGGACAACAGATTGAAGAGGTTACATCATATAAAGTCTTAGGAGTTATCACTGACGACTTACCTTGGTCTTACCACTATGCTGATCTTGGAAAAAGTATTTCCAAAAAAATATATCAACTTTCAAAAATTAAACATTTTCTGCATCTTCATTCCAGGAAGACATTTTTCATGCGTATATCCTTTCTCTTATCAATTATGCATTCACTTTATGAGATAATGCCAGCGAAACTAATCTGAAACAAGTAAGTCATTTTCGTAAAACGGACATTAACTCATTTCATTTGAAATCTAGTACCTTGACAAGGAGTGATTACAGAACTCTAAATATTCTTCCATTTAAAGACACACTCTACTTCAACTAATGCTTATCATGTACAATGCAACGAATGGATCAGCTCCGAAGAAAATCACCGAAAGCTTTCCATCAACAGAAACAGACATATACATAAACTGTCTTTCCCTAGACTCCGAAGTAATCTTTACAAATCAAGTCTTGTATGCTCTGGAGGGAGCACATGGAAAAATGTGTCTTCCTCTTTAAAATCATGTCCCTTGAAACAAGCATTTATAAAAGCACTAAAAAGCATCTCATGGTAAGTCCATGCAACAGTGAAAGGTCACCCCCTCCCTCTCTCTCTCTCTCTACATTTGAAATTGAAGTTCCAGCAATAGTTTCTTATTATTTCATATGTTGTAATATGAAGTAATGTACATATTTATATGGTTTAAGTTGTGTGCTTTTGAAAGTGTTGTTAGTAATTTTCCCCATTGTATGCTATCTTTGTTTCTTTCTTTTTATGAGGACAGGATGTAAAAAAAAAAGCTTCACAGCATATTCTTCAACCCTCAATGCAGATAATTTGACTTGACTTCACACACACACACACACACACACACAAATGTGTGCACCCGCATACATGGGTATTAATCATGGCCGTTTTCTGGGCTGTTAGATACTTTCATGAAAAACGGTTACAGCAATGTCGCTTATAGCCCAGTCAACCGCAAAAGGCCATATCAGGGCTGTCACCGCGTTGAAGTCAACACACAAGTCATAAAAAAAAACCTCATTCACACAACTCTTTGAAATACACCTTCTAAAAACACACCGGAAATTTTGTTCAAAATTTCTCTTCCTTAAAATCTTACATCAGATGAAAAATGTTAATCTCTTTCAGAAATTCAAAGATAACATCAGATGGGATATCTCTGAACAAGGTTTTCATGGAGTCTGCCATAAAGTGTGTATGTCTCACATTATGCAAGTCCCAACACTCTAAAAGAATGTTTCACTGTGAGTGGCACATGACATGGAATGTACCACGGAGCTTTTTCACCTTTTAAAAGATAAGAATGGGTGTAAAAGGAGTGGCCTGTATGCAAACGGCACAAGACTGTTTCTTCTTTATGGCCGCCTCGGGAACATGGTAAAAATACTTTCAGGTTTGAGTGGATTTTAAACAGTTTGTTACCTGTCTGCGAGTTCCATTCATCTTGCCAGAGTTCTTTGACATAAGCCTGGGTTTTGAGTTTCAGATCAGTGTGAGTGATAGATGATCTGCTGAACTCTTTTTTTGTGGCCCTCTTGGCAAGTTGATTAACCACCTCGTTGCCTCGAGTGCCCACATGGCAGGGAACCCAAGGAAACAACTATGTTGTATCCATCTGATTTCAGAGAGGTGTACAGTTCAAATAATTTCAGCAGTTGAGGGTGTTTGAGGTTATGGCTGGCTATGGCCTCCAAAGCAGAAAGGGGGTCTGGCAAAATGAGGAAATCTTTATGTTTCAACATAGAGGCCATTTCAAGACCCAAGACCAAGGATGTCAACTCGGCAGTATAGATGGAGCTGTCTGTCAGTGGGAATGTGTTTGGAACATCTCTGAGAAGGATCTGTTGCACAAAACACAGCAGAGGCAACCCCTTCCTCAGATTTGGAACTGTTGGAGAAAATTGTTCTAAAGGATGGAAACTTTTAACACAGTTCAGCGAAAAAGGACTTGTATGCCAAGGAGCTAGTGGTATCTTTACGGTACAAGGCTAAATCAAACTGGATTCTGGAAAAAAGAGTCCTTGGTGGGTCATCAGGAAACTTGGATAAATCACAAACAACTCCAAGGTCTATATCTGCATTGTTCAAATGGGGAAGAATACAAACTCTCAAGGGTGGAATATAACTGCAGTGGTCACTAAATTTCTTTTGGAACTTGGGGTCAAAAACACTGACATACGCAGGTTTGGGGGGTTCAGAAGAGAAATTCAAACGGAAGTTCAAAGTAATAAAAGATCTTTGAAAAAAGTTTCCAAAATATTGCTATAAATTAATGTAAACATATCACATAGGTCTGATTTTATTTGAAGGCTTAGAAACCAATAATAACTCAAAAGCAGGAGAACAAAATTCATGGTATTATTCTGAAGACTTCTGCACCGTTCATTTACTGTTTCACACTGTTAGAGTATGCACTGGTATCAAAATAAACTCTCAAGCAATTGACTTTAAAATACACGCATTTCACCAAACTGCAGGGCATTTTTCTTGTTGTTGTTGTTGTTGTTTGTCACAGCTTGACAAGAAATCACAATAACCAGAAATAATTAGTGTCTCGATAAGGTCTTGAAAAGAAAATGATAATTTTTATACCTTTGTCCATTATTGTAACGAAAGTCACAGATGTGGTGCTATCATTTTTTAGTGTATACAGTCAAGGGTTCCTTACAATCAGCAGCACACATTAGATCACTTATATACAGTTAATGAAAAGGCAGTTATAATATCTGATATGTGAATGTTCACATTCTATGAAACAACAGAAAAGGATAATTGTTGCCAAAGCTGTACAGAAAAAAAATCCCTCAAATGTCACACTTTTTGACAGAACAGACGAGGTTGGTTGTTGCCACAGCTGGACAGGAAAAAACTCAACCATGAACCATGAAGAAAAAGATCTCAAAAGGATGATTAAATTGTTTGTCATCCTCGTAACACAGCAGTCCACATGATTACACAAAGGCACCCCAGTACATGTACTTGCAGAAGTTCTGTCAAACTTCTCATTTGATTCTCTCTGATGGATACCTGAAAATGAGTTCTGGTGTGCTGTGGTGTCCTCCAAATTACTGACTTTTACACTTGTACTTGTCTTTAGAAGCCAAAACGGTTGTCAGCGCCGGCAGTGCAAGTTGATATTCTGCCGCTATTATCTTCTATTTTACTGGACTTCTTTCAACTTCTTGAATAACTTCAATTTTTCATGTAAGTGACAAACCTCTGCGACATGCAGATGCCATGATGAAATGGCTTATTAAATCAAAGCCTGATGCCCTCCTTCTCCTTGATCCCACCCTCATCCCTCTAGCATTTCCTCCATCTACTGTCGCTGAACTTGACCACAGTGAGTTGATTGGTCTGCATCGACAGTCAACGCACTTGGATTTCAGGACGTTAGAATATTTCATCGCTTACGAATTACAGAGGTGACGTTTACCATACAACAAACATACAATGAAAATACTTTCAATCTACCTATGTGAAGCTGTGTAAGAAAATTAACAATGTTAGGTTATGCAGCCAGTCAAACAATTGCATAAACGTATGAGTTCTATTTAGAGCAATGCATAAAAAGATCTACATTTCATGTGCTATATGGGCACTCCTCCGTCTCCCTAGAATAGCAAATGACCAAATGAAGCAATATACATCACAGCAAACTAAGCAACCATTTCCGAGAATAGTTCTCAAAAACAAATGTAACCACTTCGTTATATCCGGTTTGATATCTTCACGGGACCCAAACATATGATTCGTTGTAACTGACGTGATCACTTGCTGGGGACCCCCAAACCCTTTCGTTATAAGCGGCATTTCGCTATATTCAACTTCATTACATCTGACATATTTTTAGTCATGTAAAGAAGGATTTTTGCCAGGACCAACCGTTTTGCTTTGTTATATCCAGCATTCGTTACATCCGACTTCGTTATAAGCGGCTTCAACTGTATGTGGCATGGGTTGCAAAGGAAATACTCATTCCATCCACGACTCATGTAACCTACAGATAGGACTGGGAGTGGAATGTTGTGTTGAATGTATCAGTGATGCAAGACAGAGTGGGGAAGGAACGGGGACTGTTGACTTGTGTAAAATCGCGTTTCAGTTACGTCAGTTTTTCTACATTGTCACAGTCAGAGTCGCGTCTTATTATCATCTTAGTAAGGAACAAAGCCAACAAGACAAACACAGACAAGGCAGTGAAAGGAAAGAGGGGGAAGAGGGGGGGGGGGGGAAGAGTGGTGTCAAAAAGTTGCATAAAAACATTAGAAAGAGAGAAAGAGGCAGGAATGGAAGAGTGAGGAAGTGGATAGTGGTGGCTGTCAACTCTTGACACACACTGTACACACCTGATCCTTGCCGAAGACATCTCCTTTTGCAATGGAAAAAAGGAGCGAGTAGGCAATCTGTCCAGCAGCACCAGTCACACAGACTTTGATTGGTTCACTCTGAGGCATAAACAGAAAGTACATACATGTGTTACATTTACCTTATATACTGTCTGAAACTGCATACAAAATGTAGAAATAATAATAGGTAAAAGAGGCAAATTATGTTATACATTGTACAGCTTACAATGAATTTAGAACCATGCCATGTATTTCCAACAATTCACACACAAAAACATATTGCGTTCCATGAACTACTTGCATAAGTCAGTCATGCATATCAATACAATGCCTGAACAGCACACTTCCATACACATCAGTGCACACACACACACGCACACACACACACACAAAAGGCAGAAATAGAAAATCCATTGGCAGCTATCTAAAAGCTTGCCTGAAATGGTGAGTTTTCAAATTATATTTGAAGGCTGGAAGAGAACAGCAAAAGCAGACAGAAAAAGAGGCAGTGGATTTCAGAACTGGCAAAGGCACATGAGTACATCCATCTTGTTTCTTTTTTCAATGCAGGGCTTTGCAAAATATTCTATGATCAGCAATAGAGCAAAGTGTTCTGGATGGAGTAGCTCAGACAAATACTGAGCAGCCATCCCAGTGATGATCTGAAAGCACAGACATCTTTGTACTGTATTCTTTGTTCAGCTGAAGAAATGGCTTTATGTGTATATCTTATGAATTCTGCAAATAACCTTGGCAGCAACATTCTGGACTTACTTAAATGGTTTTGTTAGTATCAAAGGATGATTGGCTGAAAGGGAATCAAAATATTCCAGTTTTGACGGGACGGAAGAGCTTATCAGCTTTTAGGGTGTGTCACTTGTGAGATACTGGTGAACAACCCGGAGTCATGTCTTTGCTCAAATGTTGATGT
>CM031605.1:82464655-82474655 GCA_018398815.1 Conus ventricosus | reverse complement strand
CATGCACATCGAAAAGAAGCATGCCCGGCATATGGAAAAAAGTGTGCCCTCTGTTCAAAACTGCATCACTTTGCAAAAGTCTGCAAGTCTACTCCAAGAAGGAGAGTCATCAAACATGTGAATGCTGTACTCGACGACGACAGTGAATTCGACAATGAACACGAGGAAGACTGGGAAGTACATGGTCTCTCACACAACTTGAGAAAGAATGAAATACACTGCACAGCATCAATCAACAGCAGAGACATTGACCTCAAAATCGATACAGGTGCAAAGTGCAACGTGCTACCTTTGCAGTATTACAAGCAGGTCAAGGCCGAGGAAGCCATCAACAAACAAAAAGCCGTGAACTTGATCGCCTACGGTGGAGAGCGCTTCTCCACTTTAGGTACCGTTGACCTCCTCTGCAAGATTGGCAACATCTCTGAGATCATCATCTTCCAGGTCATTGACAGACAAGCCACGCCTATCCTAGGGTTGCATGACTCTCTGCGACTTGGACTCATTGAGTTAGACAACAAGGTTCACGAAGTAGGCACTGACGGGGAAGACGCCTTTCGAGAGGAAATTCTCCAGGAGTTCGCTGACCTGTTTGATGACCAGCTGGGAACGCTTCCTCCCAGATACGTCATGAGAATTGACCCCAATGTGCCCCCCGTCGTCAAACCCGCAAGAAAAATTCCCCAAGCCATGGAAAAAAAGGTAAAAACTGCACTCGATGACATGGTACAGAAAGGTGTGATCACTCCTGAGACTGAGCCTACTGAGTGGGTGTCACAAATGGTTGCGGCGGAGAAGAAAAAATGGTGACATACGGATCTGTTTGGACCCCAGAGATTTGAACAAAGCCCTGAAAAGACCCCACTACCCCATGCGAACAGCTGATGACGTGGCCTCACGCATTGGAAATGCAAAAGTGTTCTCCACACTGGATGCGAAGTCTGGGTTCTGGCAGATCAGGATGGACAAGACATCTTCCCGACGAACAGCTTTCAGCACACCATTCGGCAGATACAGGTTCCTTCGCATGCCTTTTGGAATAAACACTGCCAGTGAAGTGTTCCAGCAGGCTCTTGAACGGTTGTTTGAGGGCTACCCATGCACCATCATCGTCGATGACATCTTGATCTGGGGTTCTGCCATCGAAGAGCATGATGCAAACCTCAGAAAGGTTCTCTGTCGAGCACGAGAAATTGGCCTGAAGTTGAACCTGAAGAAGTGCCATTTCAGGGCCAAGAGTGTCACCTTTGTGGGCCACAAGTTCACGGCTGAAGGGTTGAAGCCTGATCCACAAAAGACTCAAGCAATCAAAGCCATGCCAGCACCAGAAGATCGACCAGGTCTCCAACGCTTCCTGGGGATGACAAACTACCTGTGCAAATTCATCAAGGACTATAGTGAGAAAACCGCTGTGCTTCGTGAACTCCTGCGAAAGGATACCACATGGTGCTGGACTGATGCTCATGAACAGGCGTTTCAGAAGCTGAAAGATGATCTCGCAAGCCCTCCAGTCCTGAAGTACTTTGATCAAACAAAATCCGTTGTCCTATCAGTGGACGCCTCTCAAAGTGGCCTCGGTGCAGCCTGCCTACAGGATGACGCTCAGTCGCATATGCCTCAAGAGCTCTTACTGATGCCGAAACTCGATATGCACAGATCGAGAAGGAGCTGCTAGCTGCCGTGTTTGCCTGCAAGAAGTTCAATGACTTTGTGTATGGACGGAAAGTGGCAATAGAGACTGACCACAAGCCTTTGATCTCCATTGTGCAAAAGCCCCTCCATGCTGCTCCTGCAAGACTGCAAAGAATGCTACTCCAACTTCAGAGCTACAACACAGAGTTCATCTACAAGAAAGGGAAAGAACTGTTCCTGGCAGACACGCTATCAAGAGCATATGGTGACGACATTCCAGAAGAGAATGACTGCAACTACAACGTTATAGCAGTCCTGTCCATTTCCCCTTCACGAATGACAGAGCTTCAGCAAGAAACACTGGCAGATCATACTCTACAGAAACTCGCCAACATCATCAGGACCGGATGGCCTGATCAAGTGCGCGACGTGTCAGAGGAAATCAAACCCTTCTTCCCATTCAGAGATGAGCTGGTGATTGAAAATGACATCATCCTCAAAGGACAAAGAGCTGTCGTCCCCGAGTCTCTACAGTCTGTGTACATCATGATTCTACACAAAGGCCACATGGGTCCAGAGCGCACAAGAAAACTGGGCAGTGATGTGGTTTTCTGGCCGCAGATGCGCCAAGACATTGAGAGTGCAGTCTCTCGCTGTTCTGTATGCAACAGCCTCAAAAGTCACCAACAGAAGCAACCACTCGTCAACCACCCAGTCCCTGATCTTCCTTGGGCCAACCTTTCAGCTGACATTTTCGAGTGGAACAACTGCCAGTACCTGGTAGTGGTGGACTCATTCTCTGGTTGGTTCGAATTTGAACTACTCCTCAATATGTCATCAAGTTCTGTCATCAGCACATGCAAGAGACTATTTGCAACCCATGGCATTCCAGAAAAAACTCATGACTGACAACGGTGCACAGTTCACCAGCAGAGAGTTTGAACTTTTCACCAAACAGTGGAACTTCACCCACATCACAAGCAGTCCACACTATCCACGTTCCAATGGGTTGGCTGAGAACGCAGTCAAACAAGCGAAACAACTTCTGGAGAAAAGCAAGATGGGCAATTCTGACATCATGCTTGGCCTTCTCAATCTGCGAAACACACCCAGAGATGGCATGGGCTCCCCTGCACAGCGCCCTACTGTCCAGGAGAACCCGAACAACACTCCCAACCTCTCAAAAACTGCTCAAACCCAAGACTGTGAATACGGCAAAAGTGTGTCAACAGCTCAAGAAGGTACGACAGCAACAAAAGAAATCTCACGACAAATCTGCAAGAGACCTGCGACCACTGCAGCTGGCGAGGTCATCAGAATGCAAACAGACAAAGGTTTCCAACGCCTCGCCACAGTCAAATCACGTCGTGATGCTCCAAGATCGTATGTGGTCACCTCAAACAAAACGGACTATGTACGCAACCGACGACACCTGATCCCTGTCAGGGAGCCACACCCTCCGGACTCACAGTTGAGTCACTCACCCACCCACGGACCAGATGCACAAATCCGTGGAGCACAGCACGCACCAGCTGTGGCCCGCCACAGCCAGAGTGCAGCTCAGCTGCTGCCACCAGCCGCCTCCCCTTCCCACCCTGTTCTCTCCCCTTCACCCAACAAAACCCCTCCCCTTTCCAGTGGGCCGCACCCCAAGATGGCTTGGCCTTCCTCCCCAGGGCGTCGAATCTCCAGTACAGCCGACAACCACGACAGGGCTGGCCCACCGTCTACTCGGTCCGAGATGGCAGCTGAGCAGATCCCAGCCATGCCTACCCCGGTCATCACCCGCTCCGGAAGAGTTGTCAAGCCCAACCCAAGATACATATGATTCCTCAATGATTTTTTTTTTGGGGGGTGGGAAACGAGGAAGGAGGTCTCTGTATCCTTTTGAAGAGTGTATAATGCCAAAGTTTTGTCCACACACTTAGTTTTGTTTTGTTTTGTCAATGATTCTCCTTATTTTGCGAAACCCGAAAGTGGCACATTATATTTATGTTTATTTTGTTCTGGCTATTTTTCAATGCAACATGTTTGCGCATAATTGCTACATTGAAGTTTAGTAACTGTTTTTTTGTTGTTGTTGTTTTTTCTCATGCACATGATAGCATTCAAGGTAATATTCCTCCTGTGTTTAATTTTGCTTCAATGAAAGACATGATGAGCTACAGCCCAGACTAGTCAGAGACGGAGAAAAGAAGGATATTATGGTTTATTATTATTATTCTTATATAAAATTCAAAGACTGAAAAGAAAGGTTGATTATACCCACTGTCAAAAATTCATTTTCACAATTCAATTATTAATTATGTTGTCTTATAGTTAATTGTTAACATTTTATGTTTGCATATGTTTTGTAGTATCAAGAAATTTAGAGAAGTTCTAATTACCATTGAAATTTAATTGTTGGCTATTTAATTAAAGAGATTTGTTAAAAGTTTCATTTCCATTTATTCTCTTGCTTGTTTTATTGAGAAGGAAGATGAAGATAAATAAGATTCCTAGGGACTTCGGTAAAAAGACGTGCAAGGGTGAAGGTCACTTGGGCCTTGACGAAGAACGAACGTGATGAGTCAATAAACCACCACATCATTCAAGCTGAGATAGTTTCTGTGTTATGCATGTACGGAAGTCTTCATGTATGGTGAGGCTGAGTACATGAAGTACTTGGTTGTGACGTCATAATGAATGGAAAAACAATCCGAATAAATTGATAAAGAACACTTAACTGAACAGCACTTTGATGAAGCAAATGGCTGTGAGCACAGGTCAGGGAATCACCCAACTATGACTATGGCTTTCTGTCTCATCAGATTAGAGAGTGAGAATATTGGGAGTTAGGTAACCCTAGTTGGTCGCCTTTCGGCGATGTCGGCAGTGAGCCACATTGTCGCCGAACAGCGACGTTGGCGGTGTAAGGGTAAACATGAATATTTATATGAACCACAAGATCAGGCTCCTGCATGCAATGACATATTCCATCTTCCTGTGTGTGTGCGAGACATAGACCTTACAGCAGCTCTGCGAAGAAGAATCCAAGCCATGGAAATGAGATTTGCCACCAGATACTGTAGAATGTTCTTTTAGATAGTCTCAAGCAAGAGCTAACTCTTTTTGGTACGATCGAGTCATTGTTCGTCCGAACCGGATGTGTCTTCGTTTGCTAGTAACATCGGATATGCTTAGCAAAGGTTGCAAGGGTTATGTCTCTTAGGTGACTACGGTGTTCGTCATAATATGCTACACCTCCCCTTTAAGTCTCTCACTTTGTATATAACATGTTAATTAAAACTGTGTAAATTATGTATGTCAAAGTATGAGTCAACTTTTCTTGGGTATAAATTCTATCACAGATCAAGTCTTGTTGGTCTGACTAATCGTCTTCCATATCTGGTGAAGAGTTGTCTGGAACTCAGTGGTGTGGCTGGTGAAGTTGGGTCTGGTGATTGTTGGCTTGTGGCTGGTGTACGTACAGCTGGTGTACGTTGAACAGTCACTGGTAATTGTACCGATTGTCTTTGCAGTGCTGGTTGGTTTGTAGCTGATGTGTGCACATCTGGTGTAGGTCTGCATTGTACAGCCACTGGTGTTTGCTCTGATTGTCTTGGTGGTGACACTGATGTTGGGTTCACTGGTATTGGTGGAGGATTGTCTTTGACCAGCAGGATGGGTATGACTGCTGCTCGGTTGCGTCTGACCGTTCCCTTTGGAGTCCTGAGGATGTAGGAATGAGAGTCATTGGTGTTGGAGATGACAGTGCCTGGACGTTGCATGTCACGGATCCATACTTGGTCACCAGGTTGAAGAGCTGGCAGTGTTCGTGCTGCATGTCGTTGATTGAAGTTGTTTCGTGACTTTTCCTTGATGGCTGCCTCTTTCCTCTGTACCATGTCATGATCTGGGTTGGAAGGCTTCAGGATAGTTGGGAAAACTGGCACAGTCGTTTGCAGTTTCCTTCCCATGAGGAGCTCAGCAGGCGATAGTCCACTTTGTAGAGGGTTGCCCTGTAGATGAGGAGAGCAAGGTACGGATCCTTGTTCTTCTTAAGTAACTGTTTGAGTGTCCGTACGGCTCTCTCTGCTTCACCGTTAGACTGGGGATGTTTGGGCGAGCTTGTCACACTGTGTGAAGCCATATGCAGAAGCAAACTCAGAAAATTCGTGAGAAGCAAATTTGAGGGCCATTGTCAGAGACCACAACATCAGGTATACCGTGAGCTGCAAATATACTCTTGATTTGGTGGATTGTTTCAGTAGTTGTGGTTTTGCTAAGAAGTTTTACCTCGATCCATCTGGAATAATAGTCCGCAACGGCCAAGTATGTCTTGCCAAACAATTCGAGAAGATCCATCCTAGACGTGACCATGGGTGATCAGGAAAGGATGATGGGAGGAGGGGCTCCTTCTGTTCTGGACGGTGAATGGCACAAATATGACATTTTTGCACCATCTCTTCTATTTCAGATGTGATATTTGGCCACCACACTGACGATCTTGCTAGTCCATTGCATTTTGTGATGCCAAGATGGCCGGTGTGAAGTCGATTGAGAATGTCTATTCTCATGGATTTTGGGATGACAAGTCAATCATCAAAGAGTAGCATGTCATCAACAATTGTAAAATGTTCACGATTCATCCAGTATTGTTTTAGAGCTGGATTCTCTGGCATGTTACACTGGCCAGTTTTGAATAGTGTAGCTGCGGACTTCCTGCAATATTTCGTCTTCTGTTTGTGCTGTTCTGATTTCATGCAGTTTCTTTGTCGTTCTGGCAAGATATCGATGGTCTGTTTAGCAAATGCTGTGACGTCATCAAAGAGATTCACATCAGCTGAATCAGGTTCACCCACGGGTGCTCTGGATAGAGTGTCAGCGGTGATTTGCATTTTTCCTTGCACGTGGACTATCTTGGGGTTGTATCTCATCAGATGTAATCGGAAGCGTAGAATACGAGGCGGCATTTTGTGAAGTTCTGTAGAACTAAGAAGTGGGACCAGAGGTTTATGGTCTGTTTCTACAGTGAAGGTAAGACCAAGAACATAGTCTCTGAGTCTTTCACATGCCCACCTTACTGCCAGTGCCTCCTTCTCTATAGTGGCATAATTTCTTTCTGCATCACTGAGAGAGCGAGAAATGTAACAGATTGGATCCATCAGTTTGTATCTGAAGGAGAACAGCTCTGATGCCACAGAGGTTCCGCTAGACTATAGACTTTGCCGGTACTTGGTACCGACAACAACAAAATTTCCGGTACAAGTCTTAAATCAGCCGGTACCGCGCTTGGCTGCCTGCCATGCACTACACACTCAACCGCGATTCTGGGTCACGCGAACGGGCGATAGCAAGCGGCCTACCGGCACGGATAGCATGTAACAGGCTTGTCAGTGACAGCCTTCAGTCAACTGAACTCAACAGAAAAGTCGACGGAGAGAGTAACATGCAAAAAAAATCATAAATGAAAACAAAAAGCAAAACAAAACAAAATAAAACCAAACCAACCAACCAAAACGTAACTTGAAAGAAAAACAAACAAACAAACAAACAAAACAAACTTAACAAACTTCTCACTTACCTATCCACACGTGCGAAAGAATTCCGTCAGTGTTCGTCATCGAACCATGCAGTTACTCAAAGTGATGTTGAAAACAGCGACAGTCAATTGAAAACTGGGTCGGGATTACCGCAAGTTCAATCCAGGGTCAGACTGTCAGCATGACACGCACACAATCCATATGTCTCTACTGATCAACAGACTTACAGAGTCCGTGCAATGAAACTTTGGTCTACGTGACTAAGTAAGCATCGTCCGATGACGTGTAAAAGGCACGAAACTTTGGCTACACGCTAGGGAACCTGGGGTTCTCAAAGAAAAATGGAACCGTCCATTTTGACGCGAGTGCTGTAGTAATCAGCGCTGTCCGTTGAAAAAAAAAAGGGGGGCAAAGGTCCTGGGACTGAAAGGAAGGGGGACCGGGAAGAGGAGTGATGTCAGATGTATTGTTGTCGGCATGGCATGGCTTATTTCCTGCCTGCCATCCCCGCTCACCCGCTGACAGGCGGAGAGACAGACAGTGCAGGGATAGAGGAGAGTCAAAGCGCTCAGATGTTCTGCCGGTACATGGTACCGGCGGCTTTTATTTTTTTCGGTACAGGGCAAATATTTACCGGTAAAAACCGGCATATGCCGGTCTAACGGAACCTCTGTGCCAGAATTGGAAGCATCCGTGGCGATGATGGTGGGTTTTGAAGATCATAGTGAGCCAGAACCTGCGGAGAGGTGAGTAACTGTTTGATGTGTTCAAACGTTAACTGTTGATCTGGACCCACAAACCATGTAGCATCTTTGTGGAGAAGTTGGCGAAGAGGCGCGTTGATTTCAGCCAAGCTGGGGACGAATTTCGCCAGCTGGTTTACCATTCCCATGAACCTCTGAAGTTCAGTGACTGTGGTGGGGGCTGGGAAGTTCTTGATGGCATTTACCTTGGTTGGATCAGCTCGAATGCCATGTTCATCAATGATATGACCCAAGTATTTCACAGAGCTTTTTGAGAACTCACACTTCTCATTTAGTGTGACCCCTGCATTTTGTAGTCGCTGTAGAACTTCCCGTAATATTGAATCATGGGTTGCCTGATCGTGTTGCATGGACGAGGATGTCATCCATATGACATATTACACCTTAATGTCGATCAGGATTTCAGACATTGTTTCTGAAAGATCTCAGGTGCTGAACTGATGCCAAACAGTAATCTGTTTAAAACAGAAGCGACCAAAAGGTGTCACGAAAGTAGTGAGAAGCTTTGATTCCAGACAAAGTGGAATTTGCCAAAACCCGCTTTTTGCATCTAACTTGGTGAAGACTCTGCTGTTTCCCAGTTTTGCTAGACTTTCGTCGACTGAGCTCATTGGGTGTATTTCTCTCTGTACAGCCTCGTTTAGATGAGTGAGATCGACACAAATTCTGACAGCTCCACTGGGCTTTGGGACTACCACAATGCCAGAACACCAGCTTGTTGGTTCACTGACTGGCGTGATAACTCCCTGTTTCACCATAGATTCTAGTTCTGCTTTAACCTTTGGAATGAGTGGTTGGGCTAACTTCCCGGGCTTGCATCATCACGAAGCTTAATTTTGTATGGATTGTCAATCCTCCCCAGGCCAGAGAACAGATCTGGGAACTCATCCTTGATGGAATGTGTGGGTGGCGGCGTATTGATCATATCAACGCGTTTCACTAGTCCCAGGTTTCCACAAGCGTTTCTGCTGAGCAGAGAACAAGGTTGATCATTGAGGATGTATATCGTCTCCTGGACCATCCTGCCATGGTAGGTAATTGTAGCTTGTAGAGAGCCAAGTGGTGAGATTGTAGATCGCCCTGGACCACAAAGAAGTTTGCTAGAATTGTGCACAGTTTGTCCCTGTAGCCATAGTTCTTTAGTACTGACAACAGAGACTGAAGCTCCCATGTCTAACTTGAAGTTTGTAGGGTGTCCATTGACTTCTAGCGTTGCTGTCCATTGGCTGTCTAGATCTTGCTCAATGGATTCGAGGAAGTAGTCTGTACTGCTGCTTGTTTCTTCCACAAGTAATTAAAGTCAGCTGTATCATCAGTCAGTTCATACACTTTCTTTTTTCTGCTGCGACATACTGTTTTGTAGTGGCCTTTCTTTCCACATGCTGAACAGGTTGCATTCTTGGCTGGACATTTTTCCCTATGGTGAGGTTCTCGACCACAGTATCCAGACTGTCCTTGAGATGGATGATGTTGGAACTGCTGTGAACTGGATGTGGCTTGAGAAAATGTTTTGGGATGTTGACAGTTTTTGGAGTGATATCCTACTGCACTGACTGTATGATCCACTTTTTCTCTGATAATGGACTGGGACTGTCGTCTTGCTTCAGCCTGTCGGCTTAGTTGAACTGCTTCAATAAGGCTAAGAGATGCCCTTGACTGTAGGTTATCAGATAAATCATCATCCAGTACTCCTACAACAATCCTGTCTCGAATAAGTTCATCTCGTAGTGTTCTGTATTCACAATCATCAGCTAGTTTGTATAGATCTTGTATGAACGAATCGATTGACTCGCCAGGTTCCTGTCTTCTTTGGTTGAATTTTGCTCTGGAAAAAATCGTGTTTTTCTTTGCACCAAAGTGTCCATCAAAGGCTTGAAGAAGCTCTGTGTACGAAATGGTTGCCTCGTTGATATTGAGAGTGATTAAAATATCATCTGCAACATCTCCCATGCAGTAAAGGAACGTACTGACTTGCTTGTCTGGTTCTAGATTGACGCTGGCTCTGTAACGTTCAAAACGTTGTCGCCATTTCGTCCAACTTTCTCCTGTGCCATCGAAAGTTTTGGAAAGGGAAGGTGC
>CM031605.1:82439488-82463339 GCA_018398815.1 Conus ventricosus | reverse complement strand
AAAGTCTCTTCAATCCTTTTTTACATCCACTGCTCTCACTACCCATCACGCCTGGTGCACTTTCTGTACAACACCCAGAGGCAAATCCAGTCTGCTACATCCCTCACCCCTAACCAGAACAACAGAACCAACTTTCACTCCTTTTCTACTGACTGGACCACCTTTACATGGAGAAAGATTGCGAATGTACTCATTGGTCCAACAAAACCAAAACTTGTCCAGGAGATGTTGACAAATATCTTGTCTTTCAACTAGATCTTGGGGTTGAACATCTCCTGTAGCCACAACTAGTTTGTGATGAGGAGATCTCCTCAAAAGAAAATGAGAAGGAGTCAAGGGGGCCCCTAAATCTAATTCATCTCCAACGAAGGTCAAAGGTCTAGAATTAAGGCAAGCAATTCATTTCCAATCAGGAGCACCTGGACCACAAATCCTCCTCAAATAATCTCTTGCAGCCAACCCCCCCCCCCCCCCCCCCCCCCCCTGCATGGTCAGGTAGTGGTGCTATGATTTGATAACCAGGAGCATCTAAACGCTGATATGAAATACACTCATGTTTTATCCTCTCACAGACACCCACAATCCAATACTGATTTCTGGCTCCGTGAACATGCTGTTCACACCTGCATGTTTCAAAGTACAGTGTACTTAACATGCCAAAAGAAGAGCAAAATGACCCTTTGGTACAATAAATGGGATGCTGCGCTTCATATGGTGAGCCTGAAAACTAAAGCCTGCCTTTACCCTGAAGCAAACCATCCTTCCCAACAAAAGAAGACAACTTATAAATGGAAGAACTATTAGGAACTCCTTGTCCATTTCTCAGTGCTTTCAGTTCCTCAGGAAATGCACTTTTCTTGAACATGGCTCAAAAGTTTTAACTTTGCATCATAAAGCTCAGTGTAATGCAGATCACCCTTCTCTTCTCTTTGGAAGATTGCGTATTGAACAGAAACCGAAGAACCCAGCCTATCACTCTCATAGCTCAAGCCAGACTGTTCTAGCGTTCAAGATCAACGTCATGCAATTACATTCAAGTTGTTCAACCACTGAGGGTTGCGTTTCAACCATGCCACATTTATCAGTGTATGATGAATTTCACACGACGTTTCACATTTTTCAGAACAAACTATGTCCGGAACTGTTATCTCATCTCCCTCCTTTTCTCCATCGCCCAAATTTGCAGCATTACGGATGAAATCACAATCAGCACTGGTTGTCGGAAAGGCAAGACCCTTGAGCCAGAACTGAGAATTCAACAGTTCTGCTGAAATGCCACGAGTGACCAAGTCTGCAGAATTGTTTTTGTGAGGACAATGATGCCACTGTGTTGGACTGATGAGGCCCTGAATCTCAGCAACCCTATTGCCAACAAAGGGCTTCCACCTACAAGGATCACTTTAATTTCAGTCCAAAACAACAGCTGAATCTGTCCAATAGTTACAGGACACATCCTCTGGCAACTTCAATGCCTGTTTCACATACACCACCAGTCTCGCACAGTGTAGGCTCTCAATAATATCCAGTCGTGGCAAACTGATCCTCTTGAAGGGAGCTACCTTTGCCCGAGCCATGACCTGGGAAGAACTCATGTGCCATCATGTATTTTCACCTGTAGGTAAACACAAACTCCATAAGCAGACAGTGAAGCATTACCAAAGGACTGCAACTGAAGTTCAGATATGTCACTCCAAAGGATCTCACTAGTGTAACTCTGAGGAATCCTCCACTGTTTCAAAAGCTCCAGGCTCTTGACCAAATGTAATAAGTGTCTTGGAACTCCTCAGGCAAAACTTGATCCCAAGGTAATCCAAACCTCCAAATTTCTTAGAACAAACATTCAGCCTTCATGGTGAAAGGAATGAGAAAACCCAAAGGATCAAACAGCCTTGAAATGAGACTCAAGGCAGCTCTTTTAGTGACACACAAGTCCTTTGAAATTTCTAGACCATCAAAGGAAAACAATCCTCAGAAGGTAACCAGCGCATTCCCAGGACCTTGAAAGATTCTGTTGCAACAATCTTATCCTGAAACTCCTTCATTATTTGAAACCCAGTTGTCGCAGACATTTTGGCCTGACCCATTATCTGATTAGCTTGCTGAACCATCTCACGAGCCTCAGAATCCTTGTCACAACCGGACCGCCAATCATCCATGTATAAATTTTCTGATAGCTTATTTTTCACGCGAGGTGGTGAATACTGTGATAAATGGTGTTTCACTGCAGCATTCAAAGGAAAAGCACTACTTTTATTTCCAAAAGGCACGTTACAAACCTCATCATTCTGATGGAACCTTTGTCATTCCAAAGGCATCTGTGAACATTTTGATCCTCAGGACACACTTGGATCTGCAGGAATGCTTTACTATATCCGCAGTCAGAGCAACCTTCCAACGCCTGAACCGCAACAAAATTCCTGGAAGTCTGGAAATAAATCAGGACCAGCGTTCATGCAGTCACAGAAAGATACTCCAAGCTTTTCATGGAAGCATGAAAACGGAGCGCACCTTTGAAGTTAGAGTAGACTCTTTAACTACTAGACGGTGTGGCAAATAGAACATAGGGTTTTAACATAAAATTTCATCCTCAGGAACTTCTTCAATAATGCCATTCTATAACATATCAGAGATGACTTCTAGATACCTGGACTCTAACGCTGGATTTTTGCTGAGATGATGAGTTGCACAGTTTAAACAAGACCTGGCAAGCTTTTCATTGTTCAGAAGTGAAGATTTCATTTCTTCACTGTTCCACGGAAAGGACACAACATACATTCTTTTGATGAGATAAGATAAGATAAGATAATGTTGCTTATAGCCCAGCCGACCGCAGAGGCCCACATCAGGGCTGTCACCACGTTAAAATCAACTCACCAGTCATTTAAAAAAAAAAAAAAAAAAAAAAAAAACTTTCACACATCTCATTAAATAACATCGTCTACAAACGCACCAGAAACTTTGTTAAAAATCTTTCTGCCGTAAAACCTTAAATCAGATAAAAAATGTTAATCTCTCTCAAAAACTCAAGGATAACGTCTGGCGGGACATCCCTGAACAGGATCTTCATGGACTCCGCTGTAAAATGTTTGTGTCTCACATCGTGCAAGTCCCAACACTCTAAAAGAACATGTTTCATTGTGAGTGGCACATGACATGGAATGCACCACGGAGCTTCTTCATTCTTTAAAAGGTAAGCATGGGTAAAATACGAATGGCCGGTGTGCAGCCGGCACAGAACCGTTTCCTCTTTACGACCTCCCGATGTGGATGGGAGGAACTCCTTAAGGTTTGGACGGATTTGAAAGAGTTTGTTATTCGTCTGTGTGTTCCAATCCTCCTGCCAGAGGTCTCTCACATAATCGTTAATTTTGGGTTTCACATCTGAGCAGGGGATATAAATGTTGGACAGTTTCTCTCTTGTGGCGTTCTTGGCTAAACGATCAACCATTTCGTTCCCGCCGATGCCAACATGACCAGGAACCCAAGCAAGAGTAATGTTGTAACCGTCCGCCTTCAACTTGCTAAAAAGTTCCAAAAAAAATTAAAAGTTCTGGATGCTGAAGGTTGCGGCCAGCTATGGCCTCCAAAGCTGACAGCGAATCCGACAGAACCAGAAAGTCCCTCTTCGAAGAATGTGAGATTATCTTCAAAGCCAAAACCAGAGCGGTAAGTTCAGCGGAATAGATAGAAGCATCTGAATGTATATGTTCCAACAGTATCTGAGAAGGAGCCCCAGGGCAGTAGGCTGCACAGGCCACTCCATCTTCAGACTTGGAACCGTCAGTGAAAACTTTTAGACAGGAAGGGAATTTGGAACAGAGGTCAGCATACAATGCCTTGTACGCCAGAGAGCTGGTAGACTCTTTGCGAAAAGCTGCAAGATCGAAACGAATCTCAGGTGTGAAAAAGGTCCACGGAGGTTGATCCGGAAACTTGAAAAAATCGGACACAACTCCTAGGTCTAGACCTGCATTCCGCACGTGAGGCCGCATACGAAGACCAAACGGCGGAATACATTTCGGGTTGTTTTCAAACTTACTTTGGAACGGAGGGTCAAAGACACAGTCATAGGCAGGATTCTGCGGTTTCTGAGAACAGTCGGATATAATAATTCAAAGACAGTTTCAGCCTGCGGTTGGACAGTGAAGGTTCACCCGCCTCTGCGTACAGGCTGTACACAGGGGTGGTGCGGAACGCTCCAAGACAGAGACGAAGCCCTTGATGGTGGATAGGGTCCAAGAGTTTGAGGTAAGATGATCTTGCGGAGCCGTAGACAGCACAACCGTAGTCCAGTTTTGAACGGACCAGGGCTCTGTAGAGGTGCAACAAAGTTTTCTTATCAGCGCCCCAGTCGGTGTGCGCTACGACCCGCAGAATATTCAGTGCTTTCTGGCAAGCAGTTTTGAGGTTTTTAATATGGCTGAGAAAGTTAAGTTTCTGGTCAAAAATAACTCCCAGAAATTTGGCCTCTTTAACAGCTGGAATGGGAAATTTCCCAACTTGAATTTCAGGATCTGGAAAAAACTGACGGAAATTATGGAAGTGAATACACTGCGTCTTTGTTGGAGAAAAGGTGAAACCATTTTCATCCGCCCACCGATGGATTTTATCTACGCAAAGCTGGAGCCTGCGCTGGACACTCGGGTACAGGCTTCCAGTTGCGTAGACAGCAAAATCATCCACAAACAATGAGCAATCTGAACCCTGCTGAACTGACTGAACAATGTTGTTGATTTTAATACTAAAGAGGGCAGGAGACAGTATGCTCCCCTGTGGAACACCCAACTCCTGCTCGTGGACATCAGAGAGAGTGGTGCCAACCCGGACCTGAAACTGTCGTTCTGCCAAAAAATTTTGAATAAAAAGCGGAAGATGACCTCGAAAACCCAGATCGTGGAGATCATGAAGTATCCCCGACTTCCAGGTTGTATCGTAGGCCTTCTCTAAGTCGAAGAAAATTGCCACTGCATGCTGTCTGTTCAAAAAAGTGTTCCGAAGTGTAGATTCTAGACGAATCAAATGGTCAACGGTAGTCCGATGTTTGCGGAAACCACACTGTTCTTTCGCCACAAGGCCATCGTTTCAAGTTTCCACATGAGCCTAGCATTGACCATTTTTTTCCATCAATTTACAAACACAGCTGGTCAAAGCTATGGGACGGTAGTTGGATGGATTAGAAAGATCTTTTCCAGGTTTGGGAATTGGAATAATGAGGGCTTTCCGCCAAGATGGTGGAAAGAAACCTGTAGTCCACACATGGTTATATACTTGTAGCAGTATGTTCAGACCTTCTTGCGGAAGATGTTTCAACAGTTGATAATGGATTTCATCTATACCTGAAGAGGAATCGCTGCAAGAGAGCAAGGCAGATTTCAGCTCGTTTAACGTGAAAGGAAGATTGTAGTCTTCCATGTTGTCGGATGAAAAGTTGCAGGGTGATTTTTCTTTTAGGGCTTTGTTTTTGACAAAAGTGGCTGATTTATTAGAAGAGGAGGAATTCTTTTCAATGGTTGAAGCAAGCAGATTAGCAACTGCTTTCTTCTCTGTTATTAAAGAATCCGAAAACTTGAGATGGTTCACAGTGGGACAGGTGTTCTTCCCTTTGATTTTCTTAATGATGTTCCACACTTTTTTTCTTGGAAGTTTTTGATGTCAGCCTGGAGCAGAAGCTTCTCCAAGACCGACGTTTACTGATTATAAAAGTGTGTCTTGATTTAGCACGGAGTTTCTGATGGGCTCGAGCGTTGGGACCCGAAGGTCGTTGGTATACCTGACGCTGAGCCCGTTTTCTAACTTTGGAAATTTGTTGGCATTCTGAATCGAACCAGGGTGTTTTTGGCATTTGAAGTTTATCGGAAGACACTGGAATACAGGCCTTAGCACATTTAATCATAGTGTTAGTCAGTGATTCAGCTGGGTCAGGACTCTGAAAAAAATCAGTGTCCTGGAACTCCTTAGAAACAGTGGCTGCAAATAGATCCCAGTTTGCTTTCTTATAATTTAAATGCTGAGAGACAGAGACGTGTTCAGTTATTACAGGTTGTAGAAGGACAGGGAAATGGTCACTTCCGTGCAGATCGTCATGGACAGACCACTCATAGTCCAGGACCAGCGAGGGTCACAAACCGACAAATCTAAACACGAAAGTGAACCTGTGGAAGAATGGAGGTAAGTTGCAGATCCGTCGTTCAGACAACACAAATCCAAATCCGAAAGGACATCCTCAATCAGCAGACCTCTGGATGACGAACCGGTACTACCCCAAAGAGGGTTGTGACCGTTAAAGTCACCCAACAGCAAAAAAGGTCGAGGAAGTTCCCCTAACAGACTGACAAGTTCCTGATGACAAACCGGGACAGATGGAGGTAGATAAAGAGAACAGATTGTGACAGTCTTGTGGAGAGTGACTCTCGCAGCTACAGCCTGAAGGGAGGTAGACAGAGCGACAGGACTATACAACAAAGTTTTGTGAAGGAGAAGGGCAACACCGCCCGACAGTCCCAACGTGGATGGTTGTGCAGGTTTTGAAAGAATATTAAAGCCAGAAAGAGTAAAGGTCTTCTGGCTTTGAATTTGGGTTTCTTGAAGAGCCACGACAGAAGGTTTTATAGATTGACACAGAAGCTGCAGCTCCTCGAAGTTGGAATTTAGACCACGGATATTCCAATGGAATATTGTACTATCCATGGTGTAGAGGGCGAAAAGGAGAGAGAATCAGGTCATCTCCTCCTCAACATCTGCTTCCAATGGAGTGAACTTGTTAGTTAGTTTCACAGGAGAGTGTTGGTCTACAGACCTGCTGGCAGACTTGCCAACAGGCGAAGAAGGTCTGGATTTGGGAGATGGTGGAGGTTTCTTCTTCATCTCCACCATCTCCACACTGGGTTGTTGAACTCCCTTGCCCGCACGGGCACTGGACATGGAGTTCGAGGTGCGGGTGCTGGTTTTTTCATCTGCCCAGCAGCAGATGTTGTAGACTGCTGGGCAGTCTGAGGGGTGGCGGATTTTTTGCCTCCACCAGGGGCAGTCTTTTTGGGTTGGAAGGTGGTGGACTTGCTACCACCAGAACTGACAGATCTTACTTGCAATGTCTTCGAAAACATGAATTCATCAGTCTGGCAGCAGACTGACCGAGTAGGAACTATGGGAGCTTTCTTGACAGCCGAAGCATAGGAAGAAGCTGTCGGCGTCTGACTGCCCACAACCTGTTTCCGGGCTTCAAAAAATGAGATCTTCTTTTCCGTTTTAACTCGTTGTATAGCAGATTCTTGAATCCAAAGGGGACAGTTTCGTGAAGAGGAGGGATGGTCGCCACCGCAGTTAGCACAATGTGCCGGATCATGACACGGCCCATCATGGGTTGCCTTGCAGCAAATACCACATACCTCCTGCCCAGAACAGCGGTCCCTGACATGGCCAAACCTCTGGCACCTGAAGCACCTCAATGGGGACGGCACATATAGCTGAACATGAACATTTAGGTAACCAACTTTGATGACCGGAGGCAGCACAGGGCTGCAGAAGGTCAGAAAGAGGGTGTTGGTGGCCACTCTCTCTGAACCCTTCCTGACCGTCACCCTGCGCACCTCCGTCACACCCTGGGACGCCAGCTCCGTTTTTATTTCTGCCTCTGAAACACCCGTTAGATCTCTGCATCGAATCACACCTTTGGAAGAATTTAATTGCTTATGGGGAGTCACCCTGATCTCCCTATCCACAAGTTTTTTTTGCCTTCTGCAGCTGTTCAGATTGCTTTTGGGATTTACATTGAATGAGAAATGAGCCATTTCTCAACCTCTTGATGGACCGAGGGTCACCTGCTATAACCTGAAAACCCTTTTGAATGGCAAACGGGCTCAGAGCTGAAAGGGGCTTTCCTGCTCCGTCCCCTCCATCACGAGCCAGGAAGCCCAAAAACCTGTCTTCTGTCTAACTTCGGTATCGGAGTCACTGTCTGTGTCACAATCCCCTGAAATAGGGGATGCTGCCTTCCTCTTCCTTTTGGGGGAATGTTTTTAATGAAGTCATATTTAGTTTATTGTGATTCATCGCTCCCTTACCCACCCACCTTGGAGTCCAACTAAGGGCCAGGGCCAAGAAACCAATGTCTTGACCCCTTCCAGGCTTCGGGAGAGATATACGACAAACAGAAACTACCAACCTTATCCCCCCTGATCATGCTCAACTCCCGGGGATAGAGAGCTGAGCACTGCAGGGTTTACTTGGCCAGCAGGGGAACTGTCTGTCTTGACCCAGCCCCAAAAAGGGGAGCCGATTAGTACACCCGGGCCAAAGTGTACTTCCTGTCTAGGAGAGGTCCGAGCCAAAGTGATGTGTTGAGAGCGCTGGCCCTCTCAATCACCAGGATGTTCATCCCCCTCCGACACAGGTCGCACCGCACGGCAAACGCGGCAGATCTTAAGGAGACCACAGAGAGAAAAGGAGTGTGTAAAAGAAGACTTGAAGGGGAGACGAAGATAGAAAAGGGCCAAATAAGGAAGGCAGAAAACAAGACGACAGAATAGGAAAAAGGTGGGTTACTATTTGTCTGGGCCCTCACTCCTAACCTTTCTGACATGGGAGACCCTACCAGGGGCATCAATTCCTACCACGTAATGCTTGGCCAGTCACAACTTGGCTATACAGCCTAGAAGCGTTCATAACAACTAACCATCTAGCTGAGTATTTTATTCTGCCTCGAAACACCCGTTAGGCAAAGCCTAAAAGATCACTGGACCACGCAAGCCCTCCGACCACGGCAAGGTTGCAACCCCCGGAGGGTTCTTTTGATGACTGATAGACCTGTTAAAATCATCCAACACTGGATGAACTGAAATGGGCTGCTTTCCCCGCATCCCTATTGTTTCCAAGTCTCACATGCTTTTCAAAGAAGGTTCAGATACTTGTGAACAAAAAAGTTGATGCGAGTTGTTCACACTTACAGGGCTGGAAAGAGATTTATCTCCAGGTACTGGACCAGACAGTGCCCAACCAAACCCTCTGACAAAAACATCACCTCACTGATCATTAACTTCCAGTAGGCATCAAGCCCAATCAAATTATCTACTTTAACTTCTTTACTCTCAGGAACATCACAAAATTCGACTCCTTTTCCAAAGGAGACAACATGCTCTGGGCACTGATGGACGGCACCGAGGACACAGGTAGTAGAGATCTCTGTTGCTCTCAAAGTGACAACATTCCCAACAAGCCCTTGCAAACGCATATTATACGCATTTCTGCGTTCAACTCTGCTTGTTTCATTACTGCCAAAGGCTGCATATGCAAGCCCAACCCATTCAGGCCCAATCTTATCAACAAGTTGACTGGAAACATAAGATTTGTCAGATCCAGTATCAAACAACAATGGCTCCAGCTACACCTGCCTGGCCATGGACGAAACTTTGGCAGTTTACAGCAAAACATGATTACATTTTTCAGAGACAGTATTAACACGAGACACATTAACCCTACCAAGAGAAGCATCTGATGTGCTGTTTGAGGTGCATGCAGTGTTGGGTTTTGCATTGCTTGCTGTGGCATCATGGGAGGAACAAACTTATTTTGGTACACACAACAAAGCATGATGTTTTCCCCTGCATTTTGGGCACCTAGCCCGACATTGACTGAATGAATGACCTTTTGTTGTTGGTAAACAACAAAAACCCTTTAAAATGTCTTTTCCATTTTCAACTGGAGCCTTGGTCAAATTAAAACACCGTTCAAACTTGTGTCCTGGACGGTTACAAAGGATAGAAGTAGGTCTAGTAGGTCTGGTCTCCGCAACAGAGTGTGATGCCGAACAGGTAGCCAGCCACAGGTTGCGTTTCACTGACACCGACAGTTTTTTGTTGTTGTTGTTGTTTTAGGTTCCAGGACGGGTCTCGAAGGTCTGGGATCGTTCTTGGTGTTCGATCTCCTGTTGAAGAAACCTTAATAAAAACTGCAGGTCACCTTCTCGTTGATCACGTACCATCTCTGGCCCACTCCAAACGCAGCTCTAAAGGAAGACGCGACAGAATGAGAGGTGTTAGAACAACACCATATTGTTGACCCAAAATACTCAGGGTCTCCAGATTCCGAACATGTGGTAAAAGGCTGTCAAACATTTCCCAAAGAACAGGTACTTTGGGCTGACGAGGAACTTCCATGGACAATAGTTCTTGGATAAGCAAAAAAAAAAAAAAAAAGATTCTTTCTTTCCTTCCAAACGCTGTTTTAGAATGTCATAGGCTGCTTTGTAATCCCCACCAGAAAGTGAAAGTCCTTGAATGGCAGTTTGGCATCACTTTTTAAAAGGGGCCGAAGGTAAGAAAATTTAGACACATCAGGAAAATCAGAGTTATCAATGACGACTTGAAAGTGTTCCCAGAATGGTATCCATGAGGTAACATCACCTGAAAAAGTTGGTGGTTTTAATCTAAGCAACTTTGCCTTCACATGATTAGATGATGCTGCCATAATGGAGGTCGATTTTTCTTTGATTTCAGCCGAGGAAGATAGTGATCCAGCTGCTTTTAAACATGAAATTAATGGCATTTTCTCTGACTTCTGCAGCCTTGACAATGTCATTCTCAATATCCAAGATATCATGTTCAAACTCAATACCAGCTTGCGCTTCATCCACGTTGTTGACACGTCTGTCAAATTCTTCAGCTGCATCAGTTAATTCCACAAGATTAATTGAAGCGGGACTGGAACAAAGTTAATGTAATTCATTACTGCAACGGTTAACCCAGCTTCTTGCTGCTGCACACAATTTCATAACAGTCTTAAATTTATCAGACATATTTATTATTCACTTGTCATTTCAAACCACAAAAAATTAATCCAAAGTTAACGAGTGAAAGAAACCGTTTGAGATTATTCACGTACTCAGTCACAAGAAAAATCTTAAATAAATGTTAGCGAATCGAAAAAAAAAAAAAAAAAAAAAAAAGGACAAACGAATCACAAGACAAATCACAACGCGTTTCGACCTCACTTATCTTCAGTCACTTCGGTGCAAGATAGGCGTCAGAAGGGAGATAATGTGTGAGTCAAGGTAGTAATGGTGATAGGAATACTGATAGGAATACTGATAGGAATACTAATAATGATAATGATGATGATCAAAATATTGAAAAAATAAATAAAGACAGGATTACTACCACTTTTACTGATGATATAGCAATAGCAGTTGTAGTGGGAGAAAGGAGTGGGTTAGAGGATTCTTAAACAGCATGGTTGCCGTGGCAACAGTCTCAGTGGCGATGGTGATGTTAATGGTAGTGATGGTAATATCAATACTAACAATCGTATTAATGATGATAATGCTAACAACTATAGTGAGGGTAATGGTAATAATAGTACTGATAATAAAAGCATGATACAGAAATATATTAAGAAAAATTATACATGCTATTATACATATAACAAATTTTTGAAAATTAAATTCAAAAAATGAAAAAAAATATGATAATAGATTTTTTTAAAAATTGTAATGATAATCCAACAGTACCGTCTGCTGTTATTTATTGAGCATTACAACTCCTTTCCACCTAATATCATTACCAATATTACTAAATGCCATTAATACTGTTTCACAATCATCATCATATCATTATTACCATTACTGTCATCATCATCACCATTGTTATCATTACAACAATACTGATGTCATTGTTGCTATCATTACCATCATTACAATTTGTTACCATTATGCTTATAATCATTATGTCCTATTATCACTAATCCCATCGCCAGCATTAATTGTAGAATTGAAATAGTAGTAATACTTAGATACAATAACATATTTATTAAAGAGAGAGAGAGAGAGAGAGAGAGAGAGAGAGAGAGAGAGAAATATTGTGTATATGTGTTGCCCCTCCCCTCCCCCGATTAGTATGTAAACCCATCCCTTTCTTCCCTCCACCCTCAGAGCATCAACACCGGAAAGTAGCATGTACCTATCCACTACTGCAATCTTAGCCTACAATATCCTCCAACACCACACACATACTACCATATACTCTCTTTGTCTCACCTCCTTATCATGATTTCGCTTATATATGATTTGATAAGTATTGTTTCATTATTTTTAGTCAGCTTTCCTGAGTTATATTGCACATAATGTGTTTGTCTTGAACATGATTTTTTCTGTGAGTGGTTTCAGTTTTATTTATTCCATGATTCTCTCCAGTTCAGTCTCTCCCTGTCTCTTCCTGCCTCTGCCTGTCTGTCTGTCTGTCTGTCTCTCTCTCTCTCTCTCTCTCTCTCTCTCCTCTCTCTCTCTCTCTCCTCTCTCTCTCTCTCTCTCTCTCTCTCTCTCTCTCACACTTTTTCAAATTCCATGTCACTTTGCTAAATACCTTCTACGTATTTTCATGCCTAATGAAAAATGATTACACATTGTGCCTTGTTTTCTCTCTCTCTCTCTCTCTCTCTCTCTCTCTCCTCTCTCTCTCTCTCTCTCTCTCTCTCTCTCTCTCTCTCTTTCAAATTCCATGTCAATTGGCTAAATACCTTCTACGTATTTTCATGCCTTATGAAAAATGATTACATGTTGTGCCTTGTTATCTCTCTCTCTCTCTCTCTCTCTCTCTCTCTCTCTCTCTCTCCTCTCTCTCTCTCTCTCTCTCTCTCTCTCTCTCTTCTCTGTGTGTCTCTTCTCCTCTCTCTCTCTCTCTCTCTCTCTCTCTCTCTCTCTCTCTCACTCTCTCCACACACACACACACACACACACAACCGGTGTCGTGTGTGGTTTCCTCCTCACCTATTTCTTCTGGGGAGTTTGCTGCTGTTACGATGCGGCGACGTTGAACTGAATCCAGGACCCCGTACTTCCAAACAAACGCAACTTGGATCTCAGTCCTCACGTTCTCCTAGTGCTAGTGCACGAGACACACCATCGGATGCTTCCCAGAACCGAGATCGGTGCTCTAGTGATGTCTTGTCTATGCTCCATCAGTTGAACCTGAAGTTTGATGCGGTGAGGGATGACATCAGAGGCCTCAGAGACGGTTTTGATATGATGCACGAGGAAATGAAGAACATGAAAGAAGAATGCACCCGTCTACGAGAAGAAAACGCCGCACTGAGGGAGAGCAACGACCGCCTAGAGAAGAGGATGGAAGAGATGGAGAGGAAGACTGACGACCTGGAATGCAGATCCAAACGGAAGAACGTCATCATTCATGGGCTCCACAAACCAGAGAAGGAGTCGGCAGATGACCTGGAAGCTGCTGTCAGGGAACTCTTCACTGACCGACTGGAGCTGGCCAAGGACGTTCCCTTCGACCGCCTACATCGTTTGAACCAGAGGCCCAACGCTCCGATAATCGGGTGCTGTACCTTCTACAAGGACAAGGTAGAGTTACTTAGGGCGAGAGGGAAATTGAAAGGCACTAAGATTTTCATTGGGGAAGATTTTTCTTTCAGGGTTAGAGAAATTAGACGGAAACTGTTACCCCATTTGAAACAAGCAAGGGCAGCCAATAAAAAGGCGTTTATGGTATTTGACCATCTCATCATAGAGGGTACTAAGTTTTTTGTAGACTCAGAGGGCAAGCTGAGTGAAATGAAATAGGACAGTGGCCGCTCTTCTTGTGAAGGTGTTTCTTCTATGTTTTGTTGTGTGAATAATGTTTTTTCCACATTTAGTTTAGGGGGAGCATCCAGAGAACATTTGTGAGGCTGACGCTGCACGTGCTTGTATGTTTGAAGCTTGTGACATTGTCAGTGACAGCGAAGAATGTGTGAGCGAGCGGGTTACAGGCCGTGCGGCCGTGCAAAAAAGTTCACGGTCGCGCTCTGTGTTAGGTCAAGTTAATTCTGATTGTGAAGCACGTGCGTTTTCTATTAAGCGTTTTAAAGTCTTGCAATGGAACGTCAATGGACTGCTCCCTAAATTAAAACATAAAGATTTCGTTTCTTATGTTCGTTCCTTTGACATCATTTGTTTTGTTGAAACCTTTACAGAGACATTTCAGTCAGATTTATTTGTTGATTATATGATCTTTTGTAAATCTGCTGTTAAATTGTCTAAACATGGTCGTTTTTCTGGTGGAGTTGTGTGCCTTATTAAGAGAATGTATGCTCCATTTGTTCGATCTATTGACGTAGATTACTCTAATATTATTGTTTTTCTTATAGACAAAGCTCTGTTAGGTACCATGAGAGATATATTGTACATGTGTGCATATGTTCCGCCTGAGGGGTCACCATTTTATTCTCTTTTTGATGTAAACAATGGCATTGGTCTTCTGGAAGAATGCTTAGCAGATTGTTCAGTTGCATTTCATGATGTATACATTGTATTGTCGGGAGATTTCAACAGTCGAACTGCTGATATAAACGTTGATGATTTTTGTAGTGAAAATTTTATTTACTCATTAAAAACAAGCAGTTCGATCAGCAGAAGGAATTCTCAAGACAAAGTGCTGAATGAATATGGTAAGCTTATGTTGAATTTATGTACTACATTTGATTTACGTATTCTGAATGGTGCATGTAATGGCGACCACTATGGTTGCTACACATACATCTCAGATTCAGGCAGTAGTGTGAATGATTACTTTTTCATGTCAAATGACTTGTTTGCCATATTTGAATCCTTGTGTGAACTCAATATTCATGATATGTTTCATTCAGATCATATGCCACTTGAATTATACTTAAATTTTTCGGAAGAGCATGGCAGTATGAAATCTCCAGATGTGAAGCAAACATTAAATAGGATAGTCTGGAACAATGATGCAGCGCCAGTGTTATTAACTCAATGCACTCTGAGGAATCTCGTAGAACATTAGAGCTGGCTGTACGTTTAATCGACTATGATATTGACAAAGCTTTGTCTACTTTTAATGATTGTATTAAGCGATGCGCTAAATGCATGAATAAGCAGATCAGCACTGGTGATAATGATAAATCAGATGACTGGTACGATCATGAATGTAAAACAACAAAGAAAAATTTAAGAAAACTTTACATAACAGCCCGTCGAACAGGAGATCACGAAGACGAAAATGCTTTTTGCATTGCACGTAGAGAGTATAAGCATCTGTTAAAATGCAAAGAGAATGATTTTCATAAGTCGTTGTTAAATGAATTGTTATCTTCTGTGAATAATCAAAAGCAATTTTGGGAAAATGTAAATAAAATTTCATGTAAAAGAAAACACATTAGTAATGATATTACTCTGGATGACTGGTTTCAACACTTTAAAAATTTACTCGAAAAAGAAAGTGAAGCAGATGATGACGAATTTAATGTTGATGATAATGATAATTATTTTAATCGACCAATTTCAAAAGAGGAAGTTCTTTTAGCAATTAGAAAGATTAAAATGAAAAAAGCTGCTGGACCGGATGGAATAATTGGAGAGTTGTTAAAAAATGCAGGTGATTGTGTTGCAGATTTCTTTGTCATATTCTTTAATGCTTTGTTTCAGAAAGGTGTATTCCCTAACACATGGACAGAAAGTATTGTATTTCCTCTGTACAAAAAAGGTGATGTCAACAATCCTAACAATTACAGGGGCATTTCGCTATGCAATATTAGTAGTAAAATTTATAGTACAGTTATTAATCATCGTTTACAAGAGTGGGTTGAAGAAAATAACATTACTGGGGAATACCAAGCAGGGTTCAAAAAGAACTATTCGACTATTGATCACATGTTTACTTTGTTAGCTCTTGTTCAAAAACAGTTCTCTTTCGACAGAAAATTATATGTTGCATTTATTGATTTTGAAAAAGCTTTTGATACTATAAACAGGAAAATTCTTTGGTCAGTTCTAGTAAAAAATGGTATAAGTGGAATCTATACCATTGCATTAAAAGTATGTATAATAATGTTAAAGTTAAGGTACGGTGTGGTTATAAATTAACTGATTTTATCAAGTGCACTTATGGTGTTAAACAAGGTGATGTGTGCAGTCCGGTTTTATTTTCTTTGTTTATTAATGAACTTGCCATAGAAATAATTCAAAATGGTAAACATGGTGCAATGTTTACAATCGACTATTTTGAGCTCTTTATCTTACTACTCGCAGATGATGTTGTACTGTTATCAGAGACAATTATTGGTTTGCAACCCAGTTAAATAGTCTGCAACGCGCAGCTTTTTCTCTTGATTTGAAAGTGAATTTTAGTAAGAGCAATATAATTGTGTTCAGAAAAGGTGGTTATTTAGCAGCAAGAGAGCATTGGACGTATAACCATGCTGTGATGCCTGTGGTAAATGCTTATAAATACTTGGGTATATTGTTTTCAACAAAACTCTGCTTCACATTAGCATGCAATGACCTGGTAAGTAAAGCAAAGAAAGCTCTGCTTTGTATTATGAGAAAACTTTATGTTTTGAAGAATTCTAGTTTAGATTTGTTGTTGAAGTTATTTGATTCCCAGGTTCAGCCCATTGCTCAGTACGGTGCAGAACTTTGGGACTAGACGTTACAGCCCGTCAATGCGAAAAAGTACATCTTTTTGCCTAAAGGAAATTTTTAGGAGTCGAAATGCGAACACCCAATGACCTTGTCTATGGAGAGACCAATAGATATCCTATTTACATAAATTCTGTATTAAGCTGTATTCGATACTGGTTAAAATTAACTAAAATGAATGATTATAGATTACCACGGAAAGCTTATGTGATGTTATATGACCTAGATGAAAGAGATAAAAGAAACTGGGTGTCAAATATCCGTAGTCAGTTATACAAATTTGGATTTGGTTATGTTTGGATGAACCAAGGTGTGCAGAATGATAGATTATTTCTTTGTGAATTTAAAGAAAGATTGATTGCGTGCAGGTGGCAAGAATGGGACGCTCACGTCAAAAATAGCGATAGATTTGCCATGTATCGGACATTTTGTACAGTTCACGATGTCAAACTTTATCTGCATTTAGGCAAACACTTGAAGTTAATTATGACCAAATTTCGACTTGGAATTTCAGATATTGCACAACACAGGTATCGCTACTGTAAACATACTGGAATGGATCTGACTTGTCCACTTGGCAATGATGGAAAAGAAGACGAGTTGCATTTTGTTTTATGCTGCTGCAAGTTATCTAGTCTAAGAGCGCAATATATACCAGTTAAGTTTTTCAGAGATCCTTGTCAATTTCGGTTAAGTCTGCTTCTGGCATCTCAAAATGAAAGTGTAGTCAGAAATTTCTCAATTTACTTGTTCAAGGCATTTCAATTCGATCAGTTATGACTTCGTGAATGAGAATTTCATCCAGTCTTTGATGTGTTATGTAATGTTCATACATTGTTGTTACTTTCTCCATACCCCCTTCATAAGGGGCAATGGCCTTTATATGAAGTAAACCATCTGAGTTCTGAGTTCTCTCTCTCTCTCTCTCTCTCTCCTCTCTCTCTCTCTCTCTCTCCTCTCTCTCTCTCTCTCTGCATGCGTGCGAGTTTGTGTTCCAAATTCTGTACGTACTTTGTCATATTCATTTACTGTCTGATTTTTTTTACATGCTATTGTTGTACGTTTTAGTACATTTCCATTTCCAATTATTACATTTTGTGCTTAACTATTCTTTACATTTCTATTGTTCCCCCTCTCCTTCCAGTCCCTCCTCTCTCTCTCTCTCTCTCTCTCTCTCTCTCTCTCTCTCTCTCTCTCTCTCTCTCTCTCTCTCTCTCTCTCTCAAATTCCATGTCACTTTGTGGAAACACCCCCACATCCCACACCCCAACCCCACACATACACTTTCTTTCTCTCTCTCCCCCTCTCTCTCTCCTCCCATTCTCTCTCTCTCTTTTCTCCCAACCCTCTCCCTCTCCTCTGCTCCAATACTACTATTGACCTTTCACTCTTTGATCATCCCTATTCTTTTACACCTACCATTAATATTAGTAACATTGCAATGGTTAGGGTTACGGTTAGGGTTAGGGTTCCTCACAATCTTCTCCCTACTCCAGTAGCACTGTTAACTTTTACTCATTGACCATCTCTATTCCTTTCCCCCTGCTATTACTGGTACTAACATTATTTTATTACTATTGCTCTCAGTAGCAATCTCATCACATCATCATTATTAGCACCATCACCATCACCTCCATATTAAAAACATAAAAAAAGAAAACAACTTCACACACACACACACACACACACACACACACACACACACACACACACACACACACACACATACACACACACATACACACGCACACACACACGCCTGTCTTGCACTACACTGAAGTGATTGAAATAGGTAACAAGAGTCGGGGGGGGGGGGGGGGGGGGGGGGGGGGGGGGGGGGGGGTTGAGAGGTTGAGGGAGAGAGACGAAAATTTGACGTAAATTAGTCATCTATATTGCTGTTTGTAAGACAAAGAGATAGAGAAAGAAAGGGGGTAGATGGTGAGGGAGTCGACAAAAAAGTGGGGTGGGGGTGGGGGTGGGGTGTCAAGTGACATGTCACACCAGGATGCCTGTGTCATTGTTACGGATGCGTTAGTGCGTGTGTCTGTCTGACCAAAGATAGTTCGCCCTACGGACTTTGGTCTGACTCACAGAAATTCAGATGCGTGTGCGATTTTTAATTCACACACACCCACACATTCGAAACACGGACAGCCAGGCAACAAGTCAACGTTTTCTTCTTTTATGCTGCCCGAGCCATCAAAACACAAATACACAAAACATAGCAATATACAACAATATCAATTCAGCAGAACAATGCACGCCGTAATCCTAGGCGTACAATTCACGACATAAATATGTATATGTGTTATTATTTTATTTTATTTCTTTTGGCCACGTCCGGCTCAACACAACAGTCCACAGACGTCGCAAGTCTCTCGTGAAGAATGCTGTAGAAGAAGTCCTCTCCTGGGACTCACACAGTCAGGAGCAGCAGCTCGCATAGTCCACACAAAACCGAAGCGACGGCTCTGTCCACAACAGAAGCGAAGGTTCCAACACAAAATAAGACGTTGGTTCTAACACCACAAAGCTCACGGCTCTTGTACGACTGGCCCAACAGGTCGCTGGTTCAAATACCACAAGAGCGGCGGCTCTGGCTTGGCAGCAGCGGCGGCTTGGCACAACTGGCACGTCGGGTTACTGTCGACTCCCACGTCGAACTCTCCACACCTCAGCAGGGTGGAGACAAGGGGTAGATCTTGGCTACGCCCCAGACCGGGCGCAGTGGCAGGTTGGGCAGATCCCACGTCGACCTCTCCACACCCTCAGCAGGGTGGAGACAGGGGTAGACTCTGGCTATGCCCAGACCCTCTAGCAGTGGCAGACAGTTTCCGGTCACACCAGGACAATGACTTTACATGGGGGGAACTGATAACTACCTTGATTATCTAGCCTACTATAACATGGTTATTTAGTATTCATCATGGTTATTAATCATAGTCATAACCAACAGTTACTTTATATTTCACCAGAACTTGGGGAAAAATACCCATAGCGAAATCCACACATTTTCCATACGATATCACAATAGAACATTCTCTTCCCCGAAATCATGTTTACACATTGGGGGAAAGGATTTCCACATAGACCTTTTCGAAATCATGTTTTACACATTGGGGGGGGGGGGGGGGGGGGGGGGGGGGGACTTCCACATAGACCTTTTTACAATAAACCAAGAATATAATCATTGCATATAATTAACGATTTCCTTTCGTCTCTTTTATCAAGATAAGAAAGTTTTTATCATTTCATGTCTTTTCCATCACAACAAGAATGTTTTTATCATTTCACATAATCAATACATCTCAGAGAATGATCTCCGTTCATAAAACTATTCACTAGTAACAGCTAGTACAGCCCTTAAATACATATCAAGGAAAGATTTCCAAACACTCTTGTTTATCAACACATAGATATTCATTATTCATATCAAAGGGTGGTTTAAATACTTATCAATAGACTTTCAACCATTATTGCATGATAGTTTCCATCCAACAGCCACGTTCCAGCGACTGATGTAGTCTACAATGTCCGATTTCATGTTCCAGTTCCTCTTGGTCTACTTCAACGACCTCCTGATCTACTCGAAGACTTTGAAGAACACTTGAGACACTTGGAACGCCTGCTCCGAAGAATCAAGGAAACGGGACTCAAGTTGAGGGCTGACAAATGCCAGTTCCTGCAACCTCAAAGTCATCTACCTGGGCCACACCATCTCTGCTAAGGGGGGTACACCAAGGTACGGGTTGTCAAGGAATGGCCAGTCCCCACTACAACCTCCGAGCTCCGTAGTTTCCTGGGTTTCGCCAGCTACTACCGGCGGTGCATCAGAGACTTCGCCAAGATAGCTGGTCCCTCCACGACTTGGTCTCCAGCGACAAAAGCAAGAAGAAAGATGCCGACATCACCGCACGCTGGGCCCAACACCATGAGGCAACCTTCGGAAGACTGAAGACCGCCATGACTTCAGCACCTGTCTGGGCTGATTGAAGCAAAGTTTCCAAACGTCTGGAAAACAGCCCATGTAAGTCCACTACATAAAAAAGAATCGAAGGAACTTTGTAACAACTATCGCCCAGTCTCTTTGCTCAGCTGCGTTGGAAAGGTTCTGGAAAGATGTATCCACAAGCAAGTTTTCGATTTTTTATTGTCAAATGATATCATTTCACCTTCCCAATCCGGATTTATCCCCGGTTGATTCCACAGTCAATCAGTTATTATGCATCTATAACGATTTATGTTCCTCATTTGATAGTGGAATCACAACGCAAGCTGTGTACTTCGATATTTCTAAAGCTTTTGACCGTGTCTGGCATAGAGGTCTCATCCGTAAACTTGAAGGCAATGGCATACGAGGACGTTGTTGGCATGGTTCACGATTATCTCTCTGATCGCATGCAGGCAGTTGTAATCAAGGGTGACCAATCAGACTATGTCAGAATCCCTGCAGGAGTTCCCCAAGGCTCAGTTCTTGGACCTCTCTTATTTCTTATTTACATTAACGACATTACAGATGGTATAAGATCTAAAGTTAAACTTTTTGCAGATGATACCAGCATGTCCTTCTCACTTAATGATCCTACTATTCGCACAGAAATAATCAATTCTGATCTACAAAAGATACATCTTTGGGCGCAGCGCTGGAAAATAAAATTCAGTGAAGAGAAAACAGAATTACTTAACTTTTACGGGCAATCATCTAGTTTTACCCCTTATATTTGGACAAACGTATCTTCAAGGCAAAGACAAACATAAACATCTAGGACTTATAGGCTACTTCAAAATAATTGCAAGTGGGATATGAACATATTAATGGTATACGAAACAAAGTAACTATGCTGCTTTCCTGTATGAAAAGTTTTAAATATAGATTTAGTAGGAGAGCCTTAGAAATCATGTATAAATCTTTCGTATTACCTAACTTTGACTATGCAGATGTTGTGTGGGACAACTGCTCCGAAATGCAATCCAATTCTCTTGAAAACTTACACTTAGAAGCTATAAGAACAATTATTGGAGCTGTTCGTGGAACAAGTCATCAAAATTATATGAAGAATCTGGATTTTGCTCACTCAAGGAAAGGAGGAAAAGACATAAAATTATATATTATTATAAAAATGATAAATGGCTTGTGTCCGGATTATTTACTTGATCTTCTGCCTGGTCTTGTTTCGGACAGGAATCCTTATCACAGGAGAAGACCGTTAGAGCGTACAACTCCAAAATGCAACACTGAGATATATCGGAAATCCTTCATTCCTTCAACTACATCTTTATGGAATAGTCTCCCAGATCATATTAAAACCAGTTCATCTTTAAGCGTAATCAAGCATCATTTATCGGCTGATGATCCTGTCATACCACCGTACTTTTACCTTGGCGAGAGAAAGAACCAAATCATTCATTGCCGTCTTCGTCTTGGAATCAGTGATCTGAGATATGATATGTTCAACGACCCACGTGTGAGTGTGGCAATGGGGAGGAAACAGCTCAGCACTATTTTCTGTTGTGTCCTCGTTTTAATGAAACCCGCGCAAATACTATTTCCGATCTCCCACCACACTACAGAAATGTTCGAACTCTGTTAAATGGTGACCGTAATCTGCGGATGGATATCAATGTATTGATTTTTGAGGCTGTTCATGGGTTTATCTCTGGAGCAAGCGGTTTTAGATGTGTTGCCTTTTGGGGGTTTCAGGTGTGACAAGAGAGGATTGTGCTGCGGGTGTTTGCCATTGTTTCAGGTTGTGATGATGGCAAATTGATGTGCCTGTGGTGTGTTTCTCATCGTCTCTCTTCATTGATCTCCGTTTCTTTCTTTCTTTCTTTTTTTTAATTGTTTTTATTTTTCTCTTTCCGGGAAGGGGTGGGGGGCGGGGGTGTTCTCTTTTTGTATTCTTCATGCGATTTATAAACTTTAAACTGTCAATGTTTTCATATAATAATGTAATATTTGTGTTACTGTAGCCGCCAGGTAAATTATTTGTGTATTGTCATTTTGCAGAGCACACTATAAGCGTTCAGCTTGTTGCTGCTCACTTTGTATTGTGTAAACATTGTACGTACCTGTGATTAAAGATTTGTTTAAACCACCTGTCTGGGCTACGCAGACTTCACCAAGCCTTTCATCCTAGGGACTGACGCCAGCCACGATGTTCTGGGAGCCATTCTCTCTCAAGAGCAAGATGGCAACGCGAGCAGGAGGCTACGTCCAACAGAAAAGAATCAGGCCAACTACTCTAGCATGAAGCTAGAATTCCTCGCCATGATGTAGGCTGTCACCGAAAAATTCAGAGACTACCTCCTGGGCTCCAAGTTCGTCGTCTACACCGATAACAACCCCTGGCCCACTTCAAGACAGCTTCCCTGGGCGCTTTAGAGCAACACTGGGCCGCTCAATTAGCCCAGTTCGACTTCGAAATCAAGTTCCGGCTGGCAAGACAAATCCTGCTGACGCCCTTTCCAGACTACCCCCACCACGGAAGATGAAGCCAGCTGCCACTCCTGTCCAACCCCAGACTGCTGCCATCCAAGATACGGACTGCAGAGTCACGTCTACACCGTAACAACACCCCCTGATGCTAAAGAAAGAAGCCGGCTGAAGTACGGGCAGAGCAAGTCTAACTCAACACCTGGGTTTAGCTTCACCAGGCCCGCCTGAGAGACGACTACAGCAAGGCACGCCAGTAGTTCCAGAAAATCGCCGCCAGGCGGGGCGAAGCTGTTGAAGGGGAAAGGGGACCTGGTCTACCTCCACAACCAGGAGAGAGGGAAGCTGCAAGACGCCTGGAATCCTCAACTTTTCCAAGGTCGTCACGTAGTCCTACGACAACGACGCCTACGTGGTACGACCACAGGCTGGAGGAATCGACCGCACAGTCAACAGGAAGGACCCTGCTGCCCGCTGCAAACCCAGAGGAAGACTCGGAAGACAAGGACGAAGACCCAACATCCCTTTCTACACGGGCAGAAGAAGACTCCAGCAGCGACTCCGAGGAAGAACAGTCCCCAGGCTTCTGAAAAGGTGAAACCAGTTCCACTGCCTACACCGGTTCCGCTTCCTAGAAGATCCATAAGACTTGCCCGCAAACCAAGAAAAGTTTATTCTGAAAATCCAGTAATACTTGTTTGAAAAAAAAACACCAGAAAGACTCTAACAGTGGTTAGGGTTAGGAAAGTTAGGCATTCTCCTTCAGAAAAAGCAGAGGAGACATTTGGAGAAAGAAGAAGGAAAAGTCAGCAAGACTTTAACAGTGGTTAGGATTAGAAAAGTTAGGCATTCTCTTTCAGAAAAGCAGAAAAGACAGGACATTCAGAAAGAAAAAGGAAAAGTCAGCAAGAACTTGAATAAATATATATATATAAGTATAAAAGATAGATAAGATCAGTATATTTATTGTGATAGTTTTATTTTTTTGATTT
>CM031605.1:82399947-82439388 GCA_018398815.1 Conus ventricosus | reverse complement strand
CATGGCAAAATTATACAATTTTCATGTTTTTATCTTAGCTTTTTGGACTTTGAAGCGATTTAAAGGACTACAAGAGAACACGAAATTATTCTTTCACTTTTGATAGTTATGGATACAGTAACCCCAAAAGTACCCAGTTTACATTTCGTTGAGCATCAGGATCATGAGATAATCGATCACCGAAGTTCGCAATTCGCACCTAATATTGAGCAAGAACGAAAACAACAACGAAAAAAAGATTTTCTAGTAGCGTCCCTTTCTTTTGAGACTACTTATGGTGACCTCGAAGATGGCTGCCGAGGTTGTGCTTGTCAGTGAAAGCAGTGATGACGACCCTTCGCTCAGATACCAACGACAGTGCATCTATTGAAGGACCATATTAATTTGTAAGGCCATACCAATTCTAACCTTACGCAGACGATTCACTGATCCACCGACACTGACTCGACCGACTTGCAGCAAGCGAATCGTGAAGATCGATTGAATCAGTTCATGTAAGAATGCAAAAAAACAAAAGTAGCCAGATCTGTACAGTTTTGTTATTTAGCATGTAGAAGAGGTATATATACTTGATTAGCGTTTTTATTAGTAGCAGATTTGTGCTTATCTCTTGATCAGGACTTTGTTGACACATTGATTAGCGCAACTTTCTTTGGCCCAGTTGTGGACTGTGTAGTATATATAGTAGCGACAGGCTGATATACGTAGCCTAGGCTCGCGCCTTTCTTGAATCCCCACCCATGTATTGTTAGTATCTAAAGGTGGTTGTTGCGTATCGCATACCTGGTTTATTAATCATATTAAAATAACAATTTAGTGAATTTATGATCTGCATCAAGGAGATTTTTAATGAGTTAGTAGATCGTGCAAACTTGATGTTAGTTTGTATATTTCATTCCAAAGATGGTGTTATTCTTTTTCCAAAAACCATTTTGTGTTTATGAGTCTGACAGTGTTTCACTGAAGATTTTCCATCTGGCTTCTTGATAACACTATCAGTATATAATTTGAAAAATCCTTTGTTTTAGTCTACAACCACCAAATCTTTGTACATCCACCAAATCATTAAATAATTTTGTAGACTTCGATCAGATCACACCGCGATACGTCTACCTTTTAATGAGTTAAGTTTAAGTATCTTAGCCGTTGTTCATAATTCATACTTTTCATTCCCGAGAGCTTGTAGCCCTTCTTGTACTTTCTCCACTGCCTTTGACTGCCTTTTGAGTAAGGTATACCATATGATATTTCCAATTCTAAGTGCGGTCGTACCAACTTTGTACAATTCATATATATCTTTATTCAAGTATTGAAAGTTCTCCGTTATAGTCATATCATTTGGTTTGCTTTATTGATGATTTTATTGATATGTACTTCGCAAGAAAAGTATTGGTCAAAAATAACACCAAATCTTTTTCTTCCTCACACTCAAATTAGTTTCATTTTCTTGTCCCATTACCCCTCATATAATACTTATGATTTTGGGTTTGTTTTTAACTAGTCATAACACTACATTTGTACTTAAATGTAAGTTCCATTCATTAGACCATTCTTGTAATGAGTATACATCCCTTTGTATTATTGTAGAATTTCCATAGTTTCGGTCAGGCAAAAATCTTACAATTGCTTTTGACAGATTCCTGGAGGGAAGATCGTTTATGAATATAGTGAAAAGAAGGGTCCTAGGATATTGCCTTGAGTAATACCACTTAGTACATCTGATCTTTGTGAAGTGGCGTCATTATATTATCCTTACTTTTTGTGTTCGTCCAGATGAACACTGAAAATTAAGCCTTATTTTCAAATTTCAGGATGGGGGGTCCAAAAATGGGTGGGGGGGGGGAAACTGCTCAGTATGGGCACGCTGAAGGAATGCCTGTGCAGCGCAGAAGGTGGAGAAGATGGCAGCTGTCCTGCAGAATACCAGCTTCAAATGCATCACAGCAACATCCCGGGTTCCAAACTGCCCTCTGTGCCCTTGATGTGTATGTGCTTAGGACAGCATACTCACAGTATCGCCAGCAGTACAAAAAAATATTCAAAATGAAAACAAGTAAGAGCAGTTTTATTTTCCAATAACTTGAACAGAGAATATTCATCATGAACCCCAGAGCTTTGGATTCTGTCGACTTTCGATACATTCACATACATTTTTGAGAAAACGCATGTCAAAACGTTTTGCATCACAGCAGTAGTAGTAGCCCGTTATGCGGCCACATCATAGTACCCTGGTTATTTGCGCTAACATCATTAAAAACAATTAGGTAAAAAGTGTATAAGAGGCCCCCCCATTCATTTTCTCTTCTCGCTTCATTCCTTTTTTTTTTCTTCAAAATTGCCTTTTCCCAGTATAGAGAGAAGTTCAAGTTTACAATCTTTTCGGGTAATTTTGCAGTTTTATTTGGTCCTTGTACGGAAATATAATGTCATATCTTGTTAATACTGGGAAACGGAAGGCGACACGGAAAGAGCACATATCAAGACGTCAGGGAAGAGGCTCAGCTTCTCTATGGAATGGGGGAGAATGTGGAAGAAATCAGAAGTTTATGAAGCTGTGAATTATCATCAACCAACTGTTTTAGCTGGAGAAAAGTAATTGACACACCGCTCTATTTCACTGAAAAGGCAATTTATTGAAAAAACCTGGAAGAAGCTAAAAACAAGAAGGGGGTAGGGAGGGAGGGGGGTAAGTTATTATAAGTACAATTTTGCCAAACATTATTAACAGTCATTATCATTAACATCCCTAAAAAAAAATAGAATGTGAAGTAGCCATTTTTTCCCTTAAAAAAAACAGATACCAGTGCTTTTGCTATGACATGTAAAACTGGCAACCACTGGTCCACTACAAGACTACTATCAAGATTAAACATTTCTTTCTGTTGATTAAACATCAGCAAAACACGCAAAACAGTATAATAGCATGTGTCGAAGAGGATTGGGTGGGAAAATTTGTGCACATTATTTTGTGTGTTGTTACATTGGTTTATTTAATTTACCAAACCCTTACCCCCTTTGTTCAATCTCTACTCATCACCACAACATCACTTCTCTCCTCTTCTCACATTTGTAACAAACACACACAGACATCACAACAAACACACATCACCCACCAAACCCACAACACACACTCACACAATCAAAGAGGTCCGGTGGGTGGGGCTTTGGGGGAATGATACCAGGAATTCCAGATACAGGAACAACAGAGACACACACACTCACGGCTAAAAATATGAAGAAAAAAAAAAGGGTAAAAATTTTTTAAAAAAGGACCCCCAGAAACCAAGGGACTCCCCCCCGCCCATAAACCCCCCCCCCCCCCCCCCCCAACGCCCCCCCCCCCCCCCACCCCCCCCCCCCACCCCACACCACCCCTGCCATAAAACCCTTTTTAAAAATATAGGGAAAAAAACAACATCGAACCACCACAACCACGCTTTTGATGGGCCCGAAACAACTGCCCCACCTCTGACAAGAAACCCAGAAGACTGCCCCCCCCCCCCCCCCCCCCTCCCTCCCTGTCCCCTGAGGAAAGATGAACAAAAGATCATGCATTGTGCCTCTTGTAAAATCTGGTTATCTGAATGTAACAAGAACTGCGGGTGGAGGTGCACAACTCTGGGTGCAAGATTTTGGGAGGAAAAAAATTGAAGCAAGTGATGAACGGGCTTGGGGGTGGCCGCAGACAGACACCTGCCTGCCACCCCCAAGCCCGTTTCAAACACTGAGAAAATTGATTCTAATCTTTCTGCAGACATAGACATGTTCCCATGGTGTGAAAACAGGTCTGAAGCACTGCATTACCAAAAAGGTATGTAATACATCTATATCTGGCTCAGGACTTTCAAAAAAAGACCCATAAAAACACAATGGACCCTCTCCCTTTAAATGTAGATAACAACTAATTTTTTTTTAATTATGTGTACTTCTTATAAGGAGGGGTATACAACTATAGAAGAAAGGGTAAATTGAAATTTTACCAGAATATAGCATTAAGCAGTTATATATCTCAAGTAACATGCACCTTAAAAGGAAAGAGTCTTACTACTTTAAGGATTCCAGAAAGAGTCTTATTACTTTAAGGATCCACGTTTCTATTGCCAGTCAACCTGTATGAAAATCATTATTGACAAGAAACCGAAAAAAAAACATTGTCACAAGAAACTGGCAGATAGAATCCTTTATCCAAACTAGCAAGTTTGTTATGGGAAAAGAAAAAAAAAGATGTTTCCTGTTTCACTCATATAAAAATTGCGTTAGTAGGTTGGTCTATAGAAAAAATCATTTACAATTTTCTAATGTTGTACTAATACTACTCCGTCTTGTCTGTGGCAGCGCTACCGATACACGGGCATATCGCAACTGACTCGATTTGTGTGGGCCTCCTGGGAAGGACATTCGGGTAGTGCTGGCCATCATGTTCTGTCGTGAAATTCAGATACCTATCGAGTGTCTGACCGCAGATACCCCGGCTACTTGAACCAAGTGACAGATTTCGCAAGCCCCTTGAAAATAAACTTGAAAAACAGTGCTTGAAACCCCTTTTTAAGTTAGAGAAGATTGTGCCATCCTTTGTTTCTGGAGAGATGTTATGAATAATTATTAGTAATTGTGCATCACAATGTTAAGTCATGCATCTTCATTGGTCGAAATTATTTTATTCAAATCCATTCATACGAGTCATGCAGGATAAAATTAAGAGTAACTACGGAAGTATTCCACGTGCGTACACATTATGTTTTGAACACGTCACAATTTTCAATTTTCATCCTCCATCCATTCACTACATGACCACATATCCACTATATAGCACAACTAGGTTTCCTTTCACGTTTCCAGAGTCAGTCACTTCTTTTGTAACGAGAGCGTTGCTGCTGAACGGCATCCTCTGTTGTTGGTTTTGTGACCGATGCACACATAGGGTGATCGCTTCGGCAGATGTTGTACAAGGGAGCACCCTCTGTCCATGTCGTCAGGCTGCATCTTGAAGCCAACCGGATCACTCGCCACAAGATCTCTGGACACTAATCAGGTGGGCATTAAGCATAATTTGGTTGGGATTCGGATGGTGTCTACAAGAAATGTGAAGCAAATTGCAGTAGACTGTACATAGTTTTTGTTGATATATATTAAAATCCTAAAAAAAATATTCAAAATGCGGTCTTGAAAGGAATGGATCCTATTGGGTGTTACTTTTAAAGAAGGCAACGTCTGCTATACATACGTCTTGAATGAGGTAGTTTTATAAAGGGAATTCCTCTGTACATACTTAAAGCGCCCATAATAAGAAGTGTACTGTGGGTGCTTTTGCTCCTGATTATCCATTACTTTTTTGCCTACCACAGACATGGCATTGTGATTGGTTTGTTTCACAATTATAAAATTTGCCCTTTCACTATAAAACCTTTATGCAAATACAAGTGGTACCCCCACCCCCTATAAAACCTTAAATAATCGCCCCAAATTAGATTAAAAAGGGAGGGGTCTCGGGGGGGGGGGGGGGAGGGGGGGGGATATTTTAATACATTCAAAGGGCAAACTATCAGGGAGTTGGTCATTTGAGGGGGGGTCCATATAATGTCTTAAAATGGTGCACCAATATATAAGCAATTGTGTCCTCTCATTGTCAAAGATGAAGAATGTGACATTTACTTACAAATGTGCATGACTCCTTAATTCCTTGGACCACAATTCCTTTCTCGCTTTTCCGGAAGCGACATTGAGCGTAGTTGTCCATCCTTCCTTTGTGCTTGATGTCGGTTGCTGTTTTCATTGAAAGTGAACTGCGGCCAGTATGCTTCTGTAAATGGTTAAAAATATTGTGCTTAATATATATTAAAGAATTTTTTAAGCAATAAAAAAGAAAAAGGATATTGTAACAGAACCCTGACTGACATCAAATTTGTTATGCCTGAACCTGATCTTTTTCTGCCTGGGAAAAAGACAGAGAATGAAATATCAATAATGGGGGGGAAAACGATTGCAAGGGGGTACTAAGCTCACTACATAAAAATGGTATCGAGACGCCCATCATGACAGTGCCATGTTCCTAAAATTATGATGACAATAAAAACATTTAAATCGCCATACTCGCGATATTTTACTTGGACATTTATTCTCATATAGAAAACATTGTCATTTCCTGTGGGAGTGAAATAGCGGAAACTTTGCAAGTTGGTTGGTCCGACTTGTGATTTCAAAAAAAAAAAAAAAGAAAGGAAGAAGACATTTACCAAATCAAACCTTTGTTTGTACCAGTAACCATAACCTTTTCTTTTTTGGAAGACCTTTGGGGGGGGGGCTATTCATGTAACAATTAAAAAAATCTCTTGTACTTGTTTAAAAATCCTTACTTAATTTTGTATATTGTGTCATTTAAAACTGGTTCCTTGTTTACTTTTCACTAATACTTGCTGATCCACCCACTCAGCTGTGTGTTCCCACCTCACCCGCACCCCTCCAACCTCCCCATATTTGTCAGTGCGACTTGGCCCTTCGTCCAAGGTCTGACTTTGGTATGGTAATATAGGATAATTTACTGTGTACCATCCCATCATAGATAATCCCATCAACTACGAGCAAGTGGGTTTGAGCACCGAGTGAAAGCCTCAATGCAAGCAGTGTTAGGTTCCAGTGGACAGCTGTGAAATCTCGCAGCATGTATTGTAGATTGGAGGACACCAGTGTATTATTTAAAAGTACCGACACTTTGCTGCCTGAAAATAGAAAAGGGACGATGAGACTTAACAAGTCTTCTTTACTGTTTACTTTATTTTCAATCTTAAAGAGGGAATATAGCTTGTGTATAAAAGTAAAATTAGCCTTGATTCGGTAATTCATTTTTCATACAGTGTGCTGAAGAACGTTTATTGATAGCCGAGTAATACCACTGCATGCCAATAAACTGGAAAAACAAAGTTATCTTTGTTTCTTTCATGCTGCGAGAACTGGAAAACCATGTTTATATATGTAAACATTGCATTAAGAACACTTTAAAACAGATCGTTTACTCATACTTTGCAAATTTTTGTAATTAATGAAACAAAAGACTCGTAAATAACAACAAAAAATTCAACATGAAGCCGAATCTGACCAAATCTGAATCCTATAGGCCAAGTGATGTATTCCTGGAATTTTGAGATGACTTTCCAATGGTTTTCTGGCACTTTAATCATGATTTATAGATTCAGGGTCCATCTAACCTGGAATTACACAGAGCAGTTGCCCCGTTTTGTTTTAGGGCCCACAATCACAAAATACTCTTTACCGCCATCATGGAACACAAACAAAAGTTGGCGATTTGTATGCTGGATTTTGGAATGACTGTACACAAAAAATATTTCAAAGAGTGGTACCTGAATGCCTTTTGTTTTAGGTGTTTTTTTTTTTTTTTTTTGTCACTCTCACTTTTCAATATCACACTTCACTTTCATGTGTGTTTATGTTTTTATGGGAGAAGGGGGGGGGGGGGGGGTGGTATTTGTTTATTATTTCAATTGTATTGCTGACATTATGCAGTGGTCTTAGCAAGCCTACAACATGGTATCTCGATGCCCAAAAAGGGGGAGGGGGGGGGGGGGGCTAAGCCCCGCCTAAAGCTGACAATAGAATGGATAAGAAAGATGCAATAGAAGCCCTCCCTGAGAGAGTTTTATAGTGAATTTACCATTTATGACAGCTCTTAGCAGCATTTTTTTTTTGGCTGAAAGAGTGGTAGGGGCCCTGGTCTGAGGGCCCTACCAAGGGTGTAAACGCCACTGTGTTTATCTATGCTTGTGGAGCCACCTTATTGCTTCTTGTTATGACGATGAAGTGCCAGGAGGGGTTTAATATATTTCTTTGTCATACTTTAGACTTTTGCTGTGAATATTTCGGACAAAATCGGTATGGGTAAAACAGGCCTGTTATAAAGTTAGAGGAAAAAAAACACATCTAATCCAGTGTGACAAAAAGGACAATACATTTTGTACAGACCTTTCTTCAGCCACTTTTTCCCCGTCTTGACCTTCAGAGGAAGGTGAGCACATTTAGTGAAAGCAGACCCTTCAAGACATGCTTGTAGTGCAGATGGTTGCACAATAGACAGCCACTTTTCCCAACATCACCTTCCCATCAGCCTCAGGAGTGGAGACTACTGTCCAGTCACAGGATGGTTAATGATGGACCGATCCAAAGTGACAGCTCCTGGCAGTCTTTTTGTGTTGGCCCCTTTAGAAGTTTTTTTCTTCAGTCCTGAAAAAAAAAATAATTGCACAAATGTTTTAGCGTCTATTTACTCTGAATACTTTGGTTTGGGAATTGCAGGGTTTTCATTATAACCATTAATTTTGAAATAAACCACAATAGGATGGGTCCTAATGTCCTTTTGCCTTGAAATGACAATAGCAATAAGATCAAGCATAAAATGTTTTTTAATGAGCAAAGGAGTGGAGAAAAATCAAAATCAGAAGTTAAATTTGTTTCCTTTGGTTTCTTAAGGAGTCACTGAACTAGTGTGCTTTTGACAAGTTTTCATTTTCGTCTCAACAATAAATCAGTAGAAAAACATACCCAATGCAATTAAAAGCATTTGTTAGTTACAACAATTAACACTTCCACAATTCATTATCATATCAGCTTTATAAGAGCATTGATGATCAACATACCTAGCAGAGTCTGTGTCCATGCTCTCTTCCTCCACTGGGATGTAATCTTATCATGCATCATCAGCCTGCTCACAGCACTCGGTGTCTTCAGGTCCACTGGCTGGATCACTGGGCTGGTTCACACTGGTCAGGTGTTTCGTCTTGAATGTAGCTGGTTTGTCCAGGTTCAGATCACACTGAACTGACTGGCTGCACATCCTTGTACTGTTTTCCTCTTTGTCAAGGTTACACTGCACACCTAGATTTCACAGTGCGCGTGAAAGCATGTTGACAATTAGTAAAAATAAAAATAAAAAGTAAGGAATACCAAAATTACCAAAATGGTGTTTCAGAGTAATAAACATGTCAAATAAGGTGCAGACTTTGACGCTAAAAGTGGGTGTGGGGTGTGGGTGGGGGGCTAGCACGAACAAGTCAAAATGATCTTTACTGAGGGTAAGAGAGTAAGCTGCCACTTTTCTGTCATCCTACCCCTTAAAAAATGCAAACATCAAACAATAAACAAATGGGAGGAAGAACAACACAATGCATAATGCAAAGGTGTGACAAACACTGCAACACATTACAATAATGTCATCAGTGGACCGGACCCAATTTCATGTACTGTATTGTACGAAGTACAAGGCAACCTTATAGACGCACCCCCCGAATTTCACAAAAAAACAGACTGTGTGTTTTTTATTTCCATACTCTATTGTCAGTCATAGTTATAAGACTCAGGGATCTCAGTTTTAGGAGGAAAAAGTAACGCCTTGCAGTCCATAAAATGTGGTACACTATTCTAACTTACCTTTAAAGGATATGCATGGGTGAACCTGAACTCGTTTGCTTCTGGTTCGAGTCTGTTTTCCCTTAAAACATAAAGAAAAAAGTGGTTTACTCACTATATAATGACCTTTTTTTTAAAAAACAATTCCTTTTCATTTCTTTTATCCATTTACTTACAAAGGACCAGTGTCTTTTAACATTCTTTCTTGAATTTGATAATAACATGCATAATTATATTTGCACACACACACGCGTTCAGTCAGGTAGTAAAATATAAGCCCACATATGGTTAAAGTATCATTATAAGAAAATACTTGTGCCTTACTTACTAATGATATTGGACATTCCTGGCACTTCGTCATAAACAAGAACCCAATAAGTGCTCACAATCATATGATTAAACACAGTGGCGTTACCCCTGGTAGGGCCCTCAGACCAGGGCCCTACCACTCTTTCAGCAAAGAAAAAAATTGCTGCTAAGAGCAGTATAAATTGTAAATTCACTAAAAACTTCTCAAGGGAGGCTTCTATTGCATCTTTCATACCCATACTATTGTCAGCTTTAAGCGGGCTTAGCCCCCCCCCCCCCCCCCCCTCCCCCTTTTTGGGCATCGATACCTTTTTGTAGGCTTGCTAAGCCACTGCAATAATGTCAGCAATACAATGAAATAATAAACAAATACCACCCCCCCCTTCTCCCATAAAACACACATGAACAGTGAAGTGCTGATGATTGAAAGTGAAATGACAAACTGCCCTGACATAAGAGAAATGGCAGTGGCCTGGTTTTTGCAGAAATCAACAAATCAGAATAAGCTTGCCAATATTAAAGTAATCAGACATTTTTCCTGACTGACAGGCACAAATGGGATGTTTTCATCCAGCTGTGCGATGATCTATGGGCTAGGGTCTGGTAAATCACTGCACCAGATTTTGTAGATTACTAGTCACTTTCTTTTAAGTTTTTCATACCTTTTGTTCAAAAGCTAAGAATGCATGATTGAGGGAAACCCATGCTCTAAATGAAAATAAACAATCATTTCACAACATGAACTTAAAAAATCAAAAACATTCTATTACATGTCCCCATTTGCAACACACAGACTGTAAATAGAATATATTTACTGTGTTCGTAAAGCAGCTGTTGGTCTGGACGCCTGCATCTCCAGTTGAAATTGTGCTGTTCGACTGCACGTGATTATCAGCTGCAGCAGCAAGATCTTTTGTCGAATCAGGAGGACTGGCAGTCAGCTCACAAATGACCTGTTGCAAAAATTCTGCCTTTTGACCCTGTGCACATGCACGTAGGCTGACAGTAACATACACACTGGCACTAGCCACATACATGCATACTACACACAACCCTCCCCAAAATGTGCTAGCTCTCTTTGAAAATCGAAAAACGTGCCTTGAAAATCTTGCTATCCCCTCCCTCTCTACCCCGATAACTAGAAAACTGTGCCTTGTGAGGTGGCAGAAAATGGTTGTTGCTACCCCCTTACCTCCCCCCTCCCTTTCCTGTAAACTTTCGGTAGCTAAAGATGTACAATATAACACAACACAACACAACACAACACAACACACACAGGAGTATGTCACTGAATGTGATTTCCGCTGAACATTGTTGCCCAAAAAATGTATCGTACCATGTACATTTACATTACATGTACATGATCTCCATCTCTTACTCTACTGCTAAAACATTGAGGTCTGGAGTACAGATGTAACAAGAAATAACAAGAATTTTATTTTTATTACTTTATGTTGTCTGTACTGTAGCAATGCATGCCATAGCCAACCCGTGGGTCTCACAGAAAATAGACAGCGAAAAAAGTTGTACTTTGATAGTAAGGGCAATGAAAAGATTGCTAGGTGTAGCCCAAAGTTAGACTAGTCCTAGTTTCCTGATTGAATGAACAGCAACAGGCCCAGCGGCTATAGGCCTATATGCCGAGCAACTTTGTACTAAGCTATTCTATTTCTGATTACTATCTATAGGCCTACTAAGTAGTACTATCACTTACCTTTGGCGCTCCCTTTTTGCATTGGCCCCTCGCACTTGACTCACTCCTGGTAAAATGGAGCACACTGAAGACAGCACAGACGTCGTGACTGTTCGTGTTGTACTGCATGCCTGAGTGGAGGCTGTGTCGTAATTGTGGTTGTGCTCTCGGTGCTCATGCTGTTGGCAGTGGTCACACACACTGGCTTGTAGATCGTTGGCACTGAGCCAGGAATCAGAGCTGCATTTGTTTTGATGCCATGCTTCGTTTGAACTTAGGCTCAAAGGGTGACATTCGATTTGAAATGCTTTTCACAAATGAAAGAATACGAATTGGGCGTCCCAAACTTGGGTCCAAATCTTTCCGATGTGTCTGGACGAACCTTACCCACTGTCTCTTGATCGACTCGTCGCTCGGGAAACCGTGCAAACTGAAGCTCGACTGTGCGAACTGTTGCATTCAGCTACACAACAGTACCCCCCTGTTCGCTTTTTTTCTTTGGAACGTTTTCTGAACTGAGAGAGGTGTACGAATGATCGTTATGTGCCTGGTAAGAACTAAACTGGTTTCTTCGCGCTTCTTAGCAGACGATGTTCCTGCGGGACTTCCAATAACGATGTCACTTCCGGTTTTCAGTGCTCGGGATAGTTTCTCAGGTGTATAATAAGAGTTTTTATTAAAATAAAAACATTTACGATTGTGTATGGCAGATTTTCTTCCATGTGTTTAGTTGTTGATACAAACAGAATATTTTACAGCAATAAAAATTTTTGTCTCTTGTAGTCCTTTAATAACCCCCAAAATTGTTTTATTATTGCTTGACATGCTGAGTACTTCATTAACACTAAATATTATGAAAATTCTTTTTCATATTATGTACCTTTGGACTTAAGTTAATGATGCTTTGATTACAACCCCAAACATTTTTGTACATTTTACACAATCTGATGTTTGAATCTAAAATTTATAGTAGACACAATTTTTGCGCAAAGACTTCAAAACTTTAACACGTTGCAAATAAAGTAGCCTAACAAGGAGTTGAAAAGTGAGATCAGTTCCAAAACAGAGAGCAGGAGGAAGGGAGGGTTGACAACATTGAACCTTGCATTTCATTTTGTTTACATAACTATTGACTGATGAGGGTAAGAAATTACTTCTTTCTTATTTTATCATTCATAAAGATTGTGGATGTTCATTGCTCCTAATACTATATGTAAACAATATAATTTACTATAATGAGACATTTGTGTGCACATTTTGGCTGACTTTGAAATTATTGTTTTGAGCAGTGGGTCTTGCCACAAACCAGCCAAATAGATTACATACATACTTGGGTCCCATTTTTGTGATATTTTGTACACATTGGACTGAGCGGTCTGATAAGTTATCACAGATTTTGATTTGACTTGAGATCAACATGCTGATTGTGAGTGCCATCTTTCCAGTTTGAAACCAGAACATATGAGATAAGATAAGATAAGATAATGTTGCTTATAGCCCAGCCGACCGCAAAGGGCCACATCAGGGCTGTCAGAACATATGAGAACTGCTGTCTTAAAAGACATCTTGTGTAGAACTATGCTTTTTATTTTGATTACATAACTATTGACTGCTTTCTTATTCACACCGTAACATTCATCAAAAGTGGAGGGTCAGTATTACTAATATTATTTCATAATCATTGCAATTTATTAACATGACACTAAAATGTGGGAGATAGCAGTGAATGGGTATACCTATGCACAGTGCATGCAGACAAATCCAAAGGCATCACAGCAAACCTGGATTTTGCTCGAGCTAACAAATGGAATGTATGGGCATGCACACATGATATACACATGCTTACCCATACACTAGTACATGCACATGCTAGCATACATATACTCACACATACACAAACACACACATGCACATGAAGAATTTTAGATTAAAAGTTCGACCTGAGATGATCACTGAAATAAATAATTTAGTACATTCCCTGTCAGTCAGAGACACTAAAATAACATTTCTTTGGGTGCCCTCCCACTGTGGGTTATATTTAATGAAAAGGTTGATGTTCTAGCAAAAAGAGGAGCAAATTCGCATTTTTTAAACTTCTCTATGTCGGTGCAAGAGTGCTATACTTTTGCAGAAAAAGGACAGTTTTCTAATTTTCATTTGACAGAAAGAGAAACTAGATGTTTTGGTTTACACGATGTAATGAGAAATATTCATGAAAAGTTAAGTAAGTACGATCAAAACATTTATCATAGATGACAGTTTAGTTCCTTGATCTGTAGATGGAAATTGGATTGTTTTAAAACAAAGTATGTCAAAAATATACATTGTAATGTATATGTGGTCATACCCTATCAACTGATCACATTCTTTTGTGTAACTTAATGAAAAATTTCATTCCAATACATCTGTACAGCCTATTCAAAATGTTTTCCTGTCAACAAATGAAACATATCTTTTCTGTTTGCACTTAGCTAAAAGTCCAGTTGGCAAATACTTATTATAGATAACAGTCAGTGGTGAGATGAGACAGAAGAGTTACATGTTTTGGGTTTTTTTTTGTTTTGTTTTGTTTTTTTTTTTTTGTTTGTTTTTAATCTTTGATTAAGTGGATTTTCTACTTTTGTGTTATAGCTGTAGATAAGTTGATTCTTTTGACTGGTTGTGTTAACCTTTTTTTTCTGGCCCCGATTTTTGTGTGTGTGTCTAATATCACGTAATGTGGAAAGAAGTAAAAACAAAACAACAACACACATGCATGTGCGCATTCTTACATACGTGCGCACAACACATTCCCACATGCATGTTCACACACACACACATGGTATGGGTGTTTTTTAAATGCATTCCATTTGTTAGCTTTAGTTTAAGCAAATCCATATTTGCTGTGATGCACACACACACACGCACACACACACAACACACACACACACACACACAGACATATACACATACACATATACACACAAGCACACACACACGCACTTTGTAACCAGACAAATACATGTGTATGCTTGTTGTTAGTTCTCCTCTTCCATTTTATTATAGAAAAAAGTGCATCAAATTGATTTTCAAATAAGAAAGTAAAGCTACTTGTTTGAAAAGGTGTATGTAGGTGTATTCTACTTCCAGTGATAGCATTGTCTGAATAAGCAATTTTATGCAAGTTATGTAACTGGTATTTTCTCAGAATGTAATTGCATGGAAGTTAGTTTATGCTGACAGAAGTTTATAGTTGTTACATATCGCTGCCCAGAAATGGAACTGCCGGAAGTCTGACAATCAAATTTTACAGGAGATGAAAAAAAATAATCATTTCCGTCAGTATTGCTCAAAATTTGTCGGATTTTCGTACAGAGCATGGTTGTGAGCCAATACACCATCCTGTCATAAAGTTTTGAACAAAAATAAACCTTTTAACAGTATGATGATTTTTAAACTAAAGTTGAAACTAATGCTGCTGTAACTCTTCTTACCATCAGTGTACTGAGAAATAGGCACAATGAAAGCTGATGTAAGTCAACTTGCGCCATTAGTATTCGGTTGAGAGGGACAAGACCATCAAAAAGTACAAGAATTCCATGTTATGATATATGCGTTGCAGAGTTTATTGATAAGATGTGCTGCTATGTCGAGTTTCCATTTATATAGAAGTATTCTGTTTGATGTTCTCATTCAACTGTTAAGAGTACTGGAAAACTTTTCGTATGTTTAGTAACGTGTGTGTGTGTGTGTGTGTGTGTGTGTGTGATGTGTGTGTGTGTGTGTGTACGTGAGAGAGAGAGAGAAAGAAAGAGAGAGAGAGACAGGGATAAGATAAGATAATGTTGCTTATAGCCCAACCGACAGAGAGACAGGAGATTTTGAGTCTAAATGTAAAAAAGTATGTATGATCACACATTTTAACTGGTACACAAAAACTTTTCCTGGTTGAGAAGCAGTTAAGAAAAAAAAAGGATAGTTAACATGCAGACAAAAATAAACATACAAGCAGGGCTGTCATGCCTATCAGGGCCCACAGTTATCAAATTAAAAAATCTGTTTTTATTTCAAACAGTATGAAAATAACCCTCCGGGGTTTGCAACCTTGCCGTGGTCTGGGGGGCTAGCGTGGTCCTGTGGTCCCTTAGGCTTTGCTGGCGGGGCCATAATACTTAAAGATAGGCTAGTTTTTTAAAATGCTTCTAGGCCTGAAAAGTCAAGTTGCTGTCTGGCCTAAGCACAATGTGGTAAGGAGTTGATGCCCCTGGTAGGGCTTCCATGTCAGATAGGCTAAGGGTGAGGATCCTGACTGATAGTAACCCGCTTTCTCCTTTTCTGTTTTCTGCCTTTCTTATTTGGCTCTTTTCTATCTTCATCTCCCTTCAAGTCTTCTTTTCCCACTCTTTTTCTCTCTGTGGTCTTCTTAAGATCCGCCGCGTTTTCCGTGCGGTGCGACCTGTGACAGAGGGGAATGAGATCCTGGTGATTGAGAGGGCCAGCGCCCTCAACACATCATTTTGGCTCGGACCTCTCCTAGACAGGAGGTACACTCTGACCCGGGTGTATTAATCGGCTCCCCCTTCTTGGGGTGGGTCAAGACAGGCAGTTCTCTGGCTGGCCAAGTTAACCCCTGCAGTGCTCGGCTCTCTGTTCCCGGGAGTTGAGCATGATCAGGGGGGATAGGGTGGTTGGTTTCTGTTTGTCATTATATCTCACCTGAAGCCTGGAAGGGGTCAAGACAGTGACTTCTTGGCCCTGGCCCCTTTGTTGGACTCCATGGTGGAAGATGTAACTTTATTTTGTAAGGGAGATGAAATTTCACACATACAAATTGACATACAAAAATGACATACATAAATGACTTCCTCACCAAACAATCCTCCCCCCCAACAAAAGAAAAGTGAATTTAAATTTCACGAAGACTGTCACAGGAGTCTGATGCCGACTCAGATTCCGACACAGACACAAGAAAGATATCAGGATTTGGGTCCTCTTGGCTGATAATGGAAAGTACGGAGCAGGACAAACCAATTTCTGCACTAAGCCCGTTTGCAGTACAGAAGGGCTTCCAAGGTATTTGTCAAGGGAGTGGAACCTCTCACAAAAGGCCTTAATTAAGTGCTAGAGACGAGGAATGTACGTAGTACCGAAATAGGTAATATACCCATTAACCCGTGTGCCTTACCCATCGCACACGGTCGAACTGTGTCAGGGAGGACGAAGTGGTCAGGTGACAAATGGCACCCAAGGTAGTAAGGACTCTTCCGAGTTTCGGACCTTCCCGATAGCGAAAGGGGGGAGGGATGTAACCACTTGGACCTCGGTGCATCAAGTGGGCGCTACATACTCAGTCAGCTGAGGTCGCTTTGTAAACAGTCGTTGAAGAGCAGGAGTCTTTGGCTCGTTCAGATGGTATTGCCATGGGGCACTGTTTTGGTTTTTTTGTCAGGCTGGTTGAATGCGTGTGGACGTTGTTGTCGTAGCCCTCTTTAAGATAATTACTGTGTTAAGTGACCCCCGAAGTTGGCGGGAAATTTCGATGTCCATCTGGTGCCAAGTGTTTGTTTGCTAACCAATTAGGTAGGGATGTGGGTAAATGCTGTTGTGTGGAAGAATGTAGCGAATAGAGAATTCAGGGTACTTGTGAACAGTGGGTTTGAGAAGCAGCATGGACAAAGGCATGGCCTGAAGGGAAATCCTTTGTATTCCTCCCTATATAAAGTGAGGGAGAACAACGAGGAGAAGAACACCACGAGAGAGAGAGAGAGAGAGAAGGCAGAGGAGAGAGAGAGAAGAGAGGAGAGTGAGCAGTACAGGTTAGGGTCGAGAGAAACGTGGTCTGGGAGATAGAAGAGACAGCTAAGTCTTAGGGTTAAAGACAAGCTGGAAGGGAAGAAAACTAAGCTCGAAGCCCAGAGGTGGGTGAAGACAGACAAACTGAATTTGAACCCAGATGTGGGTGAAAGAGACGAAGAAGAAGAGTTCTATGTCGAGATCCCAGAGACGAACCACGAAGACCTAGTCCTGAAGCCTGGAGCCAGTCATCCAAGGGCATCACCATCAAGCAGTGCTGAAGAAGACATGAAGAGACTTTTTCAAGAACTGTGGTGTGGTGTGAAAGCGTGGTTGTGTGTGTGAAAACCTGGCCAGGTAAGAAGTCATTTTTGTTATAACCCGGGATTAGGAAGTATTGATCTTTTATGTTTTGATCATTTCATTTTGTGTAATTGGATTCTTCATGTTTGATTATAAGTAGCATAGAAATTGTATTTCTTGTGCTCAGTTGTGTTAGGAGAGAAACGAATGCATGTCATCCCATTCCTAGCGAGAGGCGAACGTTGATCGGCGCATGAGTGTGCATATGCGTGTATGAGTGCAAAGGTAACCTTGGTGTGTTTAAGCCTGACTAATAATACATCAACTTAGTGCACTTAAGCAATACCATCACGATTTCCCCCGTCCTGGACAAAGTGGTGAGCCTGCCAGGATTGCATGGCCCAAATTAGTCTCAGGAGGGGAAACAAAGTGAGTACTAGAGTAGTACTGGGGCGAAGCGTCCACTAAAGACAATTTTAATTAGCTCTTCTAATTATTTCCTTTAGTTCTTTGAGTGTTGAGTATTGACTTGTGTGTAGGGTGGTTGTATTAATCAAAGGTCGTTCAGAGAAACGAAGAACGAGGTTCTAGTCTTACTCTCACAGAAGCTGTGGTTTAAGATTTAAGGCTCCTTCATGTTGGGAACACTACCACTGGTTGGTGTACTCGTAGCGTTTGTTAGATAAACTGTTTACTAACTTCTTCCAGGTTTATAAGCGTAACCGTTTTAGTGGTACTAAAACGACGAAAATGGCTGAAGAAAGTCTCACTCCCTTTCAGAAACTGATGAGTTTAGGGGAGAAACTAGGATATACAGGAGATGAACTGCGTAAGTTCATAGAGACTCGGCAGAAGACTGAGAGAGATGAAAGGGCTGAAAGAAGGAAATTTGAAAAGGAACGCCTAGAGGCAGAAACTGCTGAGTCGAAGGCTAAAGCAGATGCTGAGTGTATAGCTGCGAAAGCTAGAGCAGATGCTGAGGCTGAGAGACTTAGACTTGAAACTGCTGCGTCGAAGGCTAAAGCAGATGCAGAGTGTGCAGCTGCTAAAGCGAGAGCAGATGCAGAGTGCAGCTGCCAGAGCGAGAGCAGAAGCAGAATCAGAGATTTTAGCCAAACAAATTGAGTTGGAAAGAATAAAATCTGAAAATCGCAGTGAAATAGACACCAGTTCTGAGTCAGTAGGCCGCAGACTAAGTTGTGTACCTAGACTTAAACTCCCACTGTGCAGAGAAGAAACTGATTCGATCGATATCAGTCGGTTTGAATCGGTTGCCAAGCACGAGGGCTGGCCCGAAGATGACTGGGCAATAAACCTGTCTGTCTTGTTGACAGGTCGTGCGTTACACACTGTTTCCACCTTACCCAAAGGTGATCAGAGGGATTTTGACAAGGTGAAACAAGCAGTACTAAAGGCATATGATTTGACTGAAGAAGGTTTTAGGCGTAAGTTTCGCGAGGCGAGAATCGAACAGGGTGAGACATACAAACAGTTCGGAGTTAGACTGGATCACTATTTCAACAAGTTGGTAGAACTTAGTGGAGTAGACAGTGATTTTGAAGGCCTCAAGACACTGGTGATGAAAGAATAGATACTTGATGGTTGTGCGCCGGGCCTCACTATCCACATTAAGGAAAAAGGTGCAACCACAATAGCTGAAGTACTTGAGACAGCAGAGACTTACCGGGAAGCGAGGCGTGATTTGCCTCAACAAAGGAAAGCCCGGAAGCATATTCTGAGGATAGCAGGCCAGCACATGTCTCACGCAACGGGCCAGTATTGCACGCCCGTAGGCCAATGGCATCACGTGAGCAAACAAGAGTGAAGGCCCACGTGGTTAAGGCTGTAGATAGACCTACCTGCTTCTTGTGCGATAAGACAGGACACTTGGCCAGAGATTGCCGATTTAGACCTCAGAAAGCTGCAGCAATGAGGGTCAGGCCAAGTGAAAGGCAGGCGGCAAAAGATGAAAAGGATGACATTGTTATTTTGTCTGGATTGTGCTGTGTGTTCACAGATTCAGGCGAAAACATGGATATGCACAAAGGCAGAGTAGGGGACAATGTGGTTAATGTCATTAGAGACTGTGGGTGCACTGGTGTAATGGTGAAGGAGTCCCTGGTTGAGAAGGGACAATTCACAGGTAAAACACAGAGGTGTAGACAAATAGATGGAACAGTAGCAGAATTCAAAATGGCCCTGGTGTTCATTGATACACCATTCTATAGTGGAGTCGTACAGGCTTTGGCTGTTCCAAAGCCACTGTATGATTTGGTAATCGGAAACATTTCAGGAGCACGTGGGTACGAAAACCCAGACCCTGATTTCTCTATTAAATCAGGGGAAAGCAATCACAGGACGGACAGGCGTGAGGCAGTCAAACACTCCAGAAAGCATTGGAGCGTGTCCAGTGAGACCTACCGCACTCACGGGCAGAGCAAAAGGGTGACCACTCGCTCAGAAAACTGGTTGGTTTTGCTCACAGAGGGCAGAAGAAAAATGTTAAAGAGGGTACAATCAGTTTTGAGTTAGAGAACGGCATATTGTACCGAACTTTTACTCATTCGCGTTCGGGAAAAACGAAGAAGCAGGTTGTCGTTCCTAGGCAGCACAGAAAGGCAGTAATGTCTGAAAATCATGCGACGTCAGCCTTGGCCATCACGGTAGAAAGGCCACACAAAAGGTTGTGACGCGAGAGTACTACTGGCCCGGTATCCTTGGCGATATCAGGCATTTCTGTGCACAATGCAGCACATGCCGCAGGGTAGGCAAGGTGTGTGTACAGAAAGGGAAATCAGACGGGTCTTACCAAAAGGGGACCGTGGGCCAAAGTAAAATGGTCGGTCGAAAAGTCAGGTAGTGTGTGCCTGTGTCTTACACGTGTCGTTCACTCGTGACATGGCTGGTTGCGGGCCACGTGTATGAAGAGAAGGGAGAGAATTTCCGTAGAAACATAATGTGTGTGTGTGTGTGTTTTTTTGGTTTTTTTTTTTGCTGTCCCAACCTCTACGCCACCTCAGAGGCAGTGCACCCACGCCACTCATTCCGACACCCCGTCCACAGCCACAGCCCGGTCAGCCCCGCCGAAGCCCCGGCACCGGCAATCCACAGGGAGCAGTCAATGTCAAGTCGTCAAGAGGCAACCCACTGGAGGAGACACTGCACTGCTGCCGAGTCACTTCGGTGGTGATCAGTGGCGCCTGTTCTGATCTAACATACGCAGGACACCACCTACTAAGCCCCCTATTAACGATAATAATTGCTTAGTCGCGGAGCCGGTGTGAGTGAGCTCTCCCTCCGGAGGGCACCACCACGTCCGTCCAACGACAGCCCCTATGGACTCGCCGATACCGGTAACCCCGACGGAACCAAACCAAGGCCACAGACGTAGAGAGGACATCAAAATTGAGGTCACCATGAGAGCAGGGCATGAAGGGCCACAGAATTTGAGACATTTTTTATGCTGATCGATGAGAATGAGAATGATTAAGATGATGCTACGGATTTCCATTTTGGTCTGAGACTACATGACAGGGCTGTACTCTACGCTTCCTTTCATAATATATCCTGGCGTCAACCAGGCCTGAGAGATACAGGCACCTGCAGTGTTGGTCAGGAAATCTGAGCAACACTCTCAGAAACGCATCCATTAAGTGGATGAAACTTGACTGTGTGTTCCCAGTCTTCCCAACTGAGTCCGCAGCAAACTCAACTCTGGGTAGGAGCCGGTCGGGGCAGAAAAACCCACATGACTCTGATGGGATTCGAACCCACGACCTCCCAGCCAGGAGTCCGCGACGCTAACCATTTCGCCACGGCGGCTGGTTAGAAACATAATGTTTATCTTTATATGGCCACACGACTTAGAGCTGGTGGAGATTTCAGATTGTGTTGATATTTGCTTGGATAGTGTGTATGTATTGATTTTTCGCTAATTTTGTTGCAAGACAAATCTTGCATGCGTTCTCTGGTGTAAGTAGGCTTATGAGAGGCCCAAATTAGCATTGGTTTAAATGGGAAAATTATGAGAGTTTCAGCTCCTTGAATGTGTTTTAGCCAATGCAGGGCGTTGTCTTCAAGTGGGGGGAATTTGTCAAGGGAATGGAACCTCTCACAAAAGACCTTAAGCGCTTAGAGACGAGGAATGTTGTACGTAGTACCGAAATAGGTAATATACCCATTAACCAGTGTGCCTTACCCATCGTACACGGTCGAACTGTGTCAGGGAGGACGAAGTGGTCAGGTGACAAATGGCACCTAAGGTAGTAAGGACTCTTCCGAGTTTCGGACCTTCCCGATAGCGAAAGGGGGAAGGATGTAACCACTAGGACCTCGGTGCATCAAGTGGGCGCTACATACTCAGTCAGCTGAGGTCGCTTTGTAAACAGTCGTTGAAGAGCAGGGGTCTTTGGCTCGTTCAGATGGTATTGCCATGGGGCACTGTGTTGGTTCTATTGTCAGGCTGGTTGAATGCGCGTGGACGTTGTTGTTGTAGCCCTCTTTAAGATAATTACTGTGTTAAGTGACCCCCGAAGTTGGCGGGAAATTTCGATGTCCATGTGATGCCAAGTGTTTGTTTGCTAATCAATTAGCTAGGGATGTGGGTAAATGCTGATCTGTGGAAGAATGTAGCGAATAGAGAATTCAGGGTACTTGTGAACAGTGGGTTTGAGAAGCAGCATGGACAAAGGCATGGCCTGAAGGGAAATCCTTTGTATTCCTCCCTATATAAAGTGAGGGAGAACAACGAGGAGAAGAACACCATGAGAGAGAGAGAAGGCAGAGGAGAGAGAGAAGAGAGGAGAGTGAGCAGTACAGGTTAGGGTCCAGAGAAACGTGGTCTGGGAGATAGAAGAGACAGCTAAGTCTTAGGGTTAAAGACAAGCTGGAAGAGAAGAAAACTAAGCTCGAAGCCAAGAGGTGGGTGAAGGCAGACAAACTGAATTTGAACCCAGAGGTGGGTGAAAAAGACGAAGAAGAAGAGTTCTACGTCGAGATCCCAGAGATGACCACGAAGACCCAGTCCTGAAGCCTGGAGCCAGTCATCCAAGGGCATCACCATCAAGCAGTGCTGAAGAAGACGTGAAGAGACTTTTTCAAGAACTGTGGTGTGGTGTGAAAGCGTGGTTGTGTGTGTGAAAACCTGGCCAGGTAAGAAGTTATTATAACCCGGGATTAGGAAGTATTGATCTTTTATGTTTTGATAATTTCATTTTGTGTAATTGGATTCTTCATGTTTGATTATAAGTAGCATAGAAATTGTATTTCTTGTGCTCAGTCGTGTTAGGAGAGAAATGAATGCGTGACATCCCATTCCCAGAGAGAGGCGAACGTTGATGGGCGCATGAGTGTGCATATGCATGTATGAGTGCAAAGGTAACCTTGGTGTGTTTAAGCCTGACTAATAATACATCAATTTAGTGCACTTAAGCAATACCATCACGATTTCCCCCGTCCTGGACAGTATTGCAGGTCCACAGTCCTAACATCCGAATGACCTTCATCCATGTAGATAAGAAACAATCAGCGCTGCAACTATGGGGGACAAAAACTGGGACCTTTCTTATAGTCCAGATGTAAGAAATCAAGAATGCAATCAGGGTGTGACAGTACAATGCTGGGTAGACAGGAAGGAGTCGGATGCCCCCATAACACCCTGACATCGAATTCCTCTTAAGTGATATTGAATCCGTTTATGAGGTGTCTCAAGCAGAGATCAAGGCGGAACTTTGACATGTGCAGATGATGGTGACAGTCTGTAGGGTGAGAAGTGTGCCAGTCTTTCTGCATGCAACCCTTGTACTGGTCTTACAGTAGTAGAATGTTAATGATTTCCGTCTCATTGTGTAATGCCGAATTGGCGTCAGATTGCTGTTCTGGAGAGTGTGCAGTGTTTGCTGCAAGGCAACCATGAGCGGAAGATCCGTTTGTGATAACTGCGGTGGGCATCCGCAACTGTCTTGTTGGATCCAGGAGTCCAACATCAGAAAGTTAAACCGGGGGGGGGGGGAAAAAATTAAAAAGGGGAAGGGATTTTTTTAGATCTTTTATGTTTTGAAAAAATTTTTTCATTTTGTTAAGGGTTCTTCATTTTGATTATAAGTAGCAAAAAAATTGTTTTTTTTTTTTTTTTTTTTTTTTTTTTTTTTTTTTTTTTTTTTTCTTGGCTCATTTTAAAAAAGAAGTTTTTTTGACACCCCTTTGACGAACTTTGTTTCCTAGGGGCAACATTTAAAGGGGAAATAAACCGGGTTTTTTCTGCAAATAAATCTTTTAAGGACTTAAGAAAAAAAAACCCCCCTCTGGGTAGAAATCCACACCCCAAAAACCCCAAAGGGCCCCCCTTTTTTTGGAAGAAAAGAAACTCAGAGCACTCAAAACTCAAACTGGGCAGAAAAGGGGGCCCCCTCCCGCTGAATTTCTGGGGCAGTCCCCAAAAGGGCAAGGGAGTCAAAACCAAGGGGTGTAAAAATTGGGGGTTTGAATGAGAAAAACCCCCCCCCCTCCAATTTCCACCCTTTTTACCCCCTTTGGAAAAAGTCCGGGAAAAAAGAGGTCTAGCACAAATCCATTTCAAAAATTTTTTCTAAATTCATTTTTGGAAGAAACCCCATATCCGGAAAAGACCCTATTTCTCTCCCATTTCCCGCCTTCGTTTATCCAATAAATCCAAAAAGTTAAAAACAAAAAAACCTTTTTGAGCCAGCATTTTGTGCAAACTTAAAACTTATACCAGCCTTCAATTTAAATTTCAGCCAGAAATTTCTTTCGGGAAAATTAAAAAATTTTCTCCAACCTCCCAAACCCAAAATTCCCCTTTGGAAAAAAAACCCGCCCCCCTAACCCCACATAAACTTTGCTTTTTAGTCCCCCCCCGCCTGAACCTTAGCGTCCCCTGCGGAAGGGGTTAAAACCAATTTTTAAGGGGGAATTTTGGCCTCCCCCCTAAAATTCCACCTTTTCCCTTGGGGCGGGGGTTTCCCGCGGTTGCCCCAAAAAACCTTCCCTGAAAAAATTTCTTTTGGACCAATGACCAATCCCTTTTATTCATTCTTAACCAAAGGTTTTTTCCCTTGGTTTTCCTTTTCAAACTTTGGGAATTTTGTGCCTAAAAACAGGACTCCAAAAAAATTAAATTTAAAACCGGGCCTTCACTTTTCGGGTTTAATTTTCCCAATACCCTCCCTTTGGGACTAAGGGGTTGCCCTTCCTCATAAAACTTTGGGTTTTAAAACCCCTCTAATACCCCCCCTTGTTTAAGCGCGGGCCCTTACAAAACAAAACAAGCCACAAAATTGATTTTCTCCCCGGTTGTGGGTTTTGTCTCACAGCCCCCAAGTTTTTCTTTGGGGCAATAAAAAATTTTTTCGTTCAATCCCGGGTTCGGGTTCCCCATTTTTGGGGTTTTTAAAAGTACCCCAATTTCCCCCACCCCCAGCTACTTTGTTTTAGTTTTTCAAGTGCCCCCCCGGCCGTTGGGTTCCCGGGATCTTTTGCCATTCCCCCGAAAACCAACAACTAAACCGCCTCTGTCTCACAACATGTAATTAAAGAAGGCAAACGGAATTTTTTTGCACCCAATATTTCAAAAGAATTCCCAGGAAATTGATTTTTTTCAATCAAACCCGCAGAATCCTGACCTACGTGAAAAACGGCTAAAATTTCCAATTCTCCGCAAACCCCAACTGCTCAAAACACCCGGGTTTTAAATTTTGACGCCAACACACTCAAAAGTACCAAAGGGGGCTCAGCTGGGGGATACAAAGCCTTCAGGTTTCCAACGCTCGAGCCCATCAGAAACTCCGCGCCAAATCGGACACACTTTCAAAAACAAAAACGCTTGGGAAAAATTTTGCTCCGTGACACTAAAACACCAAAGAAAAAAGTCGGGAACTCATCAAAAAAAATCAAGGGAAGAACCCCAAACCCCCTTTTCCCCTAAATTCCGTCCCTGAAACGGCTTTTGCCAATCTGTTCCCCACCACCAACACAACTCCCATCTTCAAATAAACTGCCCTTTTAAGAAACAAAAAAATCGAGAGAAATCCCAACAATTTCACACAGACAACTCTGAAGCCTACAATTTTCCCTTTTTTAAATAATGAACTGAAAACAGCTTTGCAAACCTAATGATTCGCCCCGGTTTGGATCATCTTATCAGGTTTTGAAACATTTTCCAAAAAACTGTCCCCCAGACCCTTTTTCAGTCTATAACCAATATGCTTTCCACCCCCGGCGGACCCCCTGAAATTCCAATTCCTAACGGGGAAAAGCCCTTAAAAACCCCTTAAAAATGCCAAATAGCTCTGACCGCTGTCTCTGAAAGCGATGGAAAAGATGGCAACTCCCGTCTGGGGTAAAAGGGGGGGAAACCGATGGCCTTTTGGGCCTGAACTGGGGTTTCCCCGGAAGTACCACTCACAGTGACCATTTAGCCCGTCTGGAAACCCCCATCCACAACGCCTTTGTCATACAGATGGTCGCTTTTTTTTTTACCTACAAAAACGAAACACCACATGGAAATCGGGAAAACCTTTATGGACCTGCACAGACTTGGTTTTCATGGTCACCTCCCTCTGTTTATTCAAAATTTTGGCTGATCACATTTTCCAGGGTGTTGGCCCACACCCTGACACCAGGCGGGTTTGGTGACCTCGGGGGAATCCTTTCTCCTCCCTTTTCAGCTTAAAATTGTCAGTGACGACCCCACATCAGGCAGTACCTCCATCACATGTTTTAGTGTACATCATTTCCCCAGCCACTACTGAAAGGAAGAATATTCAGGGGTTTGCTGTGAGCGGCCCCCCAAAATAATGGTGAGAATGACCAATAAAAAAAAAGCGGGTAGGGGTAAAGGGCACGAAGATATTTTAAAAAGGGGCGGGGAGGTGCTGGTCATTGTTTAAACACGGGTATCCCTCACGGGGGGAGGGAGGAAAAAAATCGTTTTACCCGCAATGGCCCTAGAACTCGAACCTGTCGGGACTTGGTTTTTGCGACCCATTCCCAGGGGAGGATAATAGTTGGGGAAAGTAAAGGGAAAACAAAGAAAAAAAAGAAAAAAAGAATTCATAATTAAATGGGAAGCGGACTTACACAAACCTTTTGGGGTTTTTCAGCCTTCCCCCCCACCCTTCACCCTCGCCCTCCCCTTCACCTTTTCACTCCGTGAGGTGGTTGAAGAGGGCCAGGTGGGGGAACACACCGGGTAGGCACCCCGGGAATTAAGGACCCCCAGGGAGGGAGTGGGGAACTGTCATCCCCCGGGACGGGAAAGACGGGGAGGGGATTGGGAACTATCTCCCCCATGACAGGAAAGCGGGGGAGAGGATGGGAATCAAATCTCCGGGACAAAGAAATCGGGGGGGCGAGAGATGTCTGAAGAAGGGGGAATAGAAAGGATGGAGAGTCTTAATTCGGATGCAGGAAAATTTAAAGGAGTAAAAAAATCATTTATTTTCCTGGCTGGTTTTTGGGGCTAATGAATTTGAAGGCCATGATTGAATGAATGAGTTTATCTCTCAGAGAAAAGAGTCATACAAAAAATTTTTTATAAATTTTTTAGTGATTTTAAAGTGTTTTCCCAAGGAGGGGGGGAAAGAAAAACTTCGGTAGTGGCCTTTTGGTTGATTGGAAAATTGGGGGCGATGGAGTAAATGCTGTCATAAAAAGCCGTGTGAAAAAGGGGACAGTTAAAAGGGGTGACCCCGCTCCAGTTTTCACCGCACCCCGTTTTTTTCCCCCGGGGAAAAAAAAGAAAGATTTCTTTTTGTCCCTGGGGCCGGGGAAAAAAAAAATTATTTTCTTTGGGGAAAAAGGGGATTTTGTTTTACCTAAAGTTTGGGGGAAGAAAAAAAAAGAAATTAGTTTATTTTTTGTGTAATATTTGCATTTTTTTTTTTTTTCTTCTATTTCTATTGTATTTGGGGGCGTTTGACATTTTTTTTGGGGCCCACTCCGTAAGGTTTTTTGGGAGGATTTTTTTTTTGCCCCCTTCCCCCCCCTTTAAACCGATAGCCTCCCCTCCTCGCTGGGTTTTTTGGAAAAGGGGGGCAGGGGTTGAGGAGTCGCTTTCCTTCCCTTGGGAGTATTAGAATTTGTTTTGTCCCCCCCCAGGATGAAAAACCCCAACCTCTTTCTCATTGCGGGGGGCATGGCGTTGGGATGGGGAGCCTTTCCCTTTTTCCAAAAATATCTTTTCTTTCCCTTTCCTTTTTTTTTTTTCTTTTTTTTTTTTTCCCCTCCCCTCAATGGGATCGACTTCACCTCCCCACGCAACAAGGTGGGTGTGGAGTTGATTACCGCTAAAACCAAAAAAACCTTTTTATCTTTGATTTTTTTATTTGTGTTTTGCGAGTTTTTCTTTGCTTTGGGTGAATGGAAATTTTGTTTTGGGTTGTTTAGTATTTTTATTTTTACGTAGGTTGTGAACTGTGCAGGTTTTTTTTCCTCCCCCCTTTAGGGGAGACAGTGACCAATATCGTCTGGGGGTTCTTTGCTTTCTGTTTCGCCACTTTCCGGGTCCGTGTATCCTTTCTTTTCCTTTTCCCCCCTTTTTAAAAATCTCTACACTTCTTTACAATAAGCTCCGTTTTTTTTTTTTTAAAACCTTTTCATCTTTTAGGTGGATTTCCGCTAGTTTGGTTTCTTCCCCCTTTTTAATTGTTTTTTTTCATTTGTTTTGTAAATTTTTTTTCTTTATCGTATGGGCTTACATTTTTTTTTTAATTCTTTTAAAAAAAGTAAAAAAGACGACAACAAGAACTTTTAAAAAAAAAACTTTAAAAAGAATTTTTTTCAGAAAACTTTGTTTTTTTTTTTTCCTTTAAAAGGGAAAAACAGTTTTGCTTTGAACTTCTTTTTTTTTTTTTAAATTCCAAATTGATAGCATTTGCAAATTATTTTGAAAAAAACTTTCCCTTGGATTTGATATTTACCCTGTTTTAGTAAGTTTTTTTTTTTACACCGAAATTAAAATTCTGTATTTGATAAATTAAATTACATTTTTTGTGAAACATAAAGCCCATCATAATCCCTTTTTTTTTAATTCAACTTAAAAAATTTTTTTGTTTTTATATCTGTTGACGTTCATAAAAGATTTTGAAAATATTTCAACAAGCAACGCTTGGTTTTGATGGAAAAAAATTTTACAACTTTGAAAACAATGATAAAAAGGCAAAAGGGCTAAGAAAAAAAAAAAATAAAAGGAAACTAGAGAGAAAAAATAAAAGGAAACTAAAAAATAACAAAGGAAACTAAAAATGAAAAAAAAAAATTTTGAAGATAAAAGCTACGGGGGAAGCAAAAAAAGAAGTCAATTTAATTTTGGGGGCAGTAAATTTGGGAACCGACTAAAAATTAAAGAATACAGGCACGAGAGAACCCTACCAGCTCCACCACGTTCCCGCAAGCGGCCCAACAAAAGCGGCGTTTTTCCAAAGTTACCCCGCCTTTCGAGGAAAAAACGGATGACATCGATAGTTTCTTTTCCGTTTTTGAAAGTCACGAAACGTTTTGGGGGGGCCAAAAAAAAGGAATTGTATATTCGTCGTTGTTTAAGGGAGCGTTTTGACACTGTACCCCACACCGGGAAAAACAAATTAACTTGGATATTGAAAAAACTCCCAAAAATTTTTCAATTTCTCCATCGTTTTCGCAATTCCTTCTGTGCGCCCGACAAGGAAAGTTTCCGTCGTTTCTAATTCGAAAAATCTTTTGTTTAAAATCGAGGGACGATTACAAAAACAACAAAATTTTTTAAATACGCGAGATTCCTTTTTAAGAAAACTTTTCCCCAAGCGGAGAAAGACGGCCACTTTCCCTTTAAAGAAAGGCAATTTGAAAGCTTTGGGAAATGTGTCAGATGGCTGATCAGTTTGTATCGCTACCCAGAAGGGCGGGCTGGGAAGGGGAGTTTTTCCATTTTTTGATCTCTGCGCTGTACATCCCCGGGGACAGGGAATTACGGGAAAGGAAATCGGGGGCATTTCTGAGCCCAAAGGATTACTTACCGGGAACGGCGGGGGATTTTCCCCGCTTTCGAGTGACTTTCGTCATACCAGTACTCCCCGGGAAAAAAGACCCTTACCCCAGCAAACGTTCCGGGCGGGGGCAACGACCACCGCGTGACCTTTTGGGGCCAGCGGGACAAAAAAAAAATTTCAAAAAATAGTCAGTGCCGACAGACATGCGATTTTTTCTTTGGTGGGGGGTAAGTTCCATTTGAAAAGAATGCCCCAAAAAAAAAATGATTCAAATCCCATTAGCCCGTTTGTGAAAAACCTTTTTTTGGCACCACATCAAACTGTTGAGGGACGGGTGTTAAAAACGACCCCAAAAAGGATTGAGGCTTTGGTTTTGCGGACACTGGGGACCACCGCGGTAAAAGAAATCTTTCTCCCAAAAACCCAAAATTCGACACTGAAAGGTAGGCTTTTGGGAGCAAAATTTGAAACTTTCCGTCGAAAATTTCGCAAAAACCCGTCTACCCGGGATTTCTCACCGCCTTTTTACCAACCCATCTGCATTTGATTTTGGGGCTTTTTCCAGGTCGTAAGTACAGGGTTGCGAGATCTTTCTTTCCCTTGTCTTTTTACCAATCAGACTCAAAGCAGGAAAGGGCTACAAAGCCCAAAAGTCTCAAAACGAGAACCCAGTTTTCCCCAGATGACAAAAAGAAAGCAGGAAAAGAGAGACCTGACGCAAAACTTCTGCGCAAACAGACTGTCATGCTACCAACGCAAAAAACACTATAGAAAAAAAATGTAACAAGGTCTTTGCTGAAAAAAAGCAAAGGACTTTCCTTCAGGTAATAAAGTTTTTTCACCACAAAGAACAAAAAAAGCTTCTTTAGTGGAAGGGTCCTTTTCAGGGGGCGAAATTTTCATTTTAATTTTAAAAAAATCAAAATGGCAACACGAAAAGGTATTCCATTGCATTTTAAAGGTATTTGACAAAATGTTGCCCTAAAACCAGTCTTGAAGGGTATCCCCTATGTCAGAACTGATGTCAACAGACAATTTACAGATGATTTTGGACCCAAATTTTAACTACAGGGACAGACAAAGGTTGTAAAAACAGAAAAATGTGGGGATGTTTAACTTACCAGTGCAAAAATTTGTTGTACCCCCCCTTTCCTGTCTCAAAGTAAACCCTATGAATTGATTTTGTCGAAGATTTTTCTTTCAAATCAAACGGAACAGCTCAAAGAAATTTTGAAAGACTTTCGAGTGTGCAGTACCCAAACTGACTGTATTGAACCCCATGTTTTCAGTTAACACTGAAATCCATGCAACCAACCTACCCCCCCCAATTCAAAAAAAAAATGGAGAGAGAAAACCCCGGGGGTCTGGATTTGGGGAAGGGCCTTTAATTCCTACACCACCTTTTTTTTGGGGCGGAAAGTTGTTTTTCCCGTTTTATCTTTGGGTAAATGATCCTGTTCGTGCCCAGTCCCCATGAAAGGGAATCTTTCGCTCCAAAGGAATTTTTTTGGAAATTAAGGCTAAGTCTGAAATTCCCCTGGCGAACGACAAGGGAAAGACAGCATTTCAAACCCTTTTGGTTTTTCCAAGGCAAAAATCATTGGTTGAAAAAACCCCAGCTTCTTTTGCAAATACACCCCCGAAAAACTGTGTGCTTTAGTTTTTTGTGAAATTTTGTTGGCGGGAAACAAAGGTAACCCCCCAAATTTGACGTTTTTTAAAAAATTTGGTTTTATGCAACCATCCAAAAACGCCGTTTTCAACCTGATTTTGGGCACAAATTTTTTGGAAAAATTGCCAAAGAAAGAAAGTGGGAAAAGTTTTTTTTACAAACCATCAAAAAACGCGCCTCTCTTTTTTTCACATTTGAATATGACCCCAAAAAAATTTTCCCTTTACGCCCCTTTTCGAACAAAAGGACCCCGGAAAAAATTTTTTTTCGATGTCCAGAAAGGCTTTGGTTTTGAAAACCCAAAAAAAAAAATTTTTGTCTTTATCCCCCCCAAAAACTTTTTTTAGAAACCTCCAATCAAAAATGGCGGACTCTTTCAGAAAAATTTTTTTACATCCGGAAATACCCAGTAAAAATTCTCAATCCAGAAAAAACCCCCTATTGAAGAGAGTGCTGCTATTTTATGCTGGAAGAATTCCCCGTTCTGACTGGAAAAAGTTTCGGGGACAACTGCCAAAACCCATTACGTTCTTGCAATCGCAAAAACTAAAAGCAATTTTAATGGGGCTTTGGGGATGCAAGAATTCCTTTACAAATGAACCGCCCTGGGAAAACAAAAATTCATGGCAGATTTATTGTCCGTGATGAATATTCATGGGAAAAATTTAAATGTCTTCAAGGGAAAACTTTTCCCGGTTTTTGTCTTTTTTAATGATTACGGGTGTCACTTTAACAGGCTGATGACGACTTTTTTAAAAAAAGGTATTTAGCTTTAAATTGGGGTTTAAGGACTGTATGTTTTAAAGCAAAAAACAATTTATTGATGATTTCATACTATTTTTGCTTTTTTCTTTCGAAACAAAAAAAAACATCATGTACTTTATTCTAACTTGCTTGTAAAAGAATATAATGTATGTTTTAGACAAATAAACTCTTTTTAAATGTATATACACATGTTTTATTGTCAAAGAACAAACCTTTTTTTTCATTGGTATATAAAATGGAAAACTGTTTTACTTTCAAATTTTGGGCAACATTTTATTGGGAAAAACCATGTTTAAAAGTTTTTTTGTTTATTTTGTTTTTCATGTCTCTTGAAAACATTTTCTTTAGAAAATTTTCATTTTCATGGTTTTTTAAAATATAAACAAAGATCAAGGGGAAAAAATTGCTTCATATCGTAAATAAAACACAATTTTGGGGGAAAAGTTAAATCCCAAAAAGTTTTGTCTATGTAATTTTGAAATGTATTTTTGAAAAATGTTGATAATTATGAATTGTTTTAAAAGAAAACAAAGTTTGAAAAATCTATTTTTGTGGACACGATATTGATTCTTAAAATTTAAAAATTGATTTGTGAAAAAATTTGGAAAAGAACACATTTTGAGACATCTAAGATGTTTAAAAGAAGGTATACCCTTTAAAAATTTTTAGAAAAATTTTTCACCCCCGGGTGGGGTTCAGTAGAGAATAAGGGGTTTCCCCATCCGGATGTATGAACATTAGCCCAAAAAGAAAGGAAAAAAATGTCTCTATTGGGGTAAAAAAGGGAATACTATTAAAAAAAACGGGCCCTGGGAAAAGGAAAAATTTTCAACTAAGGGCTTTCTTGTTTTTAAAAATACTCATAAAAAGAAATTTTTGCCCCCAATGGTAAATGAACCCAAAGTTGTTCCCCCGGGTGAAGTCTTTGGTTTCATGTGTTTTGGGGGAAACTAAGGGGAAAAAAAGAAAAAAGGGAAAAAAAAATTTTATTTTAACCCAAATGCTTAAGGTTTTTTTCCTTCAAACCCCCCTCACCCCCGCCCTTTTCCCTCATTTTCCCGTGAGGGGTTTAGATGCGGGGGAAAAACCAAAAAAATAAGATAGGGGGAAATAATCTATTTAAAGGGGCAGGAAAACGGGGAAAGGGTTAACTCATCCCCTTACCCAAAACCCTGGGGTCAATCATTCCCGGGGGGTGAGGGGGCATGGTGGAAACAGGGGAACAGAAAAGGATTGGCAGAAATTTGGAACGGGGATAGAAGAAAGGAGGAAGAAAAATTTTAAATTTTCCGGCGGAGGGGAAAAGGGTTAACCGGGCAGAATCGAGGAGAGTTTTCTGGAAAAAGAAAAAAATCTGATAAAATTTTGGGGGTTTAAAAGGTTTGAAAGGAAGGGGGAAAGAAAAAACATTTATCCCCTTTTTGGGTTTTTTCCTGTGGGAGGGTAAACTTATAATCCGGTTTAAAATAATTTTGGCCCCTTTCAGAAAAGAGGTTACCCTGTTTTAAAAATGTTTAACTTGGGTTTAAATGTGTTTATAAATTTTTTTTCCCAAGATAAAAGGGGAGAAAAAAACCTCTAGTCCCTTGTTAAAAATTTCCAAAGTAATTTTTTGTCCTGAAACGTTGCAAGTACATTCCCCCAAAAAAGCCAAATTTTTGGAAATAAAAAAACCCAAACCCTAAAAACTCAAAAATCTTGCCCAAAGTCTGAAATTCTTTCGGGGGTAGCACAAAAAACTTTTTTAAAAAAATTTTTCCCCCAAAAAAGTTGGCCCCAAAAACAGGTTTTTTACCTCTCAAAAGTACCAAAACCTTACCCCTTTTCCCCAATTTTTGTCTTCTTTGCCCAACCCCTTGAATTTCTGGGCAGGGGCCCCTCACTGTTTAAGACAAATTTTTTGGTTTAAAAATTTTTTTCAAAAACTTAATTTCACCCCCATTTAAGCAAATTCCAAAAACCCTAATATTCGCGGGTCTTACCCCCCCCAAACACTGACCCGGGGTGCTGATTTTTCCTTTCCTACCTTACCTTTTTTCCCCAAACGGGCTATTTTTTGCGAAATTTCCGCCCCTGGCCCCAAGGAGTTCCCTTTAAAACCCCCCTTGAAAACACACTTTTTAAGCTGGTGGAGGGGATTTTCCCCCCCCCCGGGGGTTTAAAAACGTAAAATTTTTTCCCGTGCCCTTACTTTTCTAACCCGCCTGCGGGGGCCCTTGATAACTACAACTAAGAAGGGAAATTTGTTCTGTCTTTACCCCAGTTTACAAGGGCCCCCAACCTTTTGCCCAAAATTTTCCCTTTTTTAACCCCTTTCCCCGGAAATGGAGGTCTAACCTGGGGGGGGTTTTTGGGTGAAAATTTTTTTTCCAATTCCCCAAAAAATGCCCTTTAACCTTTTTAAAACAAAAATCTTTTGGGCCCGGGAGAAAGGAAAAACCCGCGGAAACAAAACCCCTTGACCCCCCAAACCTTAAATTCCCTCCATCAAAATTTTCTGGAAAAAAATTCCCTCGTGCAACCCGGGCCTTTTTTTTCCCCTTCCACCTTTTAAATGAAAAACCCCTTTCTTAAAGTTTTGCCACTCCTGAAAAATACTTTTAGTTTTGGGCCAAAGATTAACCAAAATTTTAAGAGGGTTCCTGTTTTAAATTTTCCCGTCCACTTTGAGTTCTTGAAAAATAAACTTTTCACTCTGATTTTTAAAAGTGGAAAGAAAAAATTTTTCCCTTTGTGGGGGGTTTTTTTTTTTGGAATTTTAAAAAAGTTGAAGATGCCCAGGAAATTTGGGTTAAAACCCCATTCCCTGCACCCGGGAAAACAAATTTCATTTATTTTGGGGGGGGACCAGAGGAGGATTGGCCCCCGGGGGGTAACCTCTCGGGGCCCCACCAAAAGGTTTCCTCTTTTCCAAAAAGGTTTCAGGGGGGAGTTTAAAAAAAGGGTTTTTCAAGCCGCTGGAACTTGTTAAACCCCAATTTCCTTTTTAGAAATTTGATTCCTTTTTTTTCCAAAATCAAAAAACATTTTTTTTTAGGTTTTTGGCTTTTTGGGGTGGAAAAAAATTTACTTTTCCTTGTTTGAATTTACCCCTCGAATATGGTTTTCACTGTCATTTTTAAAAAAGTTTTAAAACCCCAATTTGTGTTTTCAAAAGATTTTAAAATTTGGGGTGTTGTGATGAATTTCCGTTTTAATTTTTCTCTCTATTACGGGATTGGGGAAAAAGCGAAACATCGTCCCCAGCTATTCAAAAGAAAAATTCTTTAACTCCCAATTTCTGCCCTTTGATGGAAAAACTAAATTTGGGGCCCCCGTCCTTAGAAAGGGAAAAAAAACCCTGACTCCGTAAAAAATTTTAAAGAGTAACCTTGGTTTTGAGGTTTTTTTTCCCCCAAAGTAGGCATACCATTTTAATTTTAGTTCCATCTACATGAATGTGCTAAAAAAAAAAAAAAAAAATTTTTTTCATTAACTTCTTCAACGTTTAAACAAAGGAAATTCCCTTCACCTTAATAATAGTTAAAGGATTCTCTTACCCTCAAAGGTTCCAGGGGGAAAATTTTTCCCAACAAAATTTTCACACATTTCTCTTGTAACAAACTCTTCCTCCTCCAAAACCAAGGATACAAATTCCAACTTAAAACAAAGTTAAGAGGACTCTATAAAAAAAATCATCATGAACTGTAAAAATTTTTAAACTAAGGTTTGCCAAAACTACCAAGGATTTGGGGAGGGTCTTATCCCTGCGGGAAAACCAACATAAAAAATTTTAACTTTTAATAAGAAAGTAAGTGAAAAAAAACCCTGTAAAAATGTGCCCTTTTCCTGTTTTATACAGGTGTTCACAGAAATCTCTGTGAAACCTTTGTCCGACACCATTAATTGGGCATAAGTTGAAAACATCGAAACCCAAAGAATTTTGATTAGGGAAGAAGAAATGTTTTTATGGATAATTGGAACAAATACTTTTCTCCCCCATTCCTTGAATAAACTTGGTGACAAAAAAATCCTCTGTGTAAACCTCTGGGGCCCGTTAATAAGAAAGCCAGTTTAGATTTGTTTGTTTAAAATTTTTAAAAAATTTATTTATAAGAAAGGGAAAAGGGGCTTTTATATTGTTTGGGGAAAAGGGGGAGAATGTTTTTTTCTTATTTAATTGAAAAAAGATTTAAATTTTAAAAATAATCCAAAAATTAATTGGTGGGGAAAAAACATTCTGAAAAAATTTTTTATGGAGCAAAAAATTCCATTTATATTCGTGGTTAATTAAGAAAAATTTATCAAAAATTTTTGTTTGTTACTTAATGTTTTGAAAAACGAAAGAAATTTTGTTTTTTTACAAAGTGTGAATAGAAACAAAGAACACATTTTTAAAATAAAAAGTAAACTGGAATACAACCCCAATTAAAAAGAAAAATTCATAAAATTTTTTTTCCCCTTTTAGTTAAATAAAACAAAGGTAAAGGAAACATGTTTGCAACTGAAGAAAAAACTTCATCAAAAAGTCTTTTTCAAACCTTGTAATAATTTTTAAAAAAGAAAGAAAAGAAATTTGATAATTACTAAAGTCTTTCCCAAAAAACTTGCGGGAAATAAAAAGTAAATTTTGGGTGTTTTTTGGGAAATGTGAATGGACTTACAAGTTAGCCCTTGGGCCGGTTAATTCCCAAAAAACTACAAAAAGCAAAAATTTGGTTACCATTGAAAATTTTTCCAAAAAAATTAATTTTTTTTCACAATTTTCTGGTTTTCTTATGATTTTGGCCCAAATCCGAAAAATTTAACGTGATAATGGTTTTTACTGCCCTTGTGAAAAAAAGGTTTGTAAAATTTTCTGAAAAGAATCCCCCAAAAATTTTGTTTCCCCGGGGGGGTTTTTTAAAATTTTTAAGCTTTTTTTTGTTGTTGATTTTTTGGAAAAAAGTTAAAAAACACCCCCCAACCTTTTTGAGTCCCTTGTCCAAAATTTGGGGAATCTTATTTATTGTGACCTGAATACCATATAACAAAGCAAATTTTCTCAACAAATACTATCCCCAAAAATTTTTGGGCTTTTCCCGTTACTGGTTCCTCAATCGTGCTTTTGCAAATGCGCAAAAAAAGATTTATACAAATTTTACTGCCAAAGCGTGGTCGTGGTTTAAGCACAGATTGATGGGGTACCTTTTGTTCCCCTCCGAGGTGTTTTTTTTTTTTATTTTGAGAGGCTTTCACCCTGACTTTCTAGATTAGGTTTTGGGTCAAAAAAGAAAGCTAGAACACCCCCAAAATTCCAAGGGCTCTTTTTGTTTCCAAATTTATGCCCAGCTTTTGACCCCCACCGGGGGGAATGGAATAATTGGAAACCTGAGAGCCCTTGGGGCTAAAAAAATAAACCCCCCCCAAAATTTTACCCACCTTTTGAAGGAAAAATTTTGTTGTTTGTGTGTTGTGTTTTGTCAAATTCACACAAATTCCCCAAGTGATAGGCAAACACCCTAAAGCTTTTGGGGAATTATTGGTTAAAACCTTTTTTTTTGGGCCTAGGTTTTTTTTTTCCAGGTTTTTTGCCCATTTTCCTCCCCCCAAAAAGATTTTTTTCCCCCCGCCCGTTTTTTCCCCGGGGTTCCCTTTTTTTCCCAATTTTTTAAAAAAAAACCCCCTTTTAAAACCCCTTTTTTTTTTTTTTTTTTTTTTAATTTTTGGTTCCCTTTGTCTTTTTTCCGGGGCTTTGTACCTAAAAATTTTTTTGTGATTCAAGTTGTTTGGTTTTTTTTTGATCTAGGAGAGGGCTTTTCAGCCATGACTGGTTCATCCAGAGTTGAGTGGTCTGTTGGGTCAAATAAGAAGACTAGAACTAGGCACTCAAGTTTCTTTCATTTAATGGGTCTCTTTGAGTGTTGCTCAAATTTCATGACCGGCACGACAGCTATCTGTACTCCTCATGCCTGGTTGACACTGGAATACATTATAACAGGAAGCCTAGAGAGTCTTGTAGCTTCAAGCCAGAATAGAACTCCATCCCATCATCCTCGGTCATCCTCATCCTTGTTGATGAGCATAGAAAAACCTCAAATTCTGTGGCCCTTCATGCCCTGCTGTCATGATGATTTCAAGTACAATTTTACATGCACATAATGTCCCAAGTGAGTACGTGTCAAAGTCAACAGTATTAGCAATTTCATGGGGACTTTATTGGATAGACATGCCGATGGTAGTGCTTTTGAGTGAGATGTTTGCTCATGCCAGTTCTGTTACTAAGCAGTTGAACTTGTCTGTTAGGCATTTAGGGGTGGTGTCCTGTGCATGTTCAATCAGAACAGGTGCCTATGAACACCACGAAAGTGACTCGGCAGGAATGCAGTGTCTTCTTGGGTTGCCTCTTAACAACTTGATGCTGCCTGTTCTTCATGGACTCCTGGAGCAGCAGGGTTGCGATGGGACTGAGATGTGGTTATGCACAGTAGCAGCTATGAGTGGCATGAGAATAATGCAACAAGAGTGTCACCAAAAATGATATAGCCCATACATAGAAGTGAAGTGGTGTGTGTGTGTGTGTGTGTGTGTGTGTGTGTGTGTTTGCAGATCTCACCAACACAACATTTCAATGTGGACTTGAGGAGCACAAACATGGCATACTGCCTTTGTGAACTTTTTATCTGGTCTGTCAAAAACCAGTTTGCTATTCCAGGTATTGCCATTCTCAAAATATTTTTCCTCGTGTTCCTGTCTGTCCATTTAGCTATCTGTTTATTTTGTCTTTGTCTACAGCTGTACTATTGGAGTGAACATAGGCATCAATTTTAGGAATTTTTTTTCATATATTCAAAATTTTAATGTAAAATTTACATATCAATATAATCTGTGAACTTCTAAAATATTCACAAAACACATTTAATGTTTTTTTTTTTTAATATTTCAGAAGTTCACAGATTATATTGATTGTTGTTTTTTTTTTTGCCAAATTCAGGGGGAAGTGTTATAACTTGATCATTTTCTTTGAATTATTGTATTTGATACTGCATGCATTGTTTGCACAGAAATGGGAGTCAGCAGAACGTTCATTAAAACTGAGAGCTTAAAGAAAATTTTTTTCATCCTATTAGAACTAAAAAAATGCCAACAGTTGTTTCCTTTTTACTGGCAGTAGACATGACAGTCACTGTATTATTGGTTTAATGTGGTAAGTGTTGTTTGGGATGTCTGTGTATGGTTGATAGCAGATTATTATTTGTAAGCCAGGGCATTGATAAACCATTTTGGTTTGCGAGACGAGGAATGGGCAGAAAGAGAAAGTAAGTGATACTGTTGAACAGCACAGACTGAATGAAAGAAAAACCTCTCATACCTTGAAAAAAAAACAACCTTCAAATAAATAAATCATAATTTACCATTATATATTAATCATTATTTTCTCACAGATAATGGGTTTGTGATCTAAATGAGTGAGGGATTTTCAAGAGAATTATCGTGAATGAAAATGACTTTGCTATTTAACATTCTTTTTTTTCAGTCATATGTTGCATGTGAAAGAATTACTTTGCTTT
>CM031605.1:82303986-82393013 GCA_018398815.1 Conus ventricosus | reverse complement strand
AACTACGCTTCCCAAGTAGACGAAGGAATCTGCTTCCCTGATGCGCTCGCCTTCGACTGTGACTGGGCTGCTGCCTGTAGTGTTGATCTTCATCAGCTCGGTCTTTTGCTTGTTTATCTTGAGCCCTGTTCCTGCTGATGTTGTCTCAAGGCGGGTGGTCTTGTCCTGCATCTGTGCGTGACTGGAGGAGAGGAGTGCCAGGTTGTCAGCAAAGTCAAGGTCATCTAGCTGCGTCCAGAGTGTCCATTGTATCCCATTGTTCCTGTCTGTTGTTGTGGTCTTCATGATCCAGTCGATGACCAGGAGGAAGAGGAAAGGTGACAACAGACATCCCTGGCGCACTCCTGTCTTCACCTCAAAACCATCTGACAACTGGCCTGCATGAGCCACCCTGCAGTTCATATCCTGATAGGTGCACTGGATGAGAGAGATGATCTTCTCTGGTATTCTGTAGTGTCTCAGTAGCTTCCATAGTGTTGTTTGGTTCCAGAGATATCCACATGTCACACATGCTGGTATGAAATTAGAGATTTTCTGAAAAATGGCTAGCAATGGGGATTTACGCAAAACAATGTTTGGCAGTGAACGGGTTAAAGTGGTACTGTAAGAGTTATTATTGACAATGTCTTGTCATGGTCTGATTACATCAGTGACCTTGGCAAACATATTTCTAAAAGAATATATCAACATCACACTTGTCTGCAGAGGAATACTTAGAAGCAGGGAAACAACCTCTGATCTCCTACCGTTCACAGAGGAGAGGCGAGAGGAAAGGAGTGGAGATGGCCTTTCAGTCACGCTGAAACTCAAACATATTGGACATGCATATGTTTCCTTTACAACTGACAAAGAATTATTTGCACTACACCTACCTGACAGCTGGTAGAGGGCCCCAACAACAGTCACTGTCGGCACTGGTCAGCTTCACTGGGAACACGGCAGCGGTTTTCTTTGCACGGCCTAGGCATGTTTTGCTTGTTTATCTGTGTGCTCTAAGTGCATGTGACGCATGCCGGTAATGATATTATCACATCCACATCATGCTTTGAGTAAAGCAAGATTTAACATGCTATACATGCAGATGTCGGTTATAAACAATGATATTCCTACCTGACCTTGTACTTTCCTCCGTTCAGTCATTGCATATAATCCATTTGAAACTGATGTCACATATACACACACCAGTGCAAATTTTCATCTTCATGGTAAGCCTATTCACGACTGGGTCACACAATTTAGAAACATCGGTATGAACAGGGGACCCTCCGGGTTTGCAACCTTGCCATGGTTGGACAGCTTGCGCGGTCCCATGATCCCTTAGGCTTTGCTGGCTGGGGCATCAGTACTTGATGATAGGCTAGTTTTTGAAAATGCTTCTAGGCCTGAAAAGACAAGTTGCTGTCTGGCCTAAGCACAACGTGGTAAAGAGTTGATGCTCCTGGTAGGGCTTCCCATGTCATGACTAATAGTAACCTGCCTTTTTCCTGTTCTTATCTTCTGCCTTTCGTATTTGGCTCTTTTCTATCTTTGTCTCCTCTTCAAGTTGCCACACTCTTTGTCTCTCAATGGTCTTCTTAAGATCCGCCGCGTTTGCCGTGCGGTGCGACCTGTGATGGAAGGGAGTGAGATCCTGGTGATTGAGAGGGCAAGTGCCCTCAACACATCACTTTGGCTTGGACCTCTCCTAGACAGGAGATACACTCTGGCCTGGGTGTATCAATCGACTCCCCTTCATGGGGCTTGGTCAAGACAGGCGGTTCTCTGGCTGGCCAAGATAACCCTTGCAGTGCTCGGCTTTCTGCTCCCGGGAGTTGAGCATGATCAGGGGGGATAGGGTTAGTGGTGCTCTGTTTGTCGTATATCTCTCCTGAAGCCTCGAAGGGGTCAAAACGGTGACTTCTTGGCCCTGGCCCCTTAGTTGGACTCCATGGTGGGTGGGTAAGGGAGAGACGAAATTCAAACACACTCAACATGGCTACTTCAAAAAACATTCCCCCCAAAAAGAAGAGAAAGGCAGTAGACCCTATTTTGAAAGAGGTTGATTTAGACAGCGACTGTGAAATGGATTTAAGAGAGAGGGCAGGTTTCTGGGCTTCCTGGCTCATGATTAAAGGAACAGCAGGAAAAGCCCATTTCAGCTCTGAGTCCTTTCGCGATCCAGAAGGGCTTCCAAGGTATAGCAGGCGACCTTCAGTCGGTGAAAAGGCTACGAAACAGCTCGTTCCTCGTCCAGTGCAGATCGAAGAAGCAATCAGAACAGTTGCTGAGGGCAAAAAGGCTAGTGGACAGAGAAATCCGGGTGACTCCCCATAAGCAGTTGAATTCGTCCAAAGGAGTCATTTAGTGCCCAGATTTGAAAGGTGTCTCAGAGGCGGAGATCAAGGCAGAACTAGCATTCCAAGGTGTGACAGAGGTGCATAGGGTGACTGTCACGCCGAATGGTGTGACGGTTATTCGGTTCACCTATTAGCTCGACGTCTTCACGTCCAATCGATCGCACCCACTCTTCACGACAGAGGCAATAAGAACAATTCACAATTTATTAACGAATAAGTGTATGTGTGTGGACGTGTTGGATGATAGTAAAAAAAAAATAATAGTGTGTGGAATAAATCAACTTTGAATAAAAGTTTGTTCTTATCTTGCACGGGCACTTAGAAGTTAACGTCTGGAACACTGGACAGTCCTTGTCACGTCTTGAGAAGTTATTTGCTCTTCAGTTCTTCAGCTCCAGATCTCCATCGTGAAGTACCGCAGTGAAGTGAAGTTCTGGTCAATCGGCCCACCATGCGTGATCTGCACAGTATCCTTGTATCGGAATATTTCTTCACCTGATATTGTAAGCTGCCCGGCAAATCTATAATATTTATGTAAATTTGTATGATTAGATCTAAGACAAACATGACGACACTGATGAATACAATCTAGTGTGTGGTGTCATGCATGCGATGTCTACCGCGGGCACAATGATACAATAAAGATGTAGATGGGATGTAACATTAAGTGATCGATGTCACCAGACCAACCTCAGGTGCACAGCATCCCATCTGAAAAGTTAAATTAACGTATTATTTGCAACGCACGACTGAAATGATTGTAATAAGTATAGGCTCAATCAATGTGTTTACTAGACATATTACGGGCATGGACCCTGATAAATATTGCGAGAATCTTCGCATATCAAACTACACATAAATTCGATAAGTTAATCAACTAAAATCATCTTTCCTTATTTCTGATCTAATAGCATGACAAAATTATCGGAGTGGGTTGCCACCCTCACTCACATAGTAAAAGATGTGATGAGCGCGGACCCAAGGCTCTCTAACGCGGATGCCACCGGCTGGCCTCCCGGTCAGTACAGCATGGTCGTAGTTTCAAAGGCTGGTGCGCAACGGTGCCGTGCTGGGACCTGACCAGGCTGACCGGAGCTCCCTTGGGCGTATGCTAAGGTCGGGCGATGGTCCGTGGCTGCATCAAGAGAGAAGGCGAGTCGGCGGGAAGAGACCGTTGATGGCACTGGATTGCCAGATCCTGCAAGTCCGGCTGACGAAGCCTATTCTGGACTGTCGGCAGGTTCTTTCAACGACTTGGTGTTGGCGATCGCACGTCAGACCTCCAGAGAGTGCGTAGAATACTTTTTATTCGTTCCGAGCTTGCTATATGGGCAAGGATGGATGTCACTTTCCAAACGGCTCTCTGCTGCTGGCGATGCGTCTTTTCTCCACTCGCTCCGCTTCAGTAACTGACTTTTAGTTACGTCATCGCGCATGAATAGTCGTATCTTGGGGATGCGGTGAAAATAAAGTTCCTTGACAACTTCGAACAAACATAGTATTGGACAGCTTCCGAAGGATGCTGGTTCACGGAATAGGAACTCTCAACTTGAATGAAGAATGATAAGTGACATATTGAATCTGCTTTTGGCACAAAACAAGATAAAAATAAACGATGAGAGCAGGTCGTCTTCCGAAGAAAATGACGTCGCAGCCCGTGCCTCGTATCGTGACGTAAAGAATTAATGATGAAATATGTTGAGCCTTGGAACAAGTTTGACGACAATCTAAAGTGTTAGGTCGTGGGCCTTACCATGTTACAGTGACAGTCTGTAAAAGTGCAGAAAGAGTGCCCACCAACACCCTCTTTCAGACGTTCTGCAACCCTTCATTACCTCTGGTCAGTAAAGTAGGCTATTTGAGTGTGCGTGTCCAACTGTATGTTCCATCCCCAATGTGGTGTTTCAAATGCCAGAAGTTTGGATACATCAGAGATCGCTGTTCTGGGGAGGATGTGTGTGGTGTTTGCTGCAAGGCAACACATGATGGGCCGTGTAAAGATCCGGCTCATTGTGCAAACTGCGGTGGCGACCACCCCTCCTCTTCACGCAACTGCCCAGTTTGGATCCAGGAGTCCAACATCCAAAAAGTAAAAACGGAAAAGAAAATCTCCTTTTTTGAAGCACATAAACAGGTCGCTGGCTAGACGTCTCCAGTTTCTGCATACGCTTTGACTGTGAAGAAAGTTTCAACCTGGTCTGTCTGCTGCAAAATGATGAGTTTATTTTCACGAAAACGTTGCAAAGGAAAATGCCAAGCCCCGGTGGAGGCAGGTCCACCACCTCCCAACCCAAAGCGGATGCCTCTGGCTGGGGCAATAAATCCACCACCCCGCAGACTGCCCAGCAGTCGACTCCATCTGCTGCTGGGCAGAATAAAAAGCCAGCCCTACCGCCTTGAACTTCTGTGAGCAGTGCCCGTGCGGACTAGGGAGTTCAACCGAGTGTGGAGATGGTGGAGATGAGAAAGAAACCTCCACCATCTCCAAAATTCAGGCCTTTTTCACCTGTGGGCAAGTCGGCCAGCAGGTCTGGAGAACAAAACAATCCAGTCCAACTTACCAACAAATAAGCTCCATTGGATGCAGACAATGACTCGGAGATGAACTATTTCTCTCCTGTTCGTCCTCTGCACCATGGACAGTACAATAATTCATTGGAATATCAACTTTGAGGAGCTGCAGCTTATTTGTCAAACACTAAAACGGGGGCCGGATAGCTCAGTTGGTAGAGCGCCGGACTCGTGATCCTGGGGTTGCGGGTTCAAATTTCGGTATAGGGGGATTTTTCCCTCGGAGTTAACATTGGTTCTGACTCCATTCCCCATATAGTCCTTCGAATGAGACTATAAACCGAGGTTCCGTGTGTGAACGCACGCATAACATCTTGCACACACGTAAAATCCCATCACCAACTTTTGGAAGAGAAGGCCAGTTTGGCCGTTGGTATGGATGACACGTGACACATAGCATGCACCTTCCCTGAAGATGGAGTATGGCTGCCTTAATGGCGGGATAAAAAAGGGTCATACACACAAAACTCCACTGCCTGGCTATACAGGGAGTGTCCGCAGGAGTATCAGCCTGCGTACGCAGAAAGAAAGAAAGAAAAACACTAAAACCTTACGTAGTAGCTCTTCAGGAAACAAAAATTCAACGCCAGAAGACCTTCACTCTTTCAGGCTTTAATATTCTTTCCAAACCTGCACAACCATCCACATTGGGACTAACGGGCGGTGTTGCCCTTCTTATACACAAAACGTTGCTGTTTAGTCCTGTTGCTCTGACTACCCCCCTTCAGGCAGTAGCTGGGAGAGTCACTCTCCATAAAACTGTTACAATTTGCTCACTATATCTGCCACCTTCTGTTCCGGTTTGTCATCAGGACCTTGTCAGTCTGATTGGAGAATTTCCTTGACCTTTTTTGCTGTTAGGTGATTTCAGTGGAGGCAATCCTCTTTTGGGTAGTGTGAATTCGTCATCCAGAGGACTGCTTCTTGAAGATGTCCTTTCAGACTTTGATTTGTGTTGTTTGAACGATGGATATCCAGCTTACCTCCACTCTTCCTCAGGTTCTGTTTCGTGTCTAGAGTTGTCGATATGTGCCTCCTGGCTGGTCCTTGACTGTGAGTGGTCTATCCATGACGATCTGCATGGAAGTGACCATTTCCCTGTTCTTTGAAAACCCATATTAACTGAAAACGCCTCTGTTTCTTAACATCTTAATCATTAGAAAGCTAATTGGAATCTTTTTGCTGCCAATATTTCAAAGGAACTCCAGGATATTGACATTCTTCGTAGTCCAGACCCTGTGGAATCTCTGACCAATACTGTGATTAAGTGTGCTAAAACCTGTATTCCAATGTCTTCGGACAAACTCCAACTGCTCAAAACACCTTGGTTTAATTCTGACTGCCAACAAATCTCAAAATTACACCGGGCTCAGCGTCGTGTATGCCAAAGACCTTCAGGTCCCATTGCTCGAGCCCATCAGAAATTCCATGCCAAATCGAGACACACTTTCAAAATCAGTAAACGTCCGTCTTGGAGAAACTTCTGCTCCGTGCTGACATCTAAAACATCCAAGAAAAAAGTCTGGAACATCATCAGAAAAATCAAAGGGAAGAACACCAACCCCTCAATTCATCATCTGAAACTTGCTGATGCTCTGATATTTGACAAACAAGCTGTTGCCAATCTGCTGGTGTCCACCATTCAACAGAACTCCTCATCTGCAAATAAATCTGCAGCCTTTTTAAGAAACAAACAAATCGGAGAAATCTGCATACAATTTCACAGACAACTCTTAAGTCTACAATCTTCCTTTTTCATTCGATCAACTGAAATCAGCTTTGCAAACCTGCAATGGTTCTGCCCTGGTCTGGATGATATTCATTATCAGGTTTTGAAACATCTCCAAGAAAGCTGTCTCCAGACCCTTCTTAAAGTCTACAACCATATCTGGAACACAGGGTGCTTTCCGCCCTTCTGGCGGAAAGCCCTGATCATTCCAATCCCTAAGCCTGGAAAGGACCTTACCAACCCTTCAAATTATCGCCCAATAGCTCTGACCAGCTGCCTCTGTAAGCTAATGGAAAAGATGGTCAACTCCCGTCTGATGTGGAAGCTGGAAACCGATGGCCTTTTGACCAGTGAACAGTGCGGGTTCCGGAAGTACCACTTAACAGTTGACCATTTAGTCTGTCTGGAAACCACCATCCGCAACACCTTCATCAATAAACAGCATATGGTCACTATCTTTTTTTATCTTGAAAAAGCGTACGACACCACGTGGAAATCGGGAATCCTTGGTTTTCGTGGTCATCTGCTCTGTTTATCCAAAACTTTCTAGCTGATTGACAGTTCCAGGTGCATGTTGGCACCACACTCTCTGACATCCATGGGCAGGAGTTGGATATACCTCAAGGAAGCATCCTTTGTCCTGCCCTTTTCAGCATCAGAATGAATGACATCGTGAAATCGGTAAACCAGGGTTCTGAGTCCTCTCTGTTCGTTGATGACTTCGTGCTGTATGCAGTTGGAGCTTCTTACGCCAGCGTACAGCGTCGACTCCAACTTTGTGTCAACAAGATCCAACAGTGGGCCTAGGAAAACGGGTTTACCTTCTCACGTACCAAAACTGTCTATCCATTTTCACAATTTTCGTCAATTTTTTGCTGATCCTGAAATTCGTCTGGACAAGTCCACCATTCCAGTTGTAAAAGAAGCCAAATTTCTGGGTGTTATTTTTTTATCAAAAACTGAACTTAAAAGTCATGTCCAACACATAAAAACTGCATGTCAGAAGGCACTGAACATTCTGCGAGTTGTGGCGCACACAGATTGGGACGCTGACAGGAAAACTCTCCTCCATCTTTAAAGGGCTCTGATCCGCTCCAAGCTGGACTTTGGATGTGTAGTGTATGGCTCTGCCAGACCGTCCTACCTGAAAAGTCTAGTCCCTATCCATCATCAAGGGCTTCGATTGTGTCTGGGTGCGTTCCGCACCACTCCTGTTTATAGCTTGTATGCCGAGGCAGGAGAACCATTCCTCTCAAATCGCCGACTGAAACTTGCCTTGAATTACTGTCTGAGTCTCTCCTCTGAACCTCCAAGCCTTGTATATGACTGTGTTTTCGACCCCAAATTCCAAAAGAAAGTTGATGACCATCCCAGTTCCATTCCACCCTTGGGGATTCGTATTCTTCCCCATCTGAACAAAGCAGGTATAGACCTCGGAGTGGTTAATGACTTCTCCAAGTTTCCTGACGACCCACCTCCGGGGGTTGCAGCCTTGTCATGGTCGGAGGGCTTGCGCGGTCCATGTGATCCCTCAGGCTTTGCTGGCGAGGGCATCAATACTTGAATATAGGCTAGTTTTTTTTAAAATGCTTCTGGGCCTGAAAAGTCAAGTTGCTGTCTGGCCTAAGCATAACGTGGTAAGGAGTTGATGCCCCTGGTAGGGCCTCCCATGTCAGATAGGCTAAGGGTGAGGATCCTGACTAATAGTAACCGCCTTTTTCGTTTTATCTTCTGCCTTCTTATTTGGCTTTTTTTCTATCTTCATCTCCCATTTAAGTCTTCTTTCCCACACTCTTCTTTTCTCTGTGGTCTTCTTGAGGCCCACTGTGTTTGCCGTGGGGTGCGTCCTGTGATGGGGGAGAATAGGATCCTGGAGGTTGAAACCGCTGATGTGACTGCGGTGCATCAAGTCAACACACCTCTTTGGCCTGGACTTCCTCCAGACAGGTGGTTGAAGTGGCCCACTTCGATCAAGCGGCTGGTCACATGCATGCCCTAGCTCAGGCTAGAAGGTGGCGGCTTGGGTCAAACGGGTTTGGGAGCTTCTGTGGCAGGGACACTTTCAGGCCTGTGAATATCTCTTTTGAAACCCTGGTGCCCTGATATACTGGAATTCCAGATAAAATGGGCATCCCCCTTGTTGGGACTCGGTGGTGGGTGGGAATCGAGAGAGATGAATTTTAATAAATACAACATGGCACCAAAAACTAAAAAAAAAGACACAGGCAAGATTCGGTAACAGACACAGATACAGATTCAGAACATGAGACAAGAAACCTTTCAGGCTTCTGGCCCAGCTGGCTGATTGTTGAGGGAGCAGATGAAGATAGACCTCTGTCGGGCCCGAGTCCTTTTGCAATTGTGAAAGGAATCAATGGCCTCAGCGGGAAGCCAAAGAGCGTCAAAAGATTAAGGAACGGGTCACTTCTGGTTGAGTGCTCTTCCAAGCTGCACTCAGAAATGCTATTGAAATCGACAACGTTGGTTGATTGACCGATCAGGGTGTCTCCACACAAAACTCAACTCCTCCAAGGGAGTAATCCGATGCAGAGGTCTGAGAGGAGTGTCAGAGGCAGAAATCAAGTCGGAACTGGCATCGCAAGGAGTGACCAACGTTCATCGTGTACTTGTGCACAAAGGCAATGACAGAGTTCTAACTGACACCCTCTTCTTGACCTTTTGCTCTACTTCTCTCCCGGAGTCGATCACGGTGGGCTACCTGAGAGTCTCAGTGTCGCTGTACATCCCATCCCCTCTGCGCTGTTTCAAGTGCCAGAGGTTTGGCCATGTGAGGGATAGATGCACGAAGAAGAGGTGTGTGGTACCTGCTGCCAGCCAGTCCACCAGGGTGTGTGTGACAGTCCACCGCTCTGTGCCAACTGTGGAGGCAAGCACCCATCATCATCAAAGACCTGCCCAAACTGGTTGAAGGAAAAGGAAATTCAGAGAATCAAGACTGAACAGAGAATCCCATTTTTTTAGGCGAAAAAGATTGCAATGAAGAGTCAACCAACTGCTGGGCTCTTGTTTGCAGCTGCAGTAAGGAAGCCAACAACAGTCAGCATCGGTGTGCAGACGGTCGAATCCTCGTTTGCCGAGAGAGAGCCAGAAACCAAGTCTGTAGCCTTGGGCAGAAACACTGCATGCGACGAACCCCAGCAGACATCGCCTTCAGATACGACTCAGTCTTCAAAGCCTACTCCCACCCCCAGACCATCAGGGGGCAAAAGACCTACAGGCCCTTCAGGGCGGCAGAAAGTGGAAGTTGTTGAAGTTCAAGACAAGACCACCCCCTCAAAATCCTCCAAAGGGCACCCTACAGCTGTCAGCAAGGAGCTGGCGGTTCTGGAGGAAAGGCAAAATCGCCGCCTAAAAAGAAAGTGCCAAATATTTTATCAGATCGAGAGAAAAAAGCGGAGAGAAACACCAACAGATTTGCAGTTCTCTCGGATCTAGAAGATGTCAACATGGAATGAAAGGAACTTGCTGGTGAAGAGTTACATTGTTTATTTTCCTTCACCATATCTCTTTTATGATGGACACTAGAAATGATCTGCACAGTGTGCACGGCGGCAAGCCAGAAATCGACGTCCAATCTCTACAAGCAGAATCCGTTTGTTGTTGGGTCGACAAATTTTCAAAAGTCAGCCTTTAGTCGCCATGACAACAGCAAGGACCATGTGTCAGCTTCACAGACCAAGAGACTACAGGCAGACATGGCGATCTCGCAAGAAGAAACAAGAGTAATAGCGGCGATGGCACTTCACGCACAAATCGGCACAGCTCTTGTGCTTGCTGTCAGTGACATGCCGGACACAAACATGTGTGCACTGATCAAAGCACAGGTCAGTACAAGATCAAATTCTCTCTCTCTCTCTCTCTCTCTCTCTCTCTCTCTCTCTCTCTCTCTTCTCTTTCTTTCTCAATCTATCTCTCTCAATCTCTCTCTCTCTCTTTCTCAGTCTTTCTCTCTCTCTCTCTCTCTCTCTCTCTCTCTCTCTCTCTCTCTCTCTCTCTCTCTCTCTCCTCTCCCAGCTCCAATCCATACTGTATAGCTGTATCAAGATATGAATAGTACCAGTGAGTGTATATGTATGATTTACAGTGTGTGTGTGTGTGTGTGCGTGTGTGTGTGTGTGTGTGTGGTCTCACTGTATGTGTGTGTCACAAACTCATTGTCTGTGTAAATAAAGGGAAAAGGTGGCAAAAGGAGTACCTGGAGAGGGGATGTCCAACGTTTCGTGTCGTAGACACTTCAACTTGTTACACACACACGCACACACACACACACACACACACACACACACACACACTGTAAATCATACATATACACTCACTGGTACTATTCATATCTTGATACAACTTGTTGAAGTGTCTACGACACGAAACGTTGGACATCCCCTCTCCAGGTACTCCTTTTGCCACCTTTTCCCTTTATTTATTTGAATACGAGTACAGCAGTCACTACTTTACTTTTCATTGTCTGTGTGTTTGAGTGTTTAAATTCATTATTATATTAATGGAGAGCAATTATATTAAAGAAGAGCAATATTAAAAAGAAAAGGAAAACAGTGTAATTTGCCCGCAGACGGTGAATGAATCAGTTTGAAAAAGTTTAAATATGTTGCATAAGTAGTTGTTTGTGTCTTACTGTATTGATTTTTAACACTTTTATCAGGGATCACAGAAAATAAACTCATATTGTGTGTAGTATAATTTTCTATGATCATTGATCGATATAGGCGTTAAAAATCAATATAACAAATTGAACAATAACACTCACCATCTGCACAAACATGTTGGTGCAGATGCTGAGTGGATCAACAGCCTATGAAAAAGCGTCTCCCTACACTGGCCACACCAAAGTTGCAGAGATGCAAGAAGCCCTTGCAGCAGTCTGCCAGGAGAGGATCCTGAACCGCATCAAGACCAGCCCTTTCATTGGACTTATGCTGGATGAATCCTTGGACATTGCTGTTAAAAAAAAGCTTGTTTTGTATTGCAAGATTGTTCATGGAGGGAGGGGAAAGTGGAGTTTGGGGCAAATGTTGAAGTGGTTAATGGGAAAGCAGAAACCATTATGGAAGCTGTTACTAGTTTTCTCACCAGCAATGAGATAGATCTAAACAAACTATCAGGTCTTGGCACTGATGGTGCAAATGTGATGGTGGGGAGAAAGTCAGGGGTAGGGGTTAGACTACAGGCCCTGAATCCCAGGTTGGTCACAACTTGGTGTGTGGCACACAGACTGGCATTGATTGCTCAATGGGCATCAAAAACTGTTCCCTACTTGATGACTGTACAGAGTACACTGGTCAGTGTTTACCAGTACTATCAGTACTCAGCTGTCCGATACAACAAGCTGAAGGAGCTGAAGGAAATCATGGGACAGCATGTCAAGCGCTTCAAGAAACCAACTCAAGTGCGCTGGCTGTCGATGCAAGATAGTGTTTTGGCAGTGATTTCAGCTTGGGGTGTTCTTGTCATGGCTTTTGGCCAAGAGGCAGCTGCAACAAACACTGATGGCAGTGCACAGGCTAAGGGGATTTTGAAAGTTGTGAAAACGACACGTTTTATAAGCACTGTCTGCATGTTGGCTGATACACTGCAAGTTCTTTGTGGTTGCTGTCGTGTCTTCCAGAAAGATGTTCTTGACATAACTGAAGTTGAAGACATGCTGGAAACCACAAAGTTGACTCTGCAGTCATTTGTTGAAAATCCTGGTCATTATACTAATGATCTGCTTACTCAGGTTCAACTGGGGCATCAGTTTCAGGGTGTTGACTTGGAGTTTTCGGAGCAAGACAGGAACAGCTGAAGAACATTACACGTTCATTTGTGACCAATGTCATAGATGAGATCGACAAGCGCTTCCCAGAACAGGACATGTCAGTAATGAAAGACTTGGCATCTATACTTGACCCAAAGCAGCTTCCTGCCAGAAATGAGGGCCTGCCAGATCATGGACAGGAAGCCTTGGGGCGAGTGCTGGATAGATATGCCTGTGAAGAGATGGGCATTGATGCTGAACAAGCAAGGTGCTCTTTCTTGCAGTTCAAGTTTCTGCTGACCAGGCACAGGGACAAGAACCTGCAAGAGATGTGCAAAGTCATTTTGACAAAGCATGGTGACAACTTCCCTGCTTTTTCAAAGTTTGCTGCGCTTTTACTGACAATTCCTCTCTCATCCGTTCCATGTGAGCGTGGGTTTTCTGCACAGAACAGAGTCCATACAAGTCGCAGAAACGCCCTGTCTGTGAAAGCAGTGAACAACAAGCTCACTATCTGGCATGATGCAAAAGAAGATGACTTTGATGAATCGATCATGATTCAGAAAGCCTGTGATGTTTTTAACGCCATGAGGCCACGCAAGTAGACATTTATTGCCTTCACATCTGAATGTGAATCTTCTTTAGCCAAACTCACTGCCTGTTCAGTGTGATAACCTTGACAAATCCTGGACCTGGTGCTCTTCCAACATGTAGGCCTAGAGTTTTAATATTATGTACGTGTACGCCATGATTTCACCAACTCCTAATTCTAAAAGTGTGTTAGTTTGGTGACTTATTCATGGACATTTTTGTTTTGATTTGATTCAGTTTGCTGCCAATTGAGCAACAACTGGAACAAGCAGTACAGCAGGTGTACCAACTCTGATCACATAGTGATATTAAAGTAAAATTACAGCAGTCAGTCAGTCACTCACTCACACTCACACTCACACTCACACACACACACACACACACACACACACACACACACAGTGACACACAAACATGAGAAAATCACAAAGTGAAAAATGAAAAGTAAAGAGAATTTGCTAGTGTTTGGTGTGTTCATTTTTGTTGTATGAATGATTCTTTGTACACTACTTTGTATTAAAAGAACCTGCACATGTTCTGTGCATTTGGCATAGAGACCAGTCACCAAGAGTATGCTGTAGATATTGTTTAAGTTGCGGCAAGTCTTAATAAAATCACCCTCTATAGTTTGAAAGTGAGGGTGAAATTACCCTCTAGAATTTCAAATAAGGGGTGAACCCACCCTCTTCACCAGCAGCTGAGGGGGGCCCTGGCCACCTGCAGCAAAGCAGTTCATGATGGTGGATGTGAATCCGTGAAATGCGTGAACTGTGATGGTGACCACCCTTCTTTTTCAAGAGACTGCCCAGTTTGGCGAATCGAAAGCGAAATCCAGCGAGTTAAAACAGAAAAAAAGATTTCATTCTTCGAAGAAAAAAAGCGGTGCAGGAGCAGAGGGGAACCCCGCTTCTTTTTCGACAGTGGTAAAGAATGACAAGTACCTCGGGGTAGAAGTAGGCATTCAGACAGCCCCCGTGGTCTTGAACCCTGAAATGTTTTCCCGACTTCAAGAACATCGCAAGGAAAAACGGCCGTTGGGGGGGGCCTTTAGCCCTCCCAAAGGATCACTTCCAGTGCCCCTTTAAAGCCTGCGCTGTGCGGGCTCCCCAGAAAGGGGGTCCCTCGAGACGGCCCCAACCCCGAGCTCCCCCCAAGGGAGGAGCCTGACAGGGGCATCAGGCAAAGTGGCGTTGGTGGAGTGCGGGGAAAAAGCCTCCATCAACGCCAAAAAAACCATTGGGTTCTTCCCCTCAGGGAGAAAAAAACCTCAAACTCCGCCAGACAGACTAAAAAAAAAGCAGAGCTGAAACTGCAAAAACACATTCAAAGTTATGTGAAAAGAGGAAAGGACATAAAAATGGATCTTAACACCCTCATCCACAATGGTCGTCTTGCAATGGAAATCAGGGGTGGCTTCCAAATTTTGAAAAATTTGCGCTTTTGTCCCGTGAAGCTAGGCCAATGTAGTTTCCTGAAAGCTCTTTTTAAAATCTGACAAAAACTTTTTCTTTTTTCGGGTACGTTCTAAACCTACCTGACAATCTGTTGAACAGGGTTTTTTTCTGGGGGAGTGTTTTGTTCATTCAAAAACCTGTTTGTACAGCCAAGTTGTGGCAGCCCCCGCTGCAGGCGGGGCAGCTCGGTTACTCCCCACAGACAGTTACTATCTTAGTTTGTATTGTCTCCAAATTTTCTGCATCACAAACGGGACCTCATTTCGCTCGTGGAGCAGTTTCCCAGACCTTCCTGCTTTGGGGGATCGAAGGCCACCCCCTTTATGGGGAAGTAGGATACACCAGGGGTCTGTTTTAGAGGAAGTTTTTTTTTTTTTTTGGAGTTTGTTTTTGTGTGCCCGGGGGAAATGGCCAACTTATTTCACCCCGCTAATGGCCCACATTTGTTGGATTTTTCTGTCGGTGACCCATATTTTTTTTTTTGGTTTTTTGTTTGGGGGTTGATGGGACTGCATGGTAGCGACCATTTTCCGTGTTGTTTTCGGTTCCGAACGCAGAGAGCGGTCTTTCCAGAACACCTCAATTTCAAAAAAGCAGTTTGGGGGACCTCTTTGCCACTAAGTTTTCTTATGGATCGGGAAGGGAAAAGATCCTGCAAAGTAAAGATCCGGCAGGAAGTCTCAGTTTTCATTGAATTGTGCAAGTCAACCCCCAAAATTTCCCAAGAAGCCCCTAATCCCAAAAGTTCCTTGGTTCAACTTTGATGCAAGGAAAAAAACAAAACCCGCAAAAGGCTCAACGTCGGGTCTTTGCAGACCTTCGATGCCCAAGTCCGGGCATCAGAGTGAGGGCCAAATCCAAACACATTTATAAGCCAGAAACATTTTTTGGAGACAGCTTTGCTCAAGTCTCCCCCAAAACATCGAAGAAAAAATTTTGGGAAAAACATCAAGAAAATAAAAAGGGAAGAACCCTGCCCCACTGTAAACTCTCAAGTTTTTGACTTTTTTAAATAACAAGAAAAAAGCAGTTGTAATCTTTTGCTTCCCCATTAAAAAGTTTTCCTCGTCTTCTAACAAATCAGCCGTTTTGTCAAAAAAAAACCTTAAAGAAAAACCTGAAATTTTTCGTCAGACAACAGGAAAGCTATTTTCCTTTCACTTTAAACGGACTGAAATCCCTTACTTTCCTGCAGCGTTTCCTTCCGGGTATAGATAAATCCTTTAAACTTTGAAACATCCCCCGAAAAAAGGTCTGAACCCTTTTACTGTATAACCATGATGGACTACCGTTTTTTTCCACCTTTTGGGGTTAAAAAGCCCTCTTTTTTCCTTCCAAAAACCTGGAAAAGATTTTTCTAACCCCAAACTTCGTCCTACTTTGACAGCGTTCTGTAAATTGATGGAGAAATGGTCAATGCTAGCTCATGGGGAAAGGGAAACCCGAGGGCCTTTTGGCAAAAGAACAGTGGGGTTTTCCGCAAACTCGGACCACAGTTGAATTTAATCTGTCGGGAAACCACATCCGCAACGCCTTTGTCAAAACAGAATGTGGTCGCATCTTTTTTTTACCTAGAAAAGCGAATGCACCCATGGAAATCAGGAATCTTAGGCCTACACAGACTGGTTTTTCGTGGTCACCTGCCTCTGTTTATTCAAAATTTTTTCGTGCCCGACAGTTCCGGGGTGCGTTTTTGGAACCACACTCTCGACTCCTGGGAGGAGTTTGGGTCCCTAAAGGGAGCACCCTTTTTTCCCTCCCCTTTTCGCAAAAAATAAAGCATTGTGAATGGGTAACCCGGGGGCTCTGGTCCTTCGTTCGTTGAGACTTCGCGCTGTTGCAGTTGGGCTTTTATGCCAGATACAGCGTCGACTCCAACTTTGTGTCAAAAAGACCACAGGGGGCCGAGGAAAAACGGGTTTCCCTTCTCACTATCAAAATCAGTCATCCATTTTCACAATTTTTTCATAATTTTTTTTTGACCTGAAATTCGTCTGGAAAAGCCCACCTTTCCCAGCTGTAAAAGAACAAAATTTGCTAGGATATTTTTGTCAAAAACTCAATTTTGTAGCCAAATTAAAAAACCTAAAAACCTTTTCCCAGAAACTCTGAATATTTGCGGGTGTAGACTCCTGACTGGGGCTGATAAAAAAAATTTGCTGCACCTGTCTTATTTGGGTCCCCCCCAACGGCTGGGTGGTGTGTAGGTTTGCAAGACCCTCTTATCTGAAACTTTTTGGACCCCTTTCACCATCAGGGCTTGTCTCTGTTTGGGAGCTTCCGCACCCCCCTGTGTACAGCCTTCGCAGAGGCAGGTGAACCCCTCATTGCCCAAACCCCGCGGCTGAAAAAGTCTAAAATTTTAATATCAGACTGTTTCAGAACCGGAACCCTGCCTTACGTGTCTTTACCCCCCATTTCAAAGCAAATTTAAAAACAAAACCCTAACTGATTCCCGCCGTTTGGTTTTTGTATGCAGCCTCACGTGCGGATGCGGTCTGCCCTGGGATTGTGCCCTTTTTCCATTTTTCCCGTATCAACCCTCTGGGGACCTTTTTCACACCAAGATTCGTTTGATCTTGCAGCTTTTCGTAAAGATTTCTCTCTCTCTGGATACAAGGCTTGTATCCCGACCTCGTTCAAATTCCCCATTTATCAAAAATTTTCATGACGGTTCCAAGTTGAGAGGAGGGGCCGGCAGTTTCCCGGGGGCTCCTTCTCAGATACTGTTAAAACATATCCCTCCAGTGTTTCTGTCTATTCCGCGAATTTATGCTCTGTTCTGGCTTTGAAATAATCTCAAAATTAAGAAAAGGGGGGCTTTTGGTTCTGTCGGATTCGTGTCATTTTGGGGCCTGTGGCCGAACCTTTTCAGCACCAGAACTTTTACATTTTTTTGAATTTTTGCCCAAAGTGAAAGCGGAGGGTTAAAACATTTTTTGGCTTGGATTCCGGGTCATGTTGGCATCGGGGGGAATGAAATGGTTGACTTTTTACCCAAGAATGCCAAAAACAAAAAACCGTCAAACTATATTCCCCTGCCAGATCTGAAACCAAAATTTGATTTTTCAGAACCTCTGGCAGGGGGATTGGAATACACAGGGATAAAAAACTCTTTCAGATCCGCCCAAAACTTAAGGATTCCCTCTCTCTTCGTCTGGGGTCGAAAAGAAGAAACTTCTGTGCGGCTGCACACCACCCACTCGATTTTACCACCCCTACCTTTTAAAAGGTGAAGAAGCTGTGGTGAGCAGGAATATGTCATGTGCCACTAAAATAAAAACATATTTTCGAGTGTTGGGATTTGCACAATGTGAGACATAAAAATTTTATGGAAATTTCCTTTAAACCTTGTTCAGAATGCCCCGCCTGACGTGATTTTTGAGTTTTTGAAAGAGATTAATATTTTTCTCGGATTGACTTTTTACGGGGGAAAGTTTTTTAAATGTATTTTAAAAGTTTGTGTGAAATGACTGACTTGTGAGTTGTTTTTAAGTGGTGACGCCTTAGTGGCAGGATCTCCAGATTTTTGGTTTTGGGGGGTCATTTTCTGCTTTTCATACAAAATTTTTGGCGAAGACATTTTTCAGGTCTGGGTTGGCCCCACCCCCTTTGATGTTCACGAGGGGTTTGGGTGTTCCCAAAGGGGGATAGTTCTCCTGCCCTCTTTAGCATCAATCAACAATTGTGAAATTTTTCGCGGGCTCAAACTGCTCATTGTTTGTGGATGATTTTGCTGTCTAGCAACGGGAACCTGTCCCGAGTATCCAGGGGGTCCAGTTTGTTGGATAAAATTCATGGGGGCGGATGAAAAGGGTTTCCCCTTTTTCTCCTACAAAGACACATGTATCATTTCCCTAATTTCCGTATTTTTTTTTCCAGATCTGAAATTCAATGGGAATTCCTTTCCAGCTGTCAAAGAGGCAATTTCAGGATTTATTTTTGACCAAAACTGAACTTTTCTCACCAATTAAAAACCCTTAAGAACAATAAAATGGATTCTATTCAAATGCCCTCAACAAGTTTCGGGCATTTTTTAGATAGAAATGGGCATTTTTTAGTTTTTAATAGTAAAACCCTCCAAACATACGGTGAGGTTATCCGTTTTCTACTAATTTACAAAACTTTTTAGTTTCAGTTTTTGCTTAACCCTATGTTTTTCCTGATCTTTTTCAAAACATCATTTTCACGAAACATTTTTTCAAAGGTCCTGTCTTTCATGTGAAATAAAACTCAGTTTTTAACTGTTCTTAAAGTTTTTTAAAAAACCGAGTTAATTTTTGACAAAAAACCCACACACTTATTCCAGCTGTTTCCCACTAAAAGCCAGTTTTGACAAAGGTTTTTTTTTTTTAACTTGTCTCTTTCTGCTAAAACAGTCTTATAATAAATAGTTTTGCTTTCCCTTTAAAACGTTTTAAAAACTGTTTTAAACACTCACTAGTTTTTTGCTAGGATCAACTAAAATATTTCATCATCTGCCCTAAAAACCTTCTTCTGTTGTTTTTTTCCATTTAAGTGTTGGACAAAAAAACCAATATGAAAAAATTTTGGGATAAACTGTTTGAAATGGGTCTGGACAAATATTTTTTTTCCACAACCATTTTTCCCCAAAAATCTGAACTTTGGGGTTTTTTGTCAAAAAGTTTTTAACTTTTCCATTGTTTTTTTAACAGAATTTTAATCAATCCAGTTTTTGTTTTTAATGCTCCTGTAAAAATTTGTTCGAAATAAAATCCTTTAAAAGATCAAAGGGGAAAGATTAACCCAATTTAGTTTGTAAGATTGTTTCATTTGAAAAATATTGATTTGTCACGGGGTTGTAAAAACCCTTAATCCCCCCACCATCGTAAAGAAGCGACAGTAACTTTAAACGTCACGTCTAGTTTTCCCCAAAATTAGAATTCCTTTTAAAAAGGCGCCCAAAACCCCACTACCCCATTCCCCCCCTCATTTTTAGACAAAAATTTCAAATTCATTGTGAATTTCCCCCTATTTCTTTTTGGGGAATGAACGAAATTTTTTTTGAAGCATTTTTTTCAAAATGATTCTCTTCGTGGAGGATGTAGTTTTTTTCCCATGGCTTTATTCAACCCTTTTTCCGACTATTTCCTCGGCAAAAGTTTTCCATGAAGGGCCAGGTTTGGAATGCTTTTCGAAACTTTTTTGAGGCTAAAAAATGTAAATGGGTTTAGAATTCAAATTTTATGTCCCATTCAAATTTTGGTTTCTAAGTCCCATTTGCGTGGGTTTTTTTCAATGTTTTATATTCATACTGGCAGATTTTTTGTTTCTCATTGGCCTTGCTTAGTTTAGGAAATTTTTGTTGTCGCCAACCTCTTTCGTTTAACACCATCTTTAGTGTACTCAAAACATAAAAAGGCCTTTCCCCCCATTTGTTCAAAGTCCGCAAGTCTGAAAGGTCTTTAATTCTAAAGTTATACACCTTACGGCGCTAATGAAAATTTCCTGCCTTCTGGCCCCACGCGAATTTTTTGAACAACAATTTTTTTTATTTTAAAACAATGGTGGTTATCACATTTACAACTTTCCCTGCTTTGTCTGCGTTTTTTATTAAATGACCGCCCCTCCCACAAACTAATCTTTTAAACGTAAATTAGGGAATTGTATAATTTCTAATCGCTTATGCGCTTTCCTGACGGAGAGCTCTTAAAACGTTGGGGCCCCTTCCTCAATAAGTTTTCATCTGTAGCTGCCCAAATGAACATAGAGCAATAAATGAAATGCAAGACGAGCGGATTTTCCCTCATAATTTGTTTTTTGGTGAAACTAAAAAATCTTGTTTGTCAGCTGCAAGCCAAAACATTTTAGCTAGCCTTTTCAAAATAAAACCCCCTTTCCCGGGGGAAAATTTTTTTAACATTGTTTTTAGATTTGCATTTTTAAGTTTTGGAGTAATTTAAGTTATATTGCTTCTTTTGGGGAAAACCCCGTAATAACCTTCGGGGTTTGAAACTGGAAATTTTGGGCCCCTTTTTTTGTAAATTTTAGAATTTTATTCCCCTTGGATTATTTTATAAAAAACCCATAGACTTTGAAAAATTTTCATGGAGTGCGACCATTTTGGCCCCGAAATTTGTTATCAATAGCTGTTCTAAAAGAAGGACGGTTTTGAGTTGTTATTGTTAAACTTTTTTTAAACAAAAAAAAATGAGCATTTAATTAACTGATGCAAATATTCTGCGGGCCGCACACATCTAAAAAAACAATGTACCTTGACTTTTCTGTGATAGTCTGACGCCTTTCAAGAAAAGGTTTGTACTCCATTGAAGAGCTATTTTAAACCCCTCCTTTTAAAAAAACTACATCGCGAAAGTGGGGTTTTAGTCACCCGTGCAGTTTTATCAAAACCATTTAAACTTTGCTGTGTTTTGTGATCAATGGTTGTGGAGTGTCGTATCCCCGATCTTTTAAATCTCCTGATCCTTTGGTGGTCAGTGTACAATTTCATTTTTATTCACCTTTCAGGGTATTTGATGATTGAAAGGCCCCCATTCCCAAATAAAAAACCCGTTTAATCCTTCAGAAACAGAATAACATAAAGGGGCTTTTGAAAGGATCTGAAACGAATTCAATATTAATGTAAAGACGGTTTTTAGACAAAAATTTGGGACCGAAATCGGGTTTGGGCCCCCTTATTTTGGGGGCGGACAAAAAGTTAACTATGGGAAAACCCCTTACAATCTTTCTCTTCAGGACAGCTTTTACCTCGGGTCCATAGGCAAAGCAAAAAAAACAGCTGGACACATTTATATTGACGCTTAGGCCTAAAAAAGCAGAATGACAAATTTTTAAACGACTTGTTCGTATTCTTTTTGGTTTTTGCTAGGTTCGAAAGCACAAACGAGACGGAAAACTGACCCTTCTATGGTTTGACGACAAAACAATACTTAGCAAATTTGGGGGAGCCATTAATTCTACATTGTTTTTCCCTTCAATTTAAAAAAAGGTCCCAAAATGTTTTACATACGCAAGATGAAAGTGACTTTGTTTTGGCACTGGTTTATACATGCTCCCCTTTGCCCTTGACCCCAGATGGGAACAAAAATAAATCATAATGAAATTCGTGGCAGGCAATGAACAGAAAGTGGAAAAAAACGAAAAAAATTTCTGGCCAGAAATATTGAAGCATTTAAACAAACAAGTCGACCCCCCAAGAATAAGATCCAACCCCGTGGCCCAAACCCCAAAAACCGTTGAAGCCACGAAAAAATAATGCCTGAATTAAAAAAGCCCAGCGCTTTTTTGGTTAACGGGCCTAGGATTCGGGTCTTTTTTTTTACTAAATTATCCCCCGATTTAAGGAAACAAATCCCATAAGGTGGGCCCATAAACCCAACTATTTGCCGTGTAGAAAAAAACCCAGCTACAACACCCCTAATATACCTGGTAAAGCGCCCCCCCGGGCTTTTTACCCCGGCTAATTTTTTTTAATAAACCCGCAAGATGTCAAAACTGTTTTTTTACCCGGGGATTTTTCAGGTGGAGGGGGGATGGCTGCGGGGCCCACCCAGCACCCCCCCCCCGTTTTTAGCCCCCCATTTTTTTTTTTGCTCCTAAAGCCCGCTATGGCCCGTTTCCCCCCCCCCCCCAGGGCCTTTTTTTTTTCCACCCCCCCCCCCCCTTTTCCCTTTTTTCGCTTTTTTATTTTAAGTTTTTTTATTTTGGGGGTTTTTTTCTTCACAATTTTTTCATACCCCCGGTTTTCTTTCTTTTTTTTTATGCTCATTTAGTTCATCCCACTTTGTCTGATTTTTTTTTTTAAAACGTCTCGGAGGTTTTTAAAGGCGATTGGGCCCACTTTTTCTTGCTCGGGAAAGGGGAAAGCATTAATTTTTTTTGGTATGTTTTTCTAAAAACCCCGGGTTTTGACTTTTATTTTGTCTGCTGTTTGACTTAAATCTTAAGTTCAATGTTTTGTTTTTGGCTATTGTTGGGATTTCTTGTAGGGGTTTTAAGTTTGCAGCTGCTCCCTTTAATTTTGGTTTAGAAATGCCAAGGCGTTTTTTGTGGTCATAGGGGTCTTGTCTAATGCCCCAGGGCTAAAAAATTGATGGGTTCGTTTAGCTGTAAGCTGAACAGGGTTTTCCCTTTATCGTTTTTCACTACAAATGGGGTCATTTTACTTCAAAATCATTTAGGATCTATAAATTGGGGGGGGGGGTTAAACCTAAATTTGTAAAAAGCCCCGACCGTACTTTTGTTAAATTTTGTCGCAATGGGAAAATTTTGGCGATGCTGTTCAAGGAGCCGTTTTTACTATTCATCTCCCGGGTCAAGAACATATAATCTTTTCGCCTTAAACCCGCCCTTTTTAAATAATTAATTTTTATTTTGCTTCTAAAAATGTACAAAATATGGCTCAAATTTTTGACCCCATAGAAGAGAAAAGGCCCTTTTGGGGAAAGGGGAAATAAAGGGAAATTCGGTTCCCAAAAAATCCCTCACTATTGATGCAGATCAAATTTTACTGTCAAATTTCCAGACCCCGGGGAAAAATGAAGTGAATGTGCCAGGCTCTGCGCAACTTCTTTCAAATAGACTGAATCAGCAAAAGCCAAAAAGGGGCGTTGTCCGAAAACTAGGGCGGGCAATCGTTTTAAAAAAATTTTTATAAAAATTGGGGGAAGAAATATTTTCTTTGCCGATCAGACATATTTTTAACCCCTTTTTATTTGGTAACCGGGGAATGAAAGGGGGGATCTTGGTTTCAAGGAAACGAAAAAGAAAAGCCTAAAACAGGATAGGCGCCGCAGAATAAAGACGGGAAAAAGATGTAGCTGTAAATTTTGCGTATGGAAATCGCTTTTCTTTCCCCTTTGATTTTTAGTTTTTAAAAGGCATGCGCCAACTTTCAAGGACATTAAAGACAGATTGGGCATATAACTAATTTTTAAAGAATAAAACGGGGTTTTCAAATCATCAGACACCCAAGCAAAATACAGATTTTGACATCTCGTTGAGTTTGACTGTTGCAACCCTAATTTAGCAAGGGTGATTGAGCAAAATATCAGTCAAAAATTTGCAAATATTACAAAAAGGGGATTCATCATTTTAAAATATCCCCGAAGCAGATGAGTAATGGAATTTTGTTTTAGTGCCGCAGCAAGATCATTAAAGATTTTATTGCGGGGAAGAGAAGAACCATTCAAAAGAGGAAGTGAAAAATTTTTTTCTAAAATAGAAAATACAAGTTCGAAAAGGGGTAGTCCTAAACCCAAACTATGCTGCGGGTTAGACCTTTTCAGCTTTTGACGAAATAAGAAAATTGTTTGGGGGCGGGGGGGGGTAGAAAACCAACTGCCTTTTTTCTAAAGTTCACCTTCACAGGTAAGCTTTATGATTATTTAAAAACAAAATAGTTTTTTGGTTGACCCAAAATGACGAGTTTAACGTTGCATGGAAGTGGGGGGAAATGTTAAAAACGGAATAAACATTCAAATTGATAAGAAAAAGAGGCGATAAAAACCCCGTTAATGACTTTGTTTTTAAATATATGCGCGCTGATATTTATGAAAAAAGATTAAAGAAAAACATTACTAAATTTTTTTATTTTTAAAAAAGCATGTCTGTTAGCTTTATCCAAAAAAGCAACAACGCTGGTGCCCGAAAGGGTAGTAGAAACCCCCCCCATAAAAACCTTTAATTAACAAACATTACGCAAATGCAACAAAAACTAGGCAAAAACCTTTAAATACAGCAAAAAAACGAAAGGGATTCGTGTCTTTAAGCTTTACATATGTTAAACTGGGCATCGAAATAACGCTCTTTTAGCGGACAGTGTGGCCTCTTAGCAACGGGCGTAGGGCCCCGCAGCTTTAATAGGGGGGTTTGCTTTAGCCCGGCCCGTGTTCATTGTGTAAGTGCGTGGCAAAAAATTAAAAACTAAAAAAACACACAGTTGGTTCAACTAATAACAGCTAAACTTGCCGTTCAAACGACAATAAAAAAGCCCATTGACCAAAATCACGTTGAAGAAATTTTTTTTGTTTACAGGCCGTTTTGAGACTATAAAGACAAAGTTGATCTTTAAAAAAAGGAGGGGGGGAAGTTTTTTCAACAGCCCCGACACCCAGAGATAAAAAAACAATGTTTAAAAAAAAGTAAACGAACATTAAACTTGTTCTAAAACACTCCCCATTAACAACATCAAAGGGCGTTTATATTTTGTTTTTGAGCCAAGCACAAAAAGCCCTTGAAAAAGATTTGATTAAATTATTTTTTTTTAAATTTAAAAAAATAGTTTGATTAAAAAGAAAGCTCAAAATGGATAAGTATTGAAGGCCAGGAAATGTTTTTAAGGAAAGCTTAAAGGGGGGAAAGGTTTTTTCAAAAGCTTTTTAAACGATATTATCAGAAGTCATTGATCAACAAAAACAGGCAAGTGTTGTCATGCATTCTCAAGTCCAGGGAATAAGAATAACCCCGTTAAGTAATGTTACGTTTTAATCGACCCCCCCCCCCCAACAATAAATAAGAAAATCTAGAAGCTGGGGGCGATCAACAAAAGGTTTTCTTTTCATAAACCCTTTTAAAACCTGGTTGGGGAACCCAACGCTTACACGTTTGATGTGGCCGCTGAAAAAGCCAAAAAAAAGGCTCTGGTTGGTAAAAAGGGGGAAAAGTCTTTTAGATAGATTAAAAAAGGCAAAATATGACCGATTGTAGGCAAAGGCTTAAATTCCACTACTCCAGCATTGTCCAAAAAAGAGTTTAAACATAAAGAAACCAACAAAAAGTTTCATTGGGTCGTTCTTCAAGGCGCATTACGTCCCCAAAAACGCGGGAGCCCTAACTATGAAACTTACTCAAAGTCTTAATTTGTGGAATTCCCTTTTTGTTAGGTGGATTCCCTTTAAACGTTTGAAGAAAAAAACAAACCCAAAAACTAATTTTACACCCGGGTGAGGAAAACAAATTTTGGGGCCTATTTAGGTTCTAAAAACGCCCCAACAAAAGGTGATCCGGCCAAAAGTCTTGGACTACTCCTAAAGTTTTTACCACGGGCACCACATTACAATTGATACGCACAAAGAGTAGTTTTAGCACATACTTCAAAAAAATGGGCATAAACAAGAAAATTTTTGAAATGTTTAACAAGAATCCCATCCTTTCCCGCGCCTTGAAATATAAAACATTTTAAAAATTCTGTAACTGAATAAAACTAATTACGCCCCAAACCCGGGTCTAAAGTTTGTTTTAAAACTGGGAAACGGATGCAAAGATCCATTGTTTTTACGAAAACTTCAATCACCATTGTTTCCTAAGGGCAACCCCACCCCAAACTTCCAAAAACGCCCCTTAGTGAGTAATCACCAGATTTGTTCATTTGCTTTCGATTGTCAGGTCGGAGGCGCTCATTCAACCCCAAATATATAGAGGACCAGATGCTGCAAAAAACTTCTTAAACGCATGCGCAAGTGCGTAATAACTGTTCTAATAATCTAAATTACTGAAATCTAATGACTCCCGAAAACCAAAAACGATGCCTCAGCCCCACATTGTTGGATTTGTGGTTTGAACTAATGTTAACAGGAGGAAGCCCCTCCGACAGTAAGAGACCATGATCCTTTTGTGGGAAGTTTAGAGGGGGCAGCGCCCGAAATGCAAAACTTCAAATAAAATTAATCCTAAGAATGGAAGTTCCCCCTTTTTCATAACTTGTAGGGTTTCGACTTTATCTTATAATGAAAGCGTAACTAACGCCTTTCACAGTCATCAGAAAGTACAGTTTTCACTTTAAAAAAACATGTTTTTTATGATCTATGCAAACCTGATGGGGTTTATTAGAGTCACTGGCTATGTCCTTAAAGTCCCGCCCAAAAACGGAAAGAAATTTTGACCCAAATCTTTTTAGAAAGGGCGTTTACCCCTTTTGAGTACAGAAACAGTTTGGGGAAAAGGGTTTTATGAAGAACCTTCCCCCTAAGTTGCGTTCTGTTCTGTCTCAGAGGAAAGGGGATTAGTGATTCTGATTACCCGCAGCCCAAAAGCGTGGCAGAAATTAGATTGTTTAAAAAAGAGGGAGACTATCAGATTTCCCACTTGATGGCCGATACATGTTTGTTGGGGGACCTTTAAAATTTAGGAAAACCTGATGAAACATTATAGCCTGGATCCCGCGCATTTCATTTCGCGCCGGGATGAGTTGGGACGCTTTCTTAAAATTTCTGGTTTAAAATTGTTTATTGTGACCTACCAATGATTTAGTGATTGAAAACGGATTGGTGGAGGATTAGTTGGGGTCGCATCATTACTGTAAAGCAAAAAAACAAATCTGGGGGATTATGTTTCCCAAATAAAAGGTTAAACTATCCTGTATTTAGTGCAAACAATCTGTATGGATGGCTATGGCGCAAACACTTCCATACGCAACTTTAAAATGTACACGGGGGGGTCGAATAAAATTCAAAAACTTAAAATGGTGAGGATGGGCGCCCCATCCCGTTGACAAGCCCTTGGTTTAAACAAGTTTACAGTTCCCCCCTGAACCCAATGAATGCATAAGGGAATTTGTTCGGTTCTAAAGATGTCGAAGGGCCAACAATGTCAATTTTCGGGGGCCCCAAAAATTGTTCCCTTTGGGGCCTTCCCAATCTCTTTTTTAAACAGGGGTTTAAAAATGAATTTCGGGCTTTTATTTTAAAGGCGTTCCCGAAACTTTTAAAAAAACCACTGGATTTTTTTAGAAATAATCCAAAAGTTTTCCAAAAAAAGGAATTTCAAACAAAGAAAACACCAAAACATGGAAAATCGACACCCAAAATTTCCCCGAAAAAGTACCATTGAACGCCTTCTTTACTAAAAACCAAAAAATTTGGTAGAAAATTTTTAAGGGTTTTTTGGCCATAATTAATGAAAAAAAGAAAAAAAATTGGACAAAGCGTTTTATTTGGTTACTTTTTAATTTAAACTATTTTATCTAAAGACTACCCTTTTGCCAAAAACAAAAAGGTCCGGAGGTAAAATTTTACCAGAAAAAAAATTTTGGTATTTAAAATTCTACTTTTTTTTTGAATTTTTAAAGGACCCTGGAAGGAAGAAAACTAAACCTTCCAAAGAAGAACATGATTTTTAAATCCCCTGCCGGGTTTTTAATTAAAAAAGGTTTGGAAAGATGGGAAAATCGAAAAGGGAAAGATTGTTGGGAAGGCGAAAATTAACGTTTAAATTTTTCGGGAAAAAGAAAATTTTCCTTTTAAGGAAAAAAAAAGGAAATTGGCAAAGTTTTTTTTGGTTTTTGGGAATTTTTAAACTTTTGATGAAATTTTAGCTTTTTAAAACCCCTCATCAACAGACCAAAAGAAAAAGGATAAATCCCACAAAAATCAAAAACAATGGAAAGGGAAATCTTAAAGGGAGGGGGGACACAATTTATTTTTGTTGTTTGATTTTCTCAAGAATTTTTGGGGAAAGGAGAAATTTTATAAAATTAAACTTTTTGGTTTAATTCGGTCAGATTTTCCCCGAAAAAATTAGAAAACAAAAACCATTTTTTCAAAAAAATTTCCAAAACAAAACAAAAAATTTTTTCTCATTTTCTTGAAAAGTCTCGTTTAATTTAAAAAAACAAAAATTTTCGGTCATTGATAGCAAAAATTGGGATTTTTGCCCCAGTTTTCTATGCAAAAGGGGCCGGGAACTTAAATTTTCTTTTACCCAAAATTTTTTGGGTTTATATTTTCCTAAATTTTTTCGAAACTTTCATTTAACTTTAATTTTTCCCGGGGGATCTCCCTTTTTTTTTTTTTTTCGTTTTTTTCCCATTTTTTAACAAAATTTATTTTTCGTAAATTTATATCAATGGATTTTAACCGAATTGTTTTTTCAGAGAAAACTTTTTCCTAATATTCCTTATAGCCAAACATTATTATTTTCCATTTTTTTCCAATTTTTTTTTCATTTTTTTGTTTGTTCTTTTTTCCTTATTTTAAAGAAAAATTTTTTTAAATTTAAATTTAAATTTTGAATGGGTTTAAGATTGAGTTTTGGGGAGGGAAAAATTTTTTTCCCAAATTTCTTATAAGAATCTATCATTATCCTTTTTCCAAATTTTTTTTTCTTTTTTGCTTGCGGTTTAATTTTTTTTTTTAATTTAAAATATTTTTTTATTTGAACAAAATTTTATTTTGGGGGTAAATTTTTTTGCAGTTTTTTCCCTTTACAAGGGTTTTTTAGAGTGTTTTTTTTGTATTTTCCAAATTTTTTTCCCCGCGGGTTCCCTTTTTTTACCCAAAAGTTTTTTTTTTTAAATTTAATTCAACCAAAATTTTTGGGGTTTTCTGTTTTTCCCAAAAAATCGAGGGGGGTTTTTTTTTGCTTTTGAAATAAAAGGGGACTTTTTAAACTTTTTTTTTAAAACAAATAAATGGTTTGTTGTAATGGGGGTCCCCTTCCCCCAAATAAAGGGTTTTTTTTAAACCGTTTTTTGGTTTTTAGCTCCCTTAAAAAATTTTTTTTTTTTTTCTTTTTTTTTCCCCTTATTCATTGGTGCAAACTGAGGACAGTCTTCTAAAACCCCTTCTGTTTTTGCGGAAATTTTCAATCAGCTCTCTGTGATACTGGTAGGAAAAAAGTCTTTTGTAAAATGTTTGGAACCCAAAAACCCGTGATTGTGAACCTGGGAGGCCCCTTTTAATGGTCTCTATGTTTTAACAATAATTGTTTCCCCCGGCTTTAAATTTTTTTCCATCTCGACTTGAATCATGCGAGGTAAGTTAGCGGGCCCCGTTGGTTATATCAGTTGTATGGGAAAAAGCAAAAGCAGAAGCACTTTTTGGTTAAGGTCTGCATCTTTTTACTTGAGCTATGTCAATGACTGTGAGTGCTACTTAAATCTTTTTGTTAATCGTATCATGGGTAAAAAAAAGAAGTCCTTTGATGGGTGCGTTCGGTATTGATTTACAAAGGTGGGCTCTGTATTGTCTAGGGGAGCTAAATAAATTTGCCAAATCGTTGTTTAGATAACCCTTTTCCCTTTTCTGTTTGTTCATAACTCCGCTGTTGGCTTACTTTTTTATTGCCCCTGATTCCCTTTCCCAAATCCTTTTGGCGAATAAAAATTTTGTCAATTTTTTTTCAGCCAATTTATGCGCAACAAAATACACACGGGCATACAAAACAATAAACACGATTTCTTGCATCTTTTGTTTTTTTTTGATGTGATAAAAGTCACTGAAATTTTGGTGGGGGGAATGTTCGATTGGTTTGCTGTAAAGTAAAATTCTTTTTTTGCCCGGTCACTTTTTAAAGTGTAAGCTGCATTCCTTTTTTTTCAGTTTTTCGTTTAAAAAAATCAACTGCTCAATTCTCTGCTTTTCATAGGTGTCTTGTGCAGCTGTAGTTGCTCCATAGCTTTGTTATGTCTTTTCCTCTCACCTCATCCCGCGTTTACTAAAAACTAATTACTTCCGCTAAAGCAGCGCTTAACCCGCCCCCCTATCTCATTAGGTGAAACCCTTTTTTAAATGTTTTTTTTTAATTTTACTTATTGATATGTCTGGAATTATTCCCTTTCTTAACTAGAAAATTTTGTAGCAAAAGAAAGTGTATAACAGCAATCAGCTTGCGAGTCTTCAAAGTTAGTTTGCCTAGATTGCTGGTTTATTTTTAACAGGCTTTTTCCAAAGCTTTTTTTTATCCTACACTTGGCCCCAAAAACGCAGAAGGATACAAAGGTTTGGGGGGACGTTTTTGGCGCTCATTTTTAAAAAAAAAATAATAATTTTATTTGTAATAAAAATTTAACAGCGTAAATCAGTAAGACGCCTATCTCTTGGACTTACAAAAGAAGAAGTTGATGACCAAAATGTTATGCCCCAAAGGAGAGGTTTATTCTTTGCAGCTGTGGAAAAACAAAACGTTCCTCGGCAATGAAAATTGCATTGAACAGATTAACAGATGTCGCCAAAGACATTGTAAGTAATAAAGGTATGAAGCGCAATAGATCAAGAATGGTAAAAAGTGTCGGCAAACGGTTCTTGTTTGTACCCTTAAACTAGCAGAATTTTTTCCCTTGATTTGAACAAGATTTTATGTATGATTTAACGCAGGATCCCGTTTTAAAAAATCTTTTTAGTCTCTGGTTGTCTATATTACAGATTTGGAACATTTTATCGCCGCTAATCATGGGATTAATTTTCTTTTAATCATTAGATTTTATTTCCCTTCAAAAAAGACCCAGCAGAAAATCATCGAATCAGAAACAGAAACATTTAATCAGGTGAAATGGCGTAAACCCCCCCATCCCCGGGCGCGTTGCAGAGGAAAAAAATTGCAAGGGGAACAAACAAAAAAATTACAGTTACAATCACCCGAATAAAAAGTGCCAGAACGCAGCCAGTTGTTTCAATGCCGGCTTTAAAAACGCCAGAACAAGTTTTTTCGAGGCCCCACCAACAGGGGGGGCCTACCCCAAAGTCTTCATATTTTCTTTTAAAACAATTGTCATTTTTGGGGCATTTCTGTTGGGGGGGGTTATTACGGTTTAAAATAATAAACAAAGACAACAAAAACCAAAACATCCAAAAAATCTCAACCCCTAAAACAAAATCCGAACACAACAGCATGCCAGAACCGCCAACAACAAAAGATCATTTTGATCCATTTCAGATGCAATAATACTTTAAGAACTTAATAAATAATTATAAGTTGACTTGAATAAGAACTTGGTTGTACTTAGAGGATGACTTAGTTATGAACTTAGAAGTGACTTAAGTTAAGAACTTGAGGTGACTTGATCAAGAACTTATTAAGAACTTGAGGCGACTTAATTAAAAACTTAATTAAGAACTTAGAAGTGACTTGATTAAAAACTTGACTAAGAACTTAGAGGTGACTTAATTAAGAACTTAGAGGTTACTTGATTAAGAACTTAGAACGACTTGATAGCGACTTGAATAAGAACCCATGGCAACTTGATGAAACGTAAAATAAAAACACAATCCATTGTTACATTCTTTTTTGGGAAGACAACTCCTCTTATTCTAAAGGGCTGCTTTCCTTCATGCAAACCCTTCAATTATTGGCTTACAAAATTGCAGAGTTGGGGCGGTGCATTTGTCACTTTACTAGTAGGCGACCGCCCAACGCAAATCAGCCCGTGTCAAATTACACAAAATTACCTAGCCAGGGCAGCAACGCGTGCCAGTGATCCAAGTGGATTCTCGCGCAGAGCAGTCCTCATTTTTCATTGGGCAAATGTCTCACGTGATAAAACCGTGTGTCAGGTATATATATAAATCTCAAAGTAAATAACGTTGAGAATATGCCTGCGGTAGTTTTATATTCTTGTTTGTCATGGTACCGCAAAAGTCTAAATTTGGCCCTATTCCCTGCCCTCAGTGATCTCTTCCCATTTCGTGTGGTCACTGGCGTGGCTATAAACGCCCGTAAACCAATTTCGCGGTTTGTATGTCTTTGGTCACTGACGTGGCTATAAACGCCCGTAAAAACCAAAATCTGGAAGAGTCACTAAAAAGGGGTGAGGGGACTGCCCCAAATTAGAAAAATAGCGAGCAGGCAACCAAGTATAAAAGTATACTACTGTTGGAGGCATATTCTCAAAACCCTTCACATCTGGCCACATTATCTGTGATCCTCTGGATCTGGCTTGGGGCCCTAGGGCGCCATAGGGTCTCAAGTTAGACCCATGGGTGATCAGTAATGTGGCTAGATGCGAAGAGTTTTGCATTTTTTTTTATTGAAAACGATCAAGAAAACACAGGATTAAGCAAAAACTGAAATCTGAAAAGTTTAGTAAATTAGTATTGAAAACGGATAATCCTACACAGTATGTTTGTTTGTAGGGTTTACTAGTTAGAGAACTAATAAATGCCGATTTCTATCTAAAAAATGCCCGAAACTTGTTCAAATAGAAGTCTCTCGCTCTCTTTCTATATATACGTATGAATGGCATCTAACTATCAGTTCCCAAGTGGTCTAGTGGTTGGGATTTCGCGCTCTCACCGCGACGGCCGGGGTTCGATTCCCCGCTTGGGAAGATTTTTTTTTTTTTTTTCGCCCATTACTTCAACGACTGTCGGGGACGGGAAAAGCCTCTTGAGAGAACTAATAAATGCAAAAACTGAAATCTGAAAAGTTTGTAAATTAGTATTGAAAACGGATAATCCTACACAGTATGTTTGTTTGTAGGGTTTACTAGTTAGAGAACTAATAAATGCCGATTTCTATCTCAAAAATAGTTGAGGGCAGTTTTGAGATAGAATCGGCATTTATTAGTTCTCTAACCTCAAAACTGCTTGCCAGAAAGCACTGAATATTCTGTGGGTCGTAGCGCACACTGACTGGGGTGCTGATAAGAAAACTTTGCTGCACCTGTACAGAGCCTTGGTCCGTTCCAAACTGGACTATGGTTGTGTTGTGTATGGCTCTGCAAGATCGTCTTACCTCAAACTCATGGACCCTATCCACCATCAAGGGCTTCGTCTCTGTCTTGGAGCGTTCCGCACCACCCCTGTGTACAGCCTGTACACAGAGGCAGGTGAACCTTCACTGTCCAACCGCAGGCTGAAATTGTCTTTGAATTATTATATCAGACTGTTCTCGGCACCAGAAAACCCTGCCTGTTCTCGGAACCAGAAAACCCTGCCTATGACTGTGTCTTTGACCCTCCGTTCCAAAGTAAGTTTGAAAACAACCCTAAATGTATTCTGCCGTTTGGTCTTCGTATGCAGCCTCACGTGCAGAATGCAGGTCTAGACCTAGGAGTTGTGTCGGATTTTTCCAAGTTTCCGGATCAACCTCCGTGGACCTTTTTCACGCCAGAGATTCGTTTCGATCTTGCAGCTTTTCGTAAAGAGTCTACCAGCTCTCTGGCGTACAAGGCATTGTATGCTGACCTCTGTTCCAAATTCCCATCATATCAAAAAGTTTTCACTGACGGTTCCAAGTCTGAAGATAGAGTGGCCTGTGCAGCCTATTGCCCTGGGGCTCCTTCTCAGATACTGTTGGAACATATACATTCAGATGCTTCTGTCTATTCTGCTGAACTTACTGCTCTGGTTCTGGCTTTGAAGATAATCTCACAATCTACGAAGAGGGACTTTCTGGTTCTGTCGGATTCGCTGTCAGCTTTGGAGGCCATAGCTGGCCGCAACCTTCAGCATCCAGAACTTTTACATTTCTTTGAAAGCGGATGGTTACAACATTATTCTGGCTTGGGATCCTGGTTATGTTGGCATCGGCGGGAACGAAATGGTTGATCGTTTAGCCAAGAACGCCACAAGAGAGAAACTGTCCAACATTTATATCCCCTGCTCAGATGTGAAACCCAAAATTAACGATTATGTGAGAGACCTCTGGCAGGAGGATTGGAACACACAGACGAATAACAAACTCTTTCAGATCCGTCCAAACCTTAATGAGTTCCTCCCATCTACGTCGGGTGGTCGTAAAGAGGAAACGGTTCTGTGCCAGCTGCACACCGGCCATTTGTATTTTACCCATTCCTACCTTTTAAAGAGTGAAGAAGCTCCGTTGTGCATTCCATGTCATGCGCCACACACAATGAAACATGTTCTTTTAGAGTGTTGGGACTTGCACGATGTGAGACACAAACATTTTACAGCGGAGTCCATGAAGATCCTGTTCAGGGATGTCTTGCCTGACGTGATCCTTGAGTTTTTGAGAGAGATTAACATTTTTCATCTGATTTAAGATTTTACGGAAGAAAGATTTTTAGCGAAGTTTCTGGTGCGTTTCTAGAAGTTGTCATTTAAAGAGATGTGTGAAAGTTTTTATTTTTTTTATTTTTTTTAAAAAATGACTTGTGAGTTGATTTTAACGTGGTGACAGCCCTGATGTGGCCCTTTGTGGTCGGCTGGGCTATAAGCAACATTATCTTATCTTACTACTAGCCCTTATGTGGCCCTTTGCGGTCGGCTGGGCTATAAGCAACATTATCTTATCTTATCTTAACCATCTTCCATTGGAACATCCGAGGTCTCCATTCCAATTTTGAGGAGCTTTAACTTCTTTGCCAAGATCATGGGTGAAACCACACGTCCGGAAAATCCGGAATCCGGATTTCGTATTGGTCGTTTGTCCGGAAATCCGGACATCGGCGTTCGTTGTGGTCGATTTTCCTTTTTTGGGTAGTTTTCGGTGAAGCTGCGTTCTTGAACAACTCGCGCATGCGCCGTCCAAGTTGTTGCAAAACTTGTCTTCCGATTTGCGCCTTTTTCACGATAGCCTACAGCGTGTTCACGTCGCACGTCTTCACGTCGCAACGATCTTCTTCACGTCGGAACGGTCCCGTTGACCTAGATCTAGTCTAAATCTGCTGCACTTCATTCTCTTCTTTGAGCACGATGCCGTTTGTGGCTGTGAATGAAGACACGTCGCTGATCGATGCTTCTGTCCCCAACAAATGGTCTTGGCGATGGCTGGACGAAAGAGGTCCGGACAATGATGGCGAAACGGGAAAGGGCGACACATTTCTGACTTGGTGCCGCAAAACCACAGCTGCTGGCGTTGCCCGGTGCATCGTCTGCTTGCAGGACATCAAGTATGGAAGCTCTAGCATAACGGCACTCAAAAAGCATGTCAAATACAACAAACACCAGGAAAATGCAAAGGTAGGCAACGCTCTCTCTCTCTCTCTCTCTTATCATGTTGCTATGTTGAATTGTCTGTATGAATGATATGTGCTGAAATAATGTATGCTTGACAAGGACAGATTGTAAGACTAGGCTTTGGCCTAAAATCTTCATCCTTGGGTATTAAAGATCAATCAATCAATCAATCTCTCTCTCTCTCTCTCTCTCTCTCTCTCTCTCTCTCTCTCTCTCTCCACACACCCACACACACACACACACACACACACACACACACAGTTTTTAGAATAGGAGTGGGTGGTCGGCTTTTATTGTGGGTTTTTTTTGTTTTTTTTTTTGGGGGAGGGGTTGTCAAAATAGTGTGCTAGATGGTGATTTTTTACTTCAAATTTGATAGCCCGTTCATCATTGACGGCTGAGATGCACATGCTTACGTAATCAGGAGGTTGGCATTTGTTTTATTGATTTTTAAGGTTTTTTTCCCTACTGGTCAACAAAAAGTTAAGGGCCAGAGGTCAAAAACTAGGATCAGTCAGCAAACGGGAAACAAACCTTTTTCGCCTGATGGTGCATTAAGTTGTTTTTTTTTTTGGGGGGGGGGGGGCAGCATAAGTTACTCTGGGACACAACATTAGTCTTATTTCACTTATAAAAACATGCTGAAAGTACCTCAAAATGGTCTGATTTTAATAACGAAAATGTAAAAATGCTTCAGCTTCAGGGGCTTCGCCCCTGACCCCCGACAAGGGGCTCTGCCCTTGACCCCGCCAGGGGGCCTCCCGGCCCCCTGGACCCCCACCTTTCAGGATTTTCAATTTTCCCAGGTTTCACCCATGCAAGATTTAAAGCCAGCTGTAGTAGCTCTTCAGGAAACGCAGATGCACAAAGAAAAGTTCTTTTCTGTTTCAGGTTTTAATGTACTGTCTAAACCAGCCCAACCTACAGCTCTTGGAGTTTCAGGTGGGGGCTCGTTACTCATCCACAAATCTTTGTTGTTCAGCCCTGTCAACCTTAAATCTTTTCTTCGAGCTTTAGCTGCTAGAATCTCCCTGCATAAAACAGTGACAGTTTGTTCCCTGCATATACCTCCATCATCATCTGTCAGTCGACGAGAGCTGGTTAGCCTCATGGAAGAACTCCCACAACCTTCCTTGCTTCTAGGGGACCTGAACGGCCACTCTCCTCTTTGGGGCAGTGCAGTTTCCTCTCCTCGAGGTCTTCTTCTGGAGGATGTCTTCTCTGAGCTTGACCTGTGTTCTCTGAATGATGGCTCTCCAACATGTCTACATTCATCAAATGGCACTCTGTCTTGCATCGATTTGTCAGTATGCGATCCTTCGCTGGTCTTGGACTTTGATTGGAGTGTTCATGATGATCTACATGGAAGTGACCATTTTCCAATAGTCTTGAGACATAAATCGTCAGAACACATCATCTTACCAAAATGTCTCAACCTTAGAAAAGCCAACTGGGATCTTTTTGCTATGAACTTACAAACAGAATAAGTGGAGGATCAGGTTCTTCAAAGTCCTGACCCTGCTGAGACCTTGACGAACATCATCATCAGCTGTGCCAAGAACATCATTCCGGCTTCTACCACCAAACCTCAGATGCCGAAAACTCCCTGGCTTAATGGTGAGTGCCAACAAATCCACAATCAACGCCAGAAGGCTCAACGTGTTGTCTGTCGCAGGCCATCAATACCTTACGCGAGGGCCCACCAAAATCTCCGTGCCAAATCTCGCTACATTTTCAAAAAGTGTAAACATCAGTCTTGGAGAGAGACTTCTGCTCCAAGTTGACTTCAAAGACCTCCAAGAAGAAAGTATGGAAAGTGATCAGGAAAATTAGTGGAAAAAATACAAATCCTTCTATCCATCACCTGAAACTTGCAAAAGCCGTGATCACAGATAAACAAGCTGTAGCTAATGTGCTGGCCTCAGCTATTGAAAAGAACTCTTCCTCCGCAAATAAAACGCCTGCTTTTCTGAAAAACAAAGTTCTGAAAGAAAAATCTCCTTGTAGCTTCTCATCAGACAACACTGAAGCCTACAATCTGCCATTTTTGATCGATGAACTAAAATCAGCTCGATTCTGCTCCTGGCCTTGATGAGATCCACTATCAGCTCTTGAAACATCTCCCAAAAAGCTGTCTCCAGACCATTCTGAAAGTCTTCAACAATGTCTGGTCCACAGCGTGTTTTCCACCGTCCTGGTGGAAAGCCCTTATCATACCTGTACCCAAACCTGGAAAAGATCTTTCGAACCCATCCAATTACCGTCCGATAGCTTTGACCAGCTGTGTCTGCAAACTGATGGAAAAATTAATGCTCAATGCTCGACTCGTGTGGAAACTTGAAACCGACGGCCTTCTGGCGAAAGAACAGTGTGGTTTCCGCGAACATTGTACTACAGTGGACCATTTGATCCGTCTAGAATCTACGCTTTGGAACGCCTTTATTAACAAACAACATGCAGTGGCTATGTTCTTCGACTTGGAGAAACCACCTGGAAATCTGGGATTCTTCATGATCCCCATGATCTTGGTTTTCGGGGTTATCTTCCACTTTTATTCAGCATTTTTTGGCAGAACGACAGTTTCAGGTCCGGGTTGGCACCACTCTCTCTGATGTTCATGAGCAGGAGTTGGGTGTTCCACAAGGGAGCATACTGTCTCCTGCCCTCTTTAGCATCAAGATCAACAACATTGTCAAGTCAGTTCCACAGGGTTCAGACTGCTCATTGTTTGTGGATGATTTTGTTGTCTATGCAACAGGAAACCTGTACCCGAGTGTCCAGCGCAGGCTCCAGCTTTGTGTGGATAAAATTCATCAGTGGGTGGATCAAAACGGCTTCACCTTTTCTCCTACGAAGACACAGTGCATTCACTGCCATAATTTTCGTCAGTTTTTTGCAGATCCTGAAATCAAAATAGGGAAATCTCCCATTCCAGCTGTCAAAAAGGCCAAATTCCTAGGAGTTATTTTTGACTAAAAACTGAACTTTCTCAGCCACATTAAACACCTCAAAACCTCTTGCCAGAAAGCTCTGAATATTCTGCGGGTCGTAGCACACACTGACTGGGGCGCTGATTAGAAAACTTTGCTGCACCTGTACAGAGCCTTGGTCCGTCCCAAACTGGACTATGGTTGTGCTGTGTATGGCTCTGCAACACCATCTTACCTAAAACTCGTGGACCCTATCCACCATCAAGGGCTTCGTCTCTGTCTTGGAGCATTCCGCACCACCCCTGTGTACAGCCTGTGTGCAGAGGCAGGTGAACTCTCGCTGTCCAACCGCAGGCTGAAACTATCTTTGAATTACTATATCAGACTGTTCTCAGAACCAGAAAACCCTGCCTATGACTGTGTCTTTGACCCTCAGTTTGAAAGTAAATTTGAAAACAATCCCAACTCTATTCCGCCGTTTGGTCTTCGTATGCAGCCTCACGCGCTGAATGCAGGTCTAGACCTAGGAGTTGTGTCTGATTTTTCCAGGTTTCCAGATAAGCCTCCGTGGACCTTTTTCACACCAGAGATTCGTTTTGATCTTGCAGCTTTTCGCAAAGAATCAACCAGCTCTCTGGCATAAAGGCATTGTATGCTGACCTCTGTTCGAAATTCCCATCCTATCAGAAAATTTTCACTGACGGTTCCAAGTCTGAAGATGGAGTGGCCTGTGCAGCCTATTGCCCTGGTGCTCCTTCTCAAATATTGTTGGAACATATTCTTTCAGATGCTTCTGTTTATTCTGCTGAACTTACAGCTCTGGTTCTGGTGCTGAGGATAATCTCACAATGTAAGAAGAGGGACTTTCTGGTTCTGTCAGACTCACTGTCAGCTTTGGAGGCCATAGCTGGCCGCAACCTTCAGCATCCAGAACTTTTACACTTCTTTGAACTTTTTACCAAGTTGAAAGTGGAGGGTTACAACATTATTCTGGCTTGGATTCCTGGTCATGTTGGCGTCGGAAGGAATGAAATGGTTGATCGTTTTGCCAAGAATACCACAAGAGAGAAATTGTCCAACATATATATCCCCTGCTCAGATCTGAAACCCCAAATTAATGATTATGTCAGAGACCTCTGGCAGGAGGATTGGAATACACAGACGGATAACAAACTCTGTCCGTCCAAACCTTAAGGAGTTCCTCTCATCTTCGTCTGGTGGTCGTAAAGAAGAAACAGTTCTGTGCTGGCTGCACACCGGCCATTCATATTTTACCCATTTGTACCTTTTAAAGAGTGAAGAAGCTCCGTGGTGCATTCCATGTCATGCGCCACTCACAATGAAACATGTTCTTTTAGAGTGTTGGGACTTGCACAATATGAGACACAAACATTTTACAGCAGATTCCATGAAAACCTGTTCAGAGATGTTCCGCCCGATGCGATCTTTGAGTTCTTGAAAGAGATTAACATTTTTCATCGGATCTGAGATTTTACAGTGGAAAGATTTTTAACAAACGTTCGGATGGGTTTTTCAATGTATTTTAAAGAATTGTGTGAATGACTGACTTGTGAGTTGATTTTAACGTGGTGACAGCCCTGATGTGGCCCTTTGCGGTCAGCTGGGCTATAAGCAACATTATCTTATCTTAACGTGGTGACAGCCCTGATGTGGCCCTTTGCGGTCGGCTGGGCTATAAGCAGTGTTATCTTATCTTATCTTACTATGAATAGGAGAAGACTGTGGCAGAAAAATCCCTCATATAAATGACTTATTTTAATCAAACCAGTGACCTTCCAGCTTGCAAGTCCATGACACTAACCACTGTGCCTTGACTGCTGATAGTGTTGATAAGTGTTAAGTACATATATTTTTTGGTGGTAGAATTTGATTGACTTAAAAAATCTTTCACTTGTACTTTCATTAATTTATCTTCGCATGGTGTATTTCTTTCTTTCTTCTTTCTTTTTTTTTTTTTCAGTTTGCAAGGGCAGGATAAAAAGAAAGCTGTGAAGAATACTCTTTAACCTTCAGTAAAGATAATTTGATTTTGAAGTTCCTAAGTGATCTGCTATTTCACAGGGAATGTGTTGATTCATTAGATCAGAATAGCTTTTATTATAAGTTTCTGTAAATGCTATGCAGTTCAAGTGTGTGTGTGTGTGTGTGTGTGTGCGCGTGCGTGCGTGCGTGTAATCAAAGTTGTTTTATCCCAGAACTCTGAGCAATACATTTAATAGGAACAGATCTCTCAGGGTTTTATCTCTACTGCAAATGATAGTATCTCTTGCGCTGACTTCGTTAGTCACATGCAGAAAAAGATTGGAAAGGTATGTGCATGAAACATCTAAATCAGGGAACCGTTGACGGAGGGAGAGGGAGGAAAAGACAGAAAAAATGATGGACTGAAAACATTGTAGAAGGGACAGAGAAAAACATCTACAGAGACGAGGCCTTGGCACACAACCAGCAGAATTAGAGGAGCCTGATGAATTGTTCTTAATGTTCTACCAAGTGACTTCCCATGGAGTTTAGACAGAAGAAGAGAAGTGGTGCCTTGAACTGTTATGAATAGGGTGTGAAACTGACTTTAGCAATTCCTTTGCCCTAAATGTCACTTTTTTATTTCCAAAGTACTATGAACTGCCCATCCCATGCTTGTTTTTTGATGCGGTTACTTCCCTGCATGTGAACCTAAGCACTTTCCAGAGCATGGTAAGCTATCCTTTATCTTCTACTACCTTGGGACTGGTAAGGGAAAAAAAGTGCATAGCTCAATGAACTCAGCTTGTGAGCAACATAACTAAGAACAAAAGTTTTAGCAGTGTCGTCAAGATTGCTTACACCATTTATTGATCTATATTTATAAAGAACTTTGTTCAACAGGAGATTATTGATGAATTAATTAGTGGTTGGGACCTTACACCTTGGTCATAAAAAAAGAAACGATTGCTAGTTATGGACACTTTTTTGCATTTAAAACATCACTTCTTTTTCAAATCTGACATTTATAACCCTTCCCCCCTCCCAATCCCTCCACTCACTCATCATCCCAACCCAACCCTCTTTCTCCCCTGTCCTTCCCCGTCCCCTTGAAAAAGACTGAAGGTGTGAAGCCATTTTCTGAGTGCATTAAAGCCCTGAACTCCAAGGTCATTTTAGGGATGTAAAAAATATCGCTTTGGGAGGGATGTGAAACCCTGTCTGACCATTTGAGACTGGGACTGTCTTCAGTTGGTTGTGCAGGGGCAATAAAGTGGTAATTCGTATCACAGCTTTGAAGCAGGAAAGAGCTGTGTCTGGCTGAACAGATATACAGGAATTTGTGGAAGAGTGTAGGTCTGCCTGTAATTCAGTATGCCTTAGCAACGTACTTTTCGTTTTTACTACCAGTGCTTGACAGTTAGTATCTGAACAGGTCGTGATATGATCTGGTCTCCACGCAACAAACGACCGGAACGTTTGCGGATAATGTCAAAGAAGTTGAGGTGAGCATCTTTCTCTTTGTTCCTTTGCATTTCTTTGTGAGATTTTTCTTGAATAGTAGATTTTTTTGTCTCAGAAAAGAATAACACACTTGCAAACTCAAACAAATGGATATTGGTAAAGACGATTTAGAGACACATGATACATACTCTTATATGCATAAGGACATTTAGTCATATGCATACACACATATACACACACATGCGTGTACACACATACACAAGTACACACATACAAATACACATGTGCACACACAGGCTATCTCACACACACACACACACACACACACACACACACACACTCCTCTCTCTCTCTCTCTCTCTCTCTCTCTCTCTCTCTCTCTCTCTCCTCTCTCTCTCTCTCTGTCACACACACACACACAAACACACACACACACACACACACACACACACACACACACACACACACACACACATTCTCTTTCTTTCTTTCTTTCTCCCTTGTCTCTGTCTCTCTTTCACTCTCATAAAGTGTGTTTGGGATAACCAGGGTGGTCAAAGTTTTTTAAAAAAACATCTTTCTTTCTTTCAGCATGGCAGGACTGGCATGCTGACATGTACTGGGGTCGGCCCTTTGCGGTCGGCTGGGCTATAAGCAACATTATCTTATCTTATGTACTGGGGTCAGCTCTGTAAAACTACTTATTTGAGAGAACTGTATTAAAAATGAACAGATACATAAAGAGTGAATTAGTATTGCTTATCATTCCTTTAGATGCAGTGTCAGAAATGAAAATATGCTTACAATGCCTGCCGTCTATACAACATTGGTAAAGAAAATGATATTTGCTGCCTTGTCTTGAGTGATCTTGGAGAAAGATTTATTCAGCTGAAATACCACAAGGTTCCAAGTAATTTCAGGATGTCTTTGGCATGGGACTACGTTAAAAATGTTTAGCCATGTAATGATGTATATTTATCAGGCACTTAACAGATTGCAAATTATGACTTTGCAGAATGTTGTATTTCAGTCTGTACCATGAAGAATGTTATTTGGTTATTGATTTCTTGATTTGTATATGCCACTGGATCTTTTTTCTTCTTTAGTTATATGTACATCCACCTTTGATAAGGAGCCTAGGCTTTTATCTGAATGAAATTTTGAGTCTTGGAGTTTTTTGAGTCACATTCTCTCTCTCTTTCTCTCTCTCTCTCTCTCTCTCTCTCTCTGACACATTATGTAGAGATTAAGAAGTGCTCTGTGTTTCAGGATCTCCTCTCTCAGCACAAATGCCTTCAAGTGAGGTGGCGCAGCAGGCAGCTCTTACAGGTAAGGTTGATTTCAGTGTAGAGGATTGTGTTATACTGTATCACTTCAACATCACAATCAGTTTGTCTGTGTGAAATCTAGGCTGTTGTCCCTTCAGACAGCCTGTCACTGTAGTATAGTGCATAGTATAGTGCTATCCATAACTTTTTTTCTTTGCCTGTGTTTGTTTTTATTGACCTGTCATGTTTTTTGTTTTTTTTAATTTTTAACCCTTTCACCGCCAACATTCTATTTTGCATAAATCCCATCGCCAGCCATTTTTCCAAAAAAGCTCTTATTTTATACCAGCATATGTGAATCGCAGATATCTCTGGAACTAAACAACCAGTTCTCATGCTATTTTTGTAAAATAAAGGAGATACACTGTACTTTTATTATATTTTAACATGTTAGTAATGGTTAGTCGACAACAATTTCAAATTTTTAGTAATTTCAAGTGCAAAAAAAAAGCAAAATAAAAAGATGAAGGTTATGTTTCTTCTCAACGTAAAAAATGAAGAAAGCATGCCAACAAACTCTCAACAAAGGAGGAAAAATACTCCACTCAGAATTGAAGACCAGAAAGTATGGTATATCCAACAGAAAAATGGAAGAAACAGCCATAAATCCAACCTACTGCAATAGCAGGGAACACACACACACACACACACACACACACACACACACACACACACACACAGGTCCCTTTCACTCTCACTGTTGAAAGCAATATTTTTTTATGAAAACAAAGTCATTCATGTGCCTGTTGGTCTCTGAACCCTTGAGAGACATTCAGCTGGATTATATATCCCTCTAAAAAATGTCTCTGCTGCTCACCTCTCACATGTCAGTCGGCCGTGCCCCCTTCAACCTCGATCAGCACGTGTCGCCCCACAGCGTGTGTGTGAAGTTCATTGCCTAAAGTCTTAGTTTGCTCCTCACATAGTCGGTCAACAGTCGGTCAGTGCTGGCTGGCTTGACGCCAAAACACTGGGCACACGCGGTAAGCCAGCATCTCGTCTGATCACTCGTCAGCTCGCCTCTCCCAAACACTTGGCCACGGTTCAACCCCTCACGTTGCAATAATTTGGTCAAGCCCTCGCTATCATATGTTTCCTTGTGACTATATCTGGGTCTTCTTCATCTGTATTAGGAACAACTGACCGTCTGTTCAATATTCCCAGTACTTGATTTGTAGTAAATGTATGGCAAGGTCGAGTACAAAAAGTGCTTGGTTGTGACGTCATAGTAAATTATGGAAAAACAATCGGAATAAAGTCGAAAAAACACTTAACTGAACAGTGTTCTGACAAAGCAAGTGGCTGTGAGCATGGGCCAGACCATCCCCTAACTATGACATTTATTGCTGGCTTTCTATCTCATAAACTTGGATCGTGAGAGTATCGGGAGTTAGGTAACCCTAGTTGGTCGCCTCCAGAACTTTTACACTTCTTTGAACTTTTTACCAAGTTGAAAGTGGAGGGTTACAACATTACTCTAGCTTGGGTTCCTGGTCATGTCAGCATCAGAGGGAACGAAATGGTTGATTGTTTAGCCAAGAATGCCACAAGAGAGAAATTGTCCAACATATATATCCCCTGCTCAGATCTGAAACCCCATATTAATGATTATGTGAAAGAACTCTGGCAGGAGGATTGGAATACCTAGACGGATAACAAACTCTTTCAGATCCATCCAAACCTTAATTAAGGAGTTCCTCCCATCTACATCTGGTGGTCATAAAGAGGAAACGGTTCTGTGCCCGCTGCACACCGGCCATTCGTATTTTACCCATTCGTACCTTTTAAAGAGTGAAGAAGCTCCGTGGTGCATTCCATGTCATGTGCCACTCACAATGAAACATATTCTTTTAGAGTGTTGGGACTTGCACGATGTGAGACACAAACATTTTACAGCAGAGTCCATGAAAATCCTGTTCAGAGATGTCCCGCCTGACGTGATCTTTGAGTTTTTGAGGGAGATTAACATTTTTCATCTGATTTAAGATTTTATGGAAGAACGATTTTTAACGAAGTTTCTGGTGCGTCTCTAGAAGATGTCATTTAAAGAGATGTGTGAAAGTTGTTTTTTTTGTTTTTTTGTAAATGACTTGTGAGTTGATTTTAACTTGGTGACAACCCTGATGTGGCCCTTTGCGGTCAGCTGGGCTATACGCAACATTATCTTATCTTATCTCCTGGGTCTGGCGCGCAGATCCCGACACCTCCGGACCTGCGTAAGCCGGACCTGCACTGATCGATTCGCCCCAATCAACTGTCGAAATATCCCCTAGGGGCACAGGATGTTGGGGATCGGACTTATTCTGTTCCCCACTTGGGCAACGTCTATGGTCCTGTTCCTCCGGGGGGAGGATCGACCTGCGGGACATCGGGTAACCAACCTGGTCCGTCATGGTGCGATCCAGATACTGGTGCAGGCGATCTTCGATCCCCCCCACGACTCCGGTGACCGACATGAAGGGGGTTCAGCTGGCGCTCACTCCACCACTCCCCCTAGGCAACCATGGGATTACTCTCTCTGGACCATGGTTCCTGCATGGACCGCACTCGGGATGTGCATACGGCGGTGCACTCTCTGGTGGAAGGGGGGGGGGGGGGGGGGGGGGGGGGCGCGACAAGCCCTCCGGTTGAACCATCTCAACCTCCCCAGGACGACTATTTCCCGCTTTTGAGGACGGTGTTGAAGAGGAATACTTCTCACCTTCTAGTGACTTTGCAGCCATTGAACAATGGCGCCCCAGTCCCTTCTCGAGGGAGACCCTCCCTTCGAACAAGATCTTCTCGGTGTCATGCTTTGCTTCGGCCACCCCGCCCAAGGGTACACCCCCCAAACTTGTTACACCTCAAATTCTCTCTTCCATACGGGAGCGTCCGGCAACTTTCTCCCGGGGTGCGCAGGTCGTCCCTCCTCCAGGGAAGGAGTCACTTTCGGCTCCGGGGGCATCCCCTGTGGGCACTTTCCTCAGGGCCCCTCGGCAGCTCCGCAATCCCTCCCTCCTTGATAAGGAGAAGCCTGCGGCCAGGGAACTGGCTGGTTCTTCCCAACCTCGGCCCCTCCCTCTGTTGCATCTATTTCGCATAAAACACTGGCAGAATGGGATTGCATCGCCAGATTTGGCATGCAACACGTTACGGCAAGTCACATCTTCTTTGACCTGCTCACGCAACGTGCTGCTGAAATTTGGCCTGAGGAGGACGACTCGGCCTCTGTGTCGTCTGATGCACCTGCCTCTGACACACAACATGAGACTGACAAACGGTTCTTTCGGGACCCAGATGATGCAGATCTTGGTGAACAGGATATCTCATCATCTTTCGGCTGCGGCGGACAGTGCAGCCAAGAGCCATTACAACTGTGTGCTTGCATACAGAGATGCTTTCCTTCAGAAAGCTAAACTCTCCCCCAAGCAAAGCGGCCCTCTGGTGTATTCCAGGACAACATCGGTCGCTCTTTGGCAATTACGCTGCTGCATTTATCACACACACTGCTGAACAAAATAGGAGGCAGCTTCCTATGCGGCCGGTCCCCCCGTCTATTCCGACCCCCGGATACGTTAAACCCCCTCAGCCCGCCCCACTCTCCAGAGCCCCACTGCCTAAACGGAAGCCTGCCTCCCCTGGCACCGCTCGCCCTGTGCAGCACACATCCACCCTCGCTCGACCAAACAAGAATTCACGCATGCAATACAAATTTTCGGTTTGGCCGACAGAAACAGCCCCCACGGAAATGACAGGAGGTCCTTCCGCCGCCCCCCACCCTTGGCTGGCCACGGGGAGCTTATAGAGGGAGAACGCATACTGCTACCATCACCCACACTGCAGAACGACAGGGGACATCACAGAACCCTCTTGTCGTCTCCGGTCTGGGGCCTCTCCTCCTTCGGTCCTTCGCCTCCTCTGGCCAGCAGTTTCCGGAGATGCCCACCAGTGGAAATGGATGGGTCTCAACCCATGGATAGTAGCAGTCCTAGAGGAGGGGTACCATCTACCCTGGGCCTCCGAACGCCCTCCCCTCATGCGTTCTCCCCTCCCCCTCCCCCGCCAGCCTCCTCCCGCTCAAGTGGAGGCACTCCAGGAGAAAATATCAGATCTTCTCCTCAAAGGGGCCATCACGGAATTAACCAGCCCCACTCCGGGGTTTTACTCTCACATATTCGTCATTCCCAAGACATCAGGGGGGTGGAGGCCCATACTTGACCTCACCCCTCAACAAGTACCTCTAGACGGCAAAGTTCAAGATGGACACTCAGTCCCGGATCAGAGACTCCATCCTGGCACCTTCACAGGCTCTATGCCAGGCCCACACCACCCAACTCCTACTTCTCTGTTCCAAACTAGGGTTTGTTACCAACACAAACAAATGCGAACTCACCCCCAGTCAACACTTCTCCTTTCTGGGCATGAGTTTCGATTCCCACACCATGATGGTCTCCCCCTCCAACGAGAGGTCCACACGCATCGCGGACCTCATCTCTCACCTACGCCTATCCACCCACTCCTCGGCCAGAACCCTGACTTCTCTCTTGGGGATGATGGAGTCCTTGGCCACCATCATTCCCCAGGGCAGGGTCCTCAAACGGCAACTCCAACGGGAGTTCCGATCGTGGTGGCCCCAGACTTCCGGACGCTGGGACCAGTCGAACCCCTTGGGTCCATGGTTCCACTGGGCCACGGATGAGTGGCTGGATTCCTCAGCGTGGACCTCTGGAGTTCCCATTTCCCGTCCCACCCAGCCACTGGAACTCTACACAGACGCATCGAACACGGGCTGGGGCACCCACATGGACCACCTTCACGCCTCCGGATCGTGGGACTCCAGGATGGCTTAATGCATATCAACATCTTGGAACTGGAGGCAGTAAGCCTTGCTCTCCTGCAATTCCAACCCCCCACCCCCCACCCCCACCCCCGTCTCACACACCGACACGTTCTCCCTCTGCGCTAGACACATAGCAGGAGCTCACAATGTTCTGGCGGACCCTCTCTCAGTCAGTCCAAATCCCATCTACACACAGAATGGACCCTCAACAGCCACACCCTGCGCACTGTGTGGACCCATTGGGTCACCCCAATGATCGATCTCTTTGCCACTCGGTTCACCACCGTTTCCCATTCTATGTCTCACCAGTCCGCGACCCTCAAGTGCACGCGATTGACGCTCTCTCCCTACCCTGGACGGGTCTCATAGCCTACGCCTTCCCTCCACTCTCTATCCTTCTCAGAGTGATCAGGAAAGCAGGACTGGAGAGACCCAGACTCATTCTGATCACCCCCTGGTGGCCGGCTCAGCCGTGGTTTCCAGACCTCGGGGTCTCTTCACATGTTCCCCGTTCCCTCTGGCTCTGCGCTGGGACATACGCCGACAACCACGCTCGGGTTGCACCCACTCAAACCCACAGATGCTCCGCCTACGTGCTTGGTTCCTGCATGACCCCAACTGCGAACATCTGCCCCTCCCTCCCAAACAGACAGATCCCAGTCCGTCCTAGACAGGCTTTCTGTTGGAGGCGCCTCGGGACCTTCGGGACTTAGCGACGGCTTCTCGCAGATCCAGCATGGAGTCCCTCTACAACTACCATTGGGTGAGATGGGTCACCTGGTGCTCAGATAACTCCGTCCCGCATAACACACATCAATATTCAATTAATAAATTTCCTATCTCACCTTTCCTCGGTCAAAACCTGTCGGCTAGCTCTGTCCGCGGCTACAGGTCTGCTGTCTGTACCACCATTCGTCATCCTGAGGGCCTTCCTTTGCCAACGACTTCCTGCTCAGAGAGATCTCTAGGGGCGCTGCCTTACCCGAGGCCCAGTCCCCTAGACGCGTCCCACCTTGGGATCTCTTCGTCATCCTCGACATACTCAGGAAACTGCCGTTCGAGCCTTTAGCCTCCACCCCCTTTGACCCAGGGTTCGTACCGAGTCCTGGAAGTCTGGAAAAGTCTTGGAAAAATGGGAAAAGCTTTTCCAGGGCTTGAAAAATCTTGGAAAATTTGCTTTTACCCAGCAGGGTTTGGAAAAGTCATGAAATTTCCAGAGTTCATGAACGTTCAAGTCATGAATTGAAACAAAATCATTTACATCAAATTTCGGAAAAGGTCAATGTCAATTTGCCACCCCGTCAACACTCGCGCATCCGAACAGGAGAATGATTTATTTTGCTGTCCGAGTAGTCTCCCTTGTGTCGAGTGCGCATGTGCGCAATTTTCCAGCCCCAGCTTCCGTTCTATGATTTCTTCTCCATGGTTTGCGCCTGCAGCAAGAATTTAAAAGAATGGGAAAGTGTACATTCAGCCAAGCGTGGTTGACCAATAGCCAGTACCAGAACTGGATCGAAAAAACATCGGACGGCAGTAAATTTTGTGCCCGTTGTCGCCTGTGTCAAAAAGACTTTGATGTGTCCAACATGGGTGAAGCAGCCTTGAAAAGCCGCATGTCGGGGAAGAAACATGTGTTTCTGGCACAGGCTGCGAGTAAGTCGACAGGGTTGACGATGACGATGAATGACTTTTTTACAGCCAGTGGGAGGTAAATTGAAGACCAGAATGACCAGTCTCTGTCGCTCGCTCTCTCTCTCTCTCTCTCTCTCTCTCCTCTCTCTCTCTCTGGGCTGAGTTCGAGATCACGCAGCGGGCAGGACGCGAATTTGCTGCTCTCTAAAATTTTTGTACATTTTTGTTAATTAATCAGGATTAACGAACTCTGCAGTGATACAAGATGAACGCCGAATTGTGTGCAGGTTCTGTCGACTTTAATATGCAAAAATTGCTGCAAAATCAAAAAGAACAATTTGAAAAAGCTTTGGATTTCCGATTTGAAACAATGACTCAGCAGATTTCAGTGGGCTTGGACAGAGCCGTGCGTGAGTTAAAAATTGAACTGCATGAGCTGCGTGCTAAAACTTCGAGTTTGAAGCAACAGTGACAAGTGCCACTCAGGAAACACACCGGACAAAGCAAATTGTGTCACAACTTGAAAACAAAATGGTACGAACAACAGGTGCGTTGTCTGACAAAATTGAAAAGCTTGAAATGTACTCTAGGCGGGACAATTTGAAGTTTTTCATGTTCAGCCTAAGTCCAGCAGTGAGTCATATGATGAGTGTGTGACAGTGATTGTCCAGGTGCTACAAGGGACTGTGTCCGACAAAGTGTGGTGCCGGGATTACATCATCAGAGCACACCGTCTCGGACGTAGCAACGACAACAACCGACCTCCACTGATGATCGTTAAGTTTGCGCGATGGGCTGATAAGATGGCGGTGCTTACCCGAGGCAAAGAAGCACTGCGGAAGAAAAATGTGACGGTTGCCGCCGATCTGACAGACAGACAGAGAGAAACGCTTCAAGAATACCGACAACAAGGTATGCACGCCTACTACAAGGGTAACAGACTGGTGGTGGAGGAACAGAGGCGACGTCCCGGTCACCGCTGGCAGACGGCACTGGAACACCACGCTGGCAGCGCTCAGCGTTACGACTCCCGCATCAACACACGGTTCGACGAAGGCGACCACATCACCCGTAGCGAGCATTACTACGACAGTCAGAGGTATGGTAGTGAAAGGCTGGAACCATACCATGGGTCGTGGTATAGGCCTACCAACAGTGACTGTGATCCGAGAGTCTATTCTTGGGAGTGTGGAGGTGGGGGTGAGAACAATAACGGGAGCGGGGCACGGGACTGGAACTATGGCCAACCATACTACAGCTACCGGTCGATGTATCACTTTCCATCCCTGCCACCAGCACCGGACACTCGCAATTTGGTCAGTGTTCAACCTTCCAGTATTCATACCCCCAGATGGACAGTACAGGTAACACAACAAGTCAGCAAGACACAAAGTCATGCGAAGCTGTTGACTTGGTGTCAGACAATCCAAGGGAGACGGGGGGGGGGGGGGGGGGGGGGGGGGGAAATCATGGTTCAGTTGATACTATGGAAAACAAATTGTCGCAGCCATACTGTGTGTCAGATTCGGTTTCTGACAGTGAACGGGGAACGGATGGAAATTCTGATCCTAACACTTTGAAAGATGATCACTTGAGTCAGTTGGACAGTGTGGCAGACTCTGTGTTTGGTGGGGGTAGGGGAGTGGATGGAAATCCTGCCGGAAATGACACTTTAAACAAAGATACTATGGAAGTGACATACACTGACGGACAACATCAGTCGTCTGACAATGACCCGTCCATAACCATGATCACAGTGGCTGACGACGCCAGGAGTGACGATGACTTACAGAATGACACAGATCAACACTGAGACCACTGAGCATGAAAACCAGTCGCAGTCCTTAAAACAAATCCTAAAAGACACCCCCAGATAGTCATGGCGAGACAGTGGACAGAGTGAACACTGACCTAGAACGGCCAATGAGTTTGACAAAGTTAGTTTACACAAACATGCATGTCGTGACCGATGATGTGATAGTGACGCTACAAAAAACGACAGACAGTGAACAAAATGACAAAGGCTCTACTACAACAACACAAACGGGGCGACTGATGCGGACCTCGAAACAAAATAATACAAAAGACAGAACAACCCGGCTAAGGAGTGCTTCATGCACAAATGCTGCTTTAAAACGCCAGACAACACTTCGAGAGGTCACAGCTCTAAGTGGAAAACGAGATGAATTATAGGGATTCGGCCAGGCTCATGTCATGCGAGACATTCGATTTATGACATATAACATCGAAGGTCTTTCTCGGGTTTATGATCCTGAGCTCCGATCTTACATTGCTGAGTTTGATTTCTGTCTCCTAGTTGAAACATTTGCTACTAGATTCCCTGACCATTTGTTCCCCAACCACCAGACGTTTGTCATACCAGGCATTAGACTGTCAGATGGTGTCACATCCAGACTGTCGGGGGGACTTGCGCTGCTAGTGAAAAAAGAGCTGACCAAATATATTGAAAAAATCGATGTTGAATATGACAACATTATTGTGTTGAAATTGTCAAAAAAATTGTTTGGGACAGACTCACCAGTACTTTTGCTTGGTGTCTATGTACCGCCTTCCTCTTCTTCATATTATCGTGATACAGACCAAACAAATGGCATTACTGTTTTAGAGCAATGTATTATGGACGTTGTGGAATCTCTTGGCAACTTACCTGTTTTGTTGTTCGGTGACTTCAATGCACGTACGGGGGGTGAAAATGGTAGAGAAGCAGATGATGATGTCATAGTCATTTGTCCTTTGCAGGAAGACATTCATGACAACGTTTCACTGCGAACTTCAAAAGATAAGATACAGAATGATTTTGGTAAATGCTTGTTGAATGTCTGCAGTTCTTTTGATCTGTTCATCCTTAATGGTGCCATTAAAGATGATATTGACTTCTTCTTCTTCTTTCTTTGAGTGTCCACCTTCATCGAGTTGAAGATTCTGACACTTGCGTGTGTATGACCGTTTTTTATCCCGCCATTAAGGCAGCCATACTCCAACTTCGGGGAAGGTGCATGCTATGTGTAGCGTGTCATCCATACCAACGGCCAAACTGGCCTTCTCTTCCGAAAGTTGGTGATGGGATTTTACGTGTGTGCAAGATGTTGTGCATGCGTTCACACACGGAACCTCGGTTTATAGTCTCATTCGAAGGACTGTATGGGGAATGGAGTCGGAACCAATGTTAACTCCGAGGGAAAAATCCCCCTGTACCGAAATTCGAACCCGCAACCCCAGGATCACGAGTCGGGCGCTCTACCAACTGAGCTATTCCGGTCACTTTACCTATGTGTCACCAACAGGATGTAGTACTGTTGATTACGTAATTGTGTCTAGATGTCTCCTAAAATATTGTGTCTCTTTGAATGTTCGGCCAAGAATAGAATCAAAACACATGCCAGTTGAAGCTGTATTCAGCACTAAAGTGTATGTAGCTAATCTACAGAATCCAAAACATACATTTAAACTTGAAAAAATTGTATGGGACCAAGACAAAATTGATGAATTCAGAGGTAAATTGATGGGTGATGAGTTTCAGGAAACATGGAAAAGGCAACTGACTTAATAGATACCGATATTAATGAAGCGATTTCTGTGTTTAATGAGTCATTAATTGATGCTAGTAGTTGTATGAGAAAAACAATTACAATTGGCAAAGAAAGAACGACCCATGGTTTGATAAGGAATGCAACCAAGAAAAAAAGCAGCTCCGCCAAAATCTGAGACAGTACTACAGACGGACGGACGATGACGAAGAGGTCAGAATTATGTATAATCAAAAGCGCAGAGATTATAAAGAACTTCTCCGACTAAAAAGAAAAACTCATTGAGAAAAAGTTTTAAAGACTTTACATGACAACATAAACGACTCCTCGAAATTTTGGAGCAAATTAAAATCTTTATCGTGTAAAAAGTCAGTTCAAAATGACATTAGCAAGGATGATTGGTACCACACTTTTCAGAGGTCTTTCAGTCCAACTTGACTACCGATGAACAAAACGTGTCTGTTGACGAGCGAGAAGTACAGATCGATAAAGAATCAAATCACTTCAACACAGACATTCTAGAACAGGATATCTCAGAAAGTGAAATTTACGCTGCAGTACATTCATTAAAGAACGGTAAGGCAGCAGGCCCTGATGGAATTGTGGGGAAATTTTCAAAAATTCTATTACAGTAATTATTCTGTTTTTGATTCTTTTGTTCAATAAACTGTTTTCTACTGGAACTTATCCTTTACAGTGGTCAGAAGCCATTATCCAACCTCTGTTTAAAAAAGGTGATGTGAATGTAGCCGATAATTATAGACGGATATCATTGCTGAATGTGTGCAGTAAGTTGTACAGCCATATACTAAACGAACGGCTGAACAAATGGATTGAAGAAAATAATGTCATCAATGAAAGTCCGGCAGGATTTAGAAAAAAATATAGTACTATTGACCACGTTTTTACACTGTTCGCTATAGTTCAAAAACAATTATTGCAACACAAGAAATTGTACGTTTCTTTATCGATTTTAAAAAGGCCTTTGATTCCGTTGTTCGAGCAAACTTGTGGGATATTCTAAAGAAAAGGGGGATAAATGGAAAAATGTAACGGGCTATTACTAGTATATACAACACGGTGAAAGCGAGAGTTAGAGTTGGTAACGATTTAAGTGAAGCCTTTTCGTGTCCTCTCGGTTTAAAACGGGGGAAGTGTGTAGTCCCGTTCTGTTCTCCATTTTATCAATGAGTTGGCTGTAGAAATAATTGAAAAGGGAAAGCATGGAATCCAATTTATCCCTGATTTTCTGGAAATTTTAATTCTTATGTTTGCAGACGATGTTATCCCCTCTCTGATTCAGTTACTGGCTTGCAAAATCAGTTAACGTCTTGTACAACACGGCTAAAAGACTAGGTCTTACGGTAAATCTGGATAAATCAAATATAGTCATATTTAGAAACGGTGGCCATATGTCAGAGCATGAACAGTGGTTCTTTGGTCAGAATAAGATGAATGTTGTAAACATGTACAGATATCTAGGAATCATAATGTCAACTAGACTTTCCTTTTCACATACCCTCTATGATATGTCAAGCAAAGCAAAGAGAGGCGTCATTAATATTTTCAAACTTGTGTGGTCTGTGGGAGAAAAATCACCTACTGTATTCTTTAAGTTGTTCGACACTCAAATTCAGCCAATACTTAGTTATGGGGCGGAAATCTGGGGCATATTTGGTAATCTTGACATTGTTGAAAAAGTGCACCATGAAAAGATTTTTGAATGTGAGCATCAGAACTCCTAATGTTATGATCTATGGAGAATTAGGTAGGTTTCCTTTGCATGACAATTTTTTTTTAAAAGTATTAAATACTGGCTGAGAATTTTGAAAATGCCACCTCATCGATTACCATATAAAGTCTACAAAATGTTGTTATATTTTCATGGTACGAATAAGAATACTTGGGCATCTAATGTCTGCTTTTTTCTACATAAGTATGGATTTGAAGAAGTTTGGGATAATCAAGGGGTTGGGAACGAAACGGAGTTTTTGAAAGCGTTGAGAAGTAGATTGATTCAAGACTATAAAATGCAGTGGTCTATTGAAAATAAATCGGAGTGATCGCTTTGAGCTTTACAGGACATTTAAGTCTGATTTAACTTTGGCCACCTATCTACAATCAGTTAGCCATTTAAAGGCTAGAATAAGTCTGATTAGAATGAGGTTAGGAGTGTCGCAGTTAAATGTACGGTACACAAAATGCGTTTCAGGAGAAACCTTATGGAGCAAGAACTAATGTGCCCGCTTTGTGAAAGCCAAGAAGAAACTGAAGTCCACTTTGTATTGCAATGTCCGGCTTATCAAGAATTAAGGGAACAATATATCCCAGCCAAGTACTACAGTAGTCCCTCCCAGTTTAAGTTGACAATGTTGTTTGCATCTGAACACAAATCATTGAATGTACGCCGGGCACTTTTTCTAGACAAGGCTTTGAAGATGCGCCACAGTATTTTGAACCAAGGGTGAAATGTTTGGAATTTGAGTACAACACTTGTGTTATTCATGCCATATGTCCAATAGTTCTATTGCTATATATACTTTGTGAAAGCCCACTATGACATGGGCCAATGGCCTATTCATTAAAACATTCAGAGTTCAGAGTTCTCTCTCTCTCTCTCTCTCTCTCTCTCTCTCTCTCTCTCCGCTTCCCTCCCAAATTTCACTTTTTTTTTCTTTTTTTTTCCTTTCTTTTTGAATGGGGCTTCCTAGCTCCTTTTTTTAAAAAGTGGGTCCTTGTACTGGGAATAGGATGCATGTTTTTGATTAGCTTGCTCTCTCTGTCTGTCTATCTCTCCCTCTGTCTGTCTATCTCTCTGTCTGTCTATCTCTCCCTCTGTCTCAGTCTTTATCTTTGTCTATCTCTGTCTCTGTCTGTCTGTATCTCTCTGTCTCTGTCTGTCTGTATCTCTCTGAAGTTAAGAGATAGGGACAGAGGGGCAGGGGAGGGGCAGGGGAGGGGAGGGGAGAAGAGTTAGTTGCTAGTTTCTAATCAATCTGCCAAACAAGACACATGCTGATGCATAATAAGTAAACACACCACACACACACACACACACACACACACACACACACACACACACACACATATATATATAACACATGTGATCAGTATCCATTCAGGAATTGTTTGGTGAGTTGTTGATTTTAAAAAAAAAGAAAATACGGAATTTAAAATAGTGTTTTTTATCATAAAAGAAAAAAAAAAGAAAAACGGAGTTAGTCTGTCATTATTTTGAACATCATAAAACAAAATAAAAATTTATCTCGTCTGTAGGGCCCAGACAAATAGTAACCCACCTTTTCCTATTCTATCTTCTGCCTTTCTTAATGGATCTTTTCTGTCTTCGTCTCCCCTTCAAGCCTTCTTTTCCACACTCTCTTTTCTCTGATACTTGAGTCGCTGCCGTAAGCAGCGTGGAAGCCCAAGCTACAGTTACCTGGCGAGGGGCTAAGTGGCTGATCCTAATTCAGTCACTAAGGTGCACTGTCTGGTTTTCATGCGGGACGGTACCAGGCTCGCGGACGCCATACTATGGCCATCCATTGTCCCTTCCCAGCACGGCAGCTCTCCTGGGGTGACCGTTTATCTCTGCCGGTATTTAAAAACCTTCATGGCCTCAATAAACACAAACACAGGAAAGAGAAGAAAACTGGGTTCTGACCCTTCCAGGGATACAGACTCGGATTCGGACACTGAAGTCCGGATATGATAGGTGCATGGCCCTCTTGGCTGATTATCCAGTCGGTGGATAGCGAGCGACCCATTACTAAGTTGAGTCCTTTTATTGTTGCAAAGAGGCTGAAAGGTCTTGCAGGCGCAGAGCCGAAATCAGTCAAGAGGTTGAGGGATGGTTCCTTGCTGGTGCAGTTCGACCGAAAAGTCCACTCGGACAACTTATTGAGATCCGAAAGCCTTGTAAATTACCCATCCAGGTGTCCCTCACAAAAGTCTCAACTCCTCGAAAGGCGTCATCCGTTGCCGAGAGTTGTTTGGGATATCTGAGGGAGAGATAAAGGCTGAGTTGGCTGACCAAGGAGTGGTCGAGGTCAGGAGGGCGACTTTTCGGAAAGGTACGGAGAGGAAACCCACCAACACTCTGTTCCTCACCTTTGCTAAACCGACTCTTCCAGAGTCGATAAAGGTGGGGTACCTGAGAGTGAAAGTAGCCCAATATGTGCCATCCACACTGAGGTGCTTCAAATGTCAACGCTTTGGACATGTCAAGAGAGATGCCCGGGAGAGGAGGTGTGTGCCACCTGCAGCAAAGCAGTTCATGATGGTGGATGCGAATCCGCGAAATGCGTGAACTTCGAGGGTGACCACCCTTCTTTTTCAAGAGACTGCCCTGTGTGGCGAATCGAAAGCGAAATCCAGCGAGTTAAAACAGAAAAAAAGATTTTGTTCTTCGAAGCAAAAAAGCTGGTGCAGGAGCAGAGGGGAACCCCGCTCCTTTTCTCGACAGTGGTCAAAAAATCGTTTAAAGTACCTCAGGTAGAAGTAGGCATTCAGACAGACCCATGTGGTCTTAAACCTCTGAAATGTATTCCGACTTCAAGAACATCACAAGGAAAAACGTTGGTGGGGGCCATAAACCCACCAAAGGATGCACTTCCGGTGCATCCACTGGGCTTGCAGCTGTGCGGGCTGCCCAGCAAGGGGGTCACCCTGATACGGCCCCCAAACCAAGACTGCCTCCCAAGGGAGGAGCCCCGACAGTGGCTTCAGGCAAAGTGGCGTTGGTGGAGTGCAGGGGAAAGCCTCCATCAACGCCATCAAAACCATTGGGTTCTTCCCCTTCAGGGAAGAAGAAACTTCAAACTCCGCCAGACAGACTGAAAGAAGCAGAGCTGAAAATTCAAAACACATTTGGCGCTCTATATGATGAAGAGGAAGAGGACTAGACATGGATGATTAACATCCTCATCCACAATGGATACAGTCTTTTTTTTTTTCTTTTTTTTTTCCTGTCCCAACCTCTGCGCCACCCCTCCGGGGGTTGCGACCTTGTCGTGGTCGGAGGGCTTGCGTGGTCCAGTGACCCCTTGGGCTTTTGCTGGGGGGGGACATCAATATTTAAGTAGGCGGGTTTTTTTTTAAAACGCTTCAGGTCCGAAAACCCAAAGATGCTGTTGGTAAGCATAAGGGTAAGGATTTGATGCCCCGGGTAGGGCCCCATGTCGTAGCTAAGGGGAGGACCCGCTAAGTAACCCGCTTTTTCCCTTTTTTTCTTTTTTTCTCCCCTTTTTTTTTGGGCCCCCTTTTCTTCTTCGCCCCCCCTTAAGTCTTCTTTTCCACATCCTTTTTCTCTGGGGTCTCCTTAAGACCCGCCGTGTTTGCCGTGCGGTGCGCCCTGTGTCGGGGGGGAATGAGTCCTGGTGTTGAGGGGCCAGCGTTCAACACATCATTTTGGGTTCGGACTCTCTGACGGGGGTAATTTTGGGCCCCGGGTTTTACAAATGGCCCCCTTCTTGGGGCGGGTAAAGACGCCAGCCCCCCTACGGGCCAAAGTAAACCCCTGCAGTGCTCAGCTCTTGTTCCGGGAGGAGCATGATCAGGGGGGTTTGGGGTTGGGGGCTTTGTTTGTCGATGCTCTCCCGAAGCCTGGAAGGGGTCAAGCTTGGTTTCTGGCCGGGCCCCCTTAGTTGGCCCCAAGGTGGGTGGGAAAGGGGGGAGATGAAATCCCCCCCCAAAATTGGCTTATTCAAAAATACCCCCCCCCCAAAAACGGAAGAGGAAGGCAGTACCCCCTATTTCAGGACTTTTCAAACAGATAGTGATTTGAAGTGGGTAAACAGAGGACGGTTTCTGGGTTCCCTGGCTCGTGGTGGAAAGGGCAAGCAGGAAACCCTTTCAGCTCTGACCCCTTTTGCTATCAAAAGGGGCCCTTTCATGGTATAGCAGGTAAAACCTGGTATAAAAAGGTTGGGGAATGGTTCGTTTTTATTCAATGTCGTCACAAAAAACCAATTGAACAGCTGTTGAAAAGCAACAAATGTGGATAGGGAGAACAGGGTTCCCATAAACTTAAATTTAAAAAGGTGTGTTTCGCTGGAGAGTTAGCAGGTGTTGGGAAGCAGAGATCAAAACAGAACTGGCGTCCCAGGGTGTGACGGAGGTGGCGGGGGGGTTTAAGAAAGTTCGAGGGGTGGCCCCAAACCCCCTCTTTTGACTTTCTGAACCCTGTGTTGCCTCCGGTCATAAAAGGTTCGGTTATTGAAGTTCGTTTTTCCCTAATGTCCCGTCCCCGTTGAGGTGTTTCAGTCCCAGGGTTTGGCCATGCAGAGACCTGTTTGGGCAGGGGTGTGCGGGGTTTGCTGCAGGGCCCACGATGGGCCGTGCAAGACCCGGCCATTGTGCAAACGCCGGGGGGACCATCCCCCCTCTTCCGGAACTGTCCTTTGGTTAAGAATCAAATAAAACGCATTAAAAGAAAAAAAGTTTCCTTTTTGAAGCCGCGCGGTTGTGGGCGTCGACCCCAAAACAGCTTTTTGCTTTGGCCGTAAGTGGGTTTCCCCGCATTTTCCCTCATCGTCTGTGTCAGCTGATGCTTCTTTTTCCCAAAAAATTGAAGGAGAATTGAACTTGGGGGAAGCGGCCCAACCCCCTTCCCCCCCAAAAGTGACTCCCCCGGTGGAGGCAAAAAAATCCCCCACCCCTCGATGCCAGCAGTTAAACATCTGCTGTGGGCAGTTTAAAAAACCGCAATTCCGCCTCGAATTCCCCTACCCAGTGCCCGTGGGGAAGGGGTTAACCCCGGGTGGGAGACGGGGGAGATGAGAAAAAAAACCTCCCCCATCTCCCAAAACGACCTCCCCCTCTCCAAAACCAGGCCCTTTTTTTTCTGCGGGCAAGTTGCAGGGGTCCCAAAAACCAACAAGTCCCCTGAATAAAAAAAAAAGTTACTCCCCTTTGGGCCCCAAAATGCTGATGGGAGTGACCCGATTCTCTCCCCTTTTGCCCTCGCCCCATGGATGTACATATTCCATTGGAATATCCCTGGACAAATTCCAAATTTGGGAGCTGCGCTTTGTGTAATCTTTTAAAAACCCTTCCCTGTGGTCTTCAGGAAACCCCAATTCAAGCCAGAAGACCTTTTTCTCTTTTGGTTTAATATACTTTCGAAAAAGCACAACCCTCCCCGTTGGGACTGTCGGGCGGGTTGCCCCTTTTCCCCAACAAAACTTTTTATATAGTCTGTCACTTTGTTACTCCCCAGGGGTAGCTCGGAGTCCTCTCCACGACTGTGACAAACTGTTCCCCTTTATCTCCCCCCTTTTGTCCCCGGGTTTTTCGTCAGGACCTTTCCGTTGATAAGAGAACCCTTCCCCGACCTTTTTTTGTGTTGGGTGACTTTAACGGTCACAATCCTCTTTGGGGTGTGTCAGTACGTCATCAGAGGTCTGCTATTGAGGATGCCTTTTGGATTTAGATTTGTGTTGTCTGAAACGACGGTCTGCAACTTACCTCCCTCTTCCCCAGGTTCCCTTTCGGTTTTAGATTTGTCGGTTTGTGACCCCTCGCTGGGCCCGGCTATGGTGGGTTTTCCCTGCGCTCCGGAAATGCCATTTCCCCGTTTATACAACCCCTCATAACTGAACACGTCTCTGTTCTCAAATCTAAATTTCAAAAAAAAGCAAAAAAGGGGTCTTTTGCAGCCCCTATTTTTAAAGAAATTCCCGGACATGATTTTTTCAGAGTGGACCGTGAATCACTGACTAAACTGTGATCAAGTGTGCTAAAGCGTATTCAGTGTCTTCCCATAAATTCAAAGCCCAAAAAACCCCTGGTTTGATTCAGATGCCCAAAAATTTCCAAAATTGAAAAAGGGCTCGCGTAGGTTTTACCCAAAGACCCTTTGGGTCCCCCCGCTGAGCCCTCAGAAACTCCCTGCTAATCGAGAACCCTTTAAATCAGTAAACGTCGGTCCGGAGAAACTTCTGCTCCCGGTGAAACAAAAACTTCCAAGAAAAAAGTGGGAACTCATTAAGAAAATCAAAAAGGGAAGAAAACCCGTCCCACTGTGAAAACCTCTCAAATTTTTGGATTCTTAATAACAGAGAAGAAAAACAGTTGTATTGCTGCTTCACCATGAAAAGAAATTTTCTCTTTAATAAATCAGCCCTTTTGTCAAAAAAAAAGCCCTAAAGAAAAATACCCCGCAACTTTTCGCAGAAAATGGAAGACACTCTTCCCTTTTCCCTTAAACGAGCTGAAATTGCCCTTTCTCTTTGCAGCGATTCCTCTGGTTAGTGAAAACCATTATAACTTGAAAATTTGCAAAAAGGTCTGATATACTGCACAGGTTACAATATGTGTGGACTACGGTTTTTTTCCCCCTTCTTGGGGGAAAGCCCCATTATTCCTTCCCAACCTGAAAAAATCTTTCTAACCCCTCAAACTACCCCCCATAGCTTTGACCGCGGTTTGTAAAAAGGGGAAAAAAAGGGGCAAGCTAGGCTCATGTGGAACTGGAAAACCCAGGCCTTTTGGCGAAAGCCGTGTGGTTTCCGCAAACTGGTTAAGTTGACATTTTATTGTCTGGAAACTACACTTCGGACCCCTTTTTTTTAACAGCAGCATGCAGTGGCAATTTTTTTCGACTGGAGAAGCCACGATACCACCTGGAAGTCGGGGATACTTCATGATCTCCACATCTGGGTTTTCGAGGTCATCTTCCGCTTTTTATTCAAAATGTTTTGGCAGAACGACAGTTTCAGGTCCGGGTTGGCACCACTCTCTCTGATGTCCACGAGCAGGAGTTGGGTGTTTCCACAGGGAGCATACTGTCTCCTGCCCTCTTTAGTATCAAAATCAACAACATGTGAAATCAGTTCAGCAGGGTTCAGACTGCTCATTGTTTGTGGATGATTTCGCTGTCTACGCAACTGGAAGCCTGTACCCGAGTGTCCAGCGCAGGCTCCAGCTTTGCGTAGATAAAATCCATCGGTGGGCAGATGAAAACGGTTTCACCTTTTCTCCAACAAAGACGCAGTGTATTCACTTCCATAATTTCCGTCAGTTTTTTCCAGATCCTGAACTTCAAGTAGGGAAATCTCCCATTCCAGTGTTAAAGAGGCCAAATTCTGGGAGTCATTTTTGACCAAAAACTTAACTTTCTCAGCCATATTAAAAACCTCAAAACTGCTTGCCAGAAAGCACTGAAATTCTGCGGGTCGTAGCGCACACCGACTGGGCGCTGATAAGAAAACTTTGTTGCACCTCTACAGAGCCCTGGTCCGTTCCAAACTGGACTACGGTTGTGCTGTGTACGGCTCCGCACGATCTTCTTACCTCAAACTCTTGGACCCTATCCACCATCAAGGGCTTCGTCTCTGTCTTGAAGCGTTCCGCACCACCCCTGTCTGCGGCCTGTGCGCGGAGGCGGTGGACCTTCACTGTCCAACCGCAGGCTGAAAACTGTCTTTGAATTATTACATCAGACTGTTCTCGGAACCAGAAAACCCTGCCTAGACTGTGTCTTTGACCCTCCGTTCCAAAGTAAGTTTGAAAACAACCCTAAATGTATTCCGCCGTTTGGTCTTTGTATGCAGCCTCACGTGCGGAATGCAGGTCTAGACCTAGGTGTAGTATCTGATTTTTCCCAAGTTTCCGGATCAACCACCGTGGACCTTCTCACGCCAGAGATTCGTTTTGATCTTGCAGCTTTTCGCAAAGAGTCTACCAGCTCTCTGGCGTACAAGGCATTGGTATGCCGAGCTCTGTTTGAAATTCCCATCCTGTCAAAAAGTTTTACTGACGGTTCCAAATCTGAAGATGGAGTGGCCTGTGCAGCCTACGCCCTGGGGCTCCTTCTCAGATACTGTTGGAACAATTCATTCAGATGCTTCTGTCTATTCTGCTGAACTTACTGCTCTGGTTTTGGCTTTGAAGATAATCTCACATTCTTCAAAGAGGGACTTTCTGGTTCTGTCGGATTCGCTGTCAGCTTTGGAGGCCATAGCTGGCCGCAACCTTCAGCATCCAGAACTTTTACTTTTTTTTTGAACTTTTTAATAAGTTGAAGGCGGACGGTTACAACATTACTCTTGCTTGGGTTCCTGGTCATGTTGGCATCGGCGGGAACGAAATGGTTGATCGTTTAGCCAAGAACGCCACAAGAGAGAAACTGTCCAACACTTCTATCCCTGCTCAGATGTGAAACCCAAAATTAACGATTATGTGAGAGACCTCTGGCAGGAGGATTGGAACACACAGACGAATAACAAACTCTTTCAGATCCGTCCAAACCTTAAGGACTTCCTCCCATCTACGTCGGGTGGTCGTAAAGAGGAAACGGTTCTGTGCCGGCTGCACACCGTTCATTCGTATTTTACCCATTCTTACCTTTTAAAGAGTGAAGAAGCTCCGTGGTGCATTCCATGTCATGCGCCACTCACAATGAAACATGTTCTTTTAGAGTGTTGGGACTTGCACGATGTGAGACACAAACATTTTACAGCGAAGTCCATGAAGATCCTGTTCAGGGATGTCCCAGCCTGACGTGATCCTTAAGTTTTTGAGAGAAATTAACATTTTTCATCTGATTTAAGATTTTACGGAAGAAAGATTTTAACAAAGTTTCTGGTGCGTTTGTAGACGATGTCATTTAACGAGATGTGTGAAAGTTTTTTTTTTTTTTTTTTTTTTTTTTTAAATGACTGGTGAGTTGATTTTAACGTGGTGACAGCCCTGATGTGGCCCTCTGCGTCGGCTGGGCTATAAGCAACATTATCTTATCTTATCTTATCTCTGCGCCACCTCAGAGGCATTGCACTCCACACCCCGTCCACAACCACAGCTCGGTCGGCCCCGCCGCAGCCCCGGCACCGGCAATCCACAGGGAGCAGTCAATGTCAAGTCGTCAGGAGGCAACCCACCCGAGGAGACACTGCACTGCTGCCGAGTCATTTCGGTGGTGTTCAGTGGCGCCTGTTCTGATCTAACATGCGCAGGACACCACCTACTAAGCCCCCTACTGACGACAATAATTACTTAGTCGCGGAGCCGGCGTGAGTGAGCTCTCCCTCCGGAGGGCGCCACCACGTCCGTCCAACGACAGCCCCCATGGACTCGCCGATACCGGTGACCCCGACGGAACCAAACCAAGACCACAGACGTGGAGAGGACATCGAAATTGAGGTCACCATGAGAGCAGGGCATGAAGGGCCACAGAATTTGATACTTTTTTTATGCTGATCGATGAGAATGAGGATGATTAAGATGATGCTACGGATTTCCATTTCGGTCTGAGACTACATGACAGGGCTGTACTCTACGCTTCCTTTCATAATATATCCCGGCGTCAACCAGGCCCGAGAGATACAGGCACCTGCAGTGTTGGTCAGGAAATTTGAGCAACACTCTCAGAAACGCATCCATTAAGTGGATGAAACTAGACTGTGTGGTCCCAGTCTTCCCAACTGAGTCCGCAGCAAACTCAACTCTGGGTAGGAGCCGGTCAGGGCAGAAAAACCCACATGACTCTGATGGGGTTCGAACCCACGACCTCCCAGCCGGGAGTCCGCGACGCTAACCACTTTGCCACGGCGGCTGGTCACAATGGATACAGTCTTGCAATGGAACATCAGGGGACTGTCTTCCAGTTTTGAAGAATTGCAGCTGTTGTGCCGTGAGGCTAGGCCCATGCTAGTTTCACTGCAAGAAACTCTTCTTAAGTCTGACAAAACTTTTTCACTTTCTGGCTACAGCTTTCTGAACCTACCAGCACAATCTGTTGAACATGGCGTTTCTGGTGGAGTAGCCTTACTCATTCATAGTTCTGTTCTGTACAGCCCAGTTGCTGTGCAGACTCCGCTGCAGGCAGTGGCAGCTCGGGTTACTCTTCACAAAACAGTTACTGTCTGTAGTTTGTATCTGTCTCCAAATATCTGCATCACTAAACGGGACCTCATTTCGCTCTTGGAGCAGCCTCCCAGACCCTTCCTGTTGTTGGGGGATCTGAATGGCCACTCTCTATGGGGAAGTGAGAGATCATCACCAAGGGTTCTGCTTTTAGAGGAAGTGTTTTCGGAGCTTGATCTGTGTGTCCTGAATGGGAAATCGCCAACTTACTTTCACTCCGCTAATGGCACTACATCTTGTCTGGATCTTTCTGTCTGTGACCCATCTTTGTTTTTGGATTTTGTCTGGGAGGTTGATGAGGACCTGCATGGTAGCGACCACTTTCCTGTGTTGCTTCGGTATATGAACGCAGAGAGCGAGTCTTTACCAGAACGCCTCAATTTCAACAAAGCAGATTGGGACCTCTTTGCCACTAAGTTTCTTATGGATCTGGAAGAGGACAAGATCCTGCAAAGTGAAGATCCGGCAGGAGGTCTTTCAGATTTCATACTGAATTGCGCAAAGTCAACCATCCACACATCTTCCAAGAAGCCCCTAATGCCAAAAGTTCCTTGGTTCAACTCTAAATGTAAGGAAATTAAGAAAACCTGCAAAAGAGCTCAATGTCTGGTCTCTTGCAGACCTTCGATGCCCAACGTCCGAGCACATCAGAAACTGAGGGCCAAATCCAAACACATATATAAGACCAGTAAACGTTTATCTTGGAGACAGTTTTGCTCAAGTCTCACATCCAAAACATCGAAGAAAAAGTGTGGAAAATCATGAAGAAAATCAGAGGGAAGAACACCTGTCCCACTGTGAACCATCTCCAGTTTTCTGACTCTTTAATAACAGAGAAAAAAGCAGTTGCTAATCTGCTTGCTTCAACCATTGAAAAGAATTCCTCGTCTTCTAACAAATCAGCCAGATTTGTCAAAAACAAAGCCCTTAAAGAAAAATCACCCTGCAACTTTTCATCAGACAACATGGAAGACTATAATCTTCCTTTCACTTTAAATGAACTGAAATCTGCCTTACTTTCCTGCAGCGATTCCTCTCGGGGATAGATGAAATCCATTATTAAATTTGAAACATCTTCCGCAAAAAGGTCTGAACATCCTTCTACATGTATACGACCATGTATGGACTACTGTTTTCTTTCCACCTTCTTGGCGAAAAGCCCTCATTATTCCCATTCCTAACCTGGAAAAGATCTTTCTAACCCATCAAACTATTGTCCAATAGCTTTATCAGCTGTGTCTGTAAATTGAGGAGAAAATGGTCAATGCTAGACTCATGTGGAAACTGGAAACCGATGCCTTTTGGCGAATGAACAGTGTGGTTTCCGCAAACAACTAACAACAGTTGACCATTTGATCCGTCTGGAAACCACCATACCGCAACGCCTTTGTCAATAGCAGCATGTGGTCGCTATCTTTTTCGACCTAGAAAATGCGTATGACACCACATGGAAATCAGGAATTCTTATGGACCTGCACAAACTTGCTTTTCGTGTCACCTGCCTCTGTTTATTCAGAACTTTTTTGGCTGACCGACAGTTCCAGGTGCGTGTTGGTACCACACTCTCTGACATCCATGGGCAGGAGTTGGGTGTCCTCAAGGGAGCATCCTTTCTCCTGCCCTTTTCAGCATTAAAATCAACGACATTGTGAAATCGGTAAGCCAGGGCTCTTGAGTCCTCTCTGTTCGTTGACGACTTCGCGCTGTACGCAGTTGGAGCTTCTTATGCCAGCGTACAGTGTTGACTCCAACTTTGTATCAACAAGATCCAGCAGTGGGCCGAGGAAAATGGGTTTACCTTCTCACGTACCAAAACTCAGTCAATCCATTTTCACAATTTTCGTCAATTTTTTGTTGATCCTGAAATTCGTCTGGACAAGTCCACCATTCCAGCTGTAAAAGAAGCCAAATGCCTAGAAGTTATTTTTGATCAAAAACTCAACTTTCTCAGCCACATTAAAAACCTCAAAACCTCTTGCCAGAAAGCTCTGAATATTCTGCGGGCCGTAGCACACACTGACTGGGGCGCTGATAAGAAAACTTTGCTGCACCTCTACAGGGCCTTGGTCCGTTCCAAACTGGATTATGGTTGTGCTGTGTACGGCTCTGCAAGACCGTCTTACCTAAAACTCTTGGACCCTATCCACCATCAAGGGCTTCGTCTCTGTCTTGGAGCATTCCGCACCACCCCTGTGTACAGCCTGTACGCAGAGGCAGGTGAACCCTCACTGTCCAACCACAGGCTGAAACTGTCTTTGAATTATTATATCAGACTGTTCTCAGAACCAGAAAACCCTGCTTATTACTGTGTTTTTGACCCTCCGTTCCAAAGTAAATTTGAAAACAACCCTAACTGTATTCCGCCGTTTGACTGTCGGGCGGTGTTGCCCTTCTCATACATAAAACTCTGCTGTATAGTCCTGTCGCTCTGACTACCTCCCTTCAGGCTGTAGCTGCGAGAGTCACTCTCCACAAGACTGTGACAATCTGCTCGCTTTATCTACCACCTTCTGTCCCGGTTTGTCGTCAGGACCTTGTCAGTCTGATAGGAGAACTTCCTCGACCTTTTTTGCTGTTGGGTGACTTTAACGGTCACAATCCTCTTTGGGGTAATGTCAGTTCGTCATCCAGAGGTCTGCTTATTGAGGATGTCCTTTCTGATTTTGACCCACTCTTCCACAGGTTCACTTTCGTGTTTAGATTTGTCGATTTGTGACCCCTCTCTGGTCCTGGACTATGAGTGGCCTGTCCATGACGATCTGCACGGAAGTGACCATTTCCCTGTCCTTTTACAACCCGTAATAACTGAAAACGTCTCTGTCTCGCAACATCTAAATTATAAGAAGGCAAACTGGGATCTATTTGCAACCACTATTTCCAAGGAATTCCAGGACACTGATTTTCTTCAGAGTCCAGACCCAGCAGAATCTCTGACTAACACTGTGATCAAATGTGCTAAAACCTGTACTAAACCTGTATTCCAGTGTCTTCCGACAAACTCCAAATGCCAAAAACACCCTGGTTCGATTCAGACTGCCAACAAGTTTCAAAAGATTGCAAACGGGCTCAGCGTCGGGTATACCAACGACCTTCGGGTCCCAACGCTCGAGCCCATCAGAAACTCTGTGCCAAATCGAGACACACTTTTAAAATCAGTAAACGTCAGTCCTGGAGAAGCTTCTGCTCCAGGCTGACATCTAAAACTTCCAAGAAAAAAGTGTGGAACATCATTAAGAAAATCAAAGGGGTACCAGCCACCGTGGCGAAGTGGTTAGCGTCGCGGACTCCCAGCTGGGAGGTCGTGGGTTCGAATCCCATCAGAGTCATGTGAGTTTTTCTGCCCTGACCGGTCCCTACCCAGAGTTGAGTTTGCTGCGGACTCAGTTGGGAAGACTGGGACCACACAGTCTAGTTTCATCCACTTAATGGATGCGTTTCTGAGAGTGTTGCTCAAATTTCCTGACCAACACTGCAGGTGCCTGTATCTCTCGGGCCTGGTTGACGCCGGGATATATTATGAAAGGAAGCGTAGAGTACAGCCCTGTCATGTAGTCTCAGACCGAAATGGAAATCCGTAGCATCATCTTCATCATCCTCATTCTCATTGATCAGCATTAAAAAAAAAAAAAAAAGTCTCAAATTCTGTGGCCCATCATGCCCTGCTCTCATGGTGACCTCAGTTTCGATATCCTCTCCACGTCTGTGGTCTAGGTTTGGTTCCGTCGGGGTCACCGGTATCGGCGAGTCCATGGGGGCTGTCGTTGGACGGATGTGGTGGTGCCCTCCGGAGGGAGAGCTCACTCACGCCGGCTCCGCGACTAAGCAATTATTGTCGTCAGTAAGGGGCTTAGTAGGTGGTGTCCTGCGTATGTTAGATCAGAACAGGCGCCACTGAACACTACCGAAGTGACTCGGCAGCAGTGCAGTGTCTCCTCCGGTGGGTTGCCTCTTGACGGCTTGACATTGACTGCTCCCTGTGGATTGCCTGTGCAGGGGCTCCGGCGGGGCCGACCGGGCTGTGGCTGTGGACGGGGTCGGAATGAGCGGCGTGGGTGCACTGCCTCTGAGGTGGCGCAGAGGTTGGGACAGCAAAAAATAAATAAATAAAAATAAAATATAAAAAAAAATTTCAAAGGGAAGAACACCTGTTCCACTGTGAACCATCTCCAGTTTTCTGACTCTTTAATAACAGAGAAAAAAGCAGTTGCTAATCTGCTTGCTTCAACCATTGAAAAGAATTTCTCCTTCTAACAAATCGGCCAGTTTTGTCAAAAACAAAGCCCTTAAAGAAAAATCACCCTGCAACTTTTCGTCAAACAACATGGAAGACTACAATCTTCCTTTCACGTTAAATGAACTGAAATCTGCCTTACTTTCTTGCAGTGATTCCTCTCCAGGTTTAGATGAAATCCATTATAAACTGTTGAAACATCTTCCGCAAAAAGGTCTGAACATACTGCTACATGTATACAACCATGTGTCGACTACTGGTTTCTTTCCACCTTCTTGGCGAAAAGCCCTTATTATTCCCATTCCCAAACCTGGAAAAGATCTTTCAACCCATCAAACTACCGTCCCATAGCTTTGACCAGCTGTGTCTGTAAATTGATGGAGAAAATAGTCAATGCTAGACTCATGTGGAAACTGGAAACCGATGGCCTTTTGGCGAAAGAACAGTGTGGTTTCCGCAAACATCGGACTACAGTTGACCATTTGATTCGTCTGGAATCTACACTTCGGAACGCCTTTTTGAACAAACAGCATGCAGTGGCAATTTTCTTTGACTTGGAGAAGGCCTACGATACCACCTGGAAGTCGGGGATACTTCATGATCTCCATGATCTTGGTTTTCGAGGTCATCTTCCACTTTTCATACAAAATTTTTTGGCAGAACGACAGTTTCAGGTCCGGGTTGGCACCACTGTCTCTGATGTTCACGAGCAGGAGTTGGGTGTTCCACAGGGGAGCATACTGTCTCCTGCCCTCTTTAGCATCAAGATCAACAACATTGTGAAATCAGTTCAGCAGGGTTCAGACTGCTCATTGTTTGTGGATGATTTTGCTGTCTACGCAACTGGAAGCCTGTACCCGAGTATCCAGCGCAGGCTCCAGCTTTGTGTGGATAAAATCCATCAGTGGGCGGATGAAAACGGTTTCACCTTTTCTCCTACAAAGATACAGTGTATTCACTTCCATAATTTCTGTCAGTTTTTTCCAGATCCTGAAATTCAAGTAGGGAAATCTCCCATTCCAGCTGTCAAAGAGGCCAAATTTCTAGGAGTTATTTTTGACCAGAAACTGAACTTTCTCAGCCACATTAAAAACCTCAAAACTGCTTGCCAGAAAGCACTGAATATTCTGCGGGTCGTAGCGCACACTGACTGGGGCGCTGATAAGAAAACTTTGCTGCACCTCTACAGAGCCTTGGTCCGTTCCCCCTCCGGGGGTTGCGACCTTGTCGTGGTCGGAGGGCTTGCGTGGTCCAGTGATCCCTTAGGCTTTGCTGGCGGGGGCATCAATACTTTAAGATAGGCTGGGGTTTTTTTTAAACTGCTTCTAGGTCCGAAAAGCCAAGATGCTGTCTGGCCTAAGCATAACGTGGTAAGGAGTTGATGCCCCTGGTAGGGCTTCCCATGTCAGATAGGCTAAGGGTGAGGATCCTGACTAAGAGTAACCCGCCTTTCTCCTTTTCTTGTTTTCTGCCTTCCTTATTTGGCCCTTTTCTATCTTCGTCTCCCCTTCAAGTCTTCTTTTCCACACTCCTTTTCTCTCTGTGGTCTCCTTAAGATCCGCCGTGTTTGCCGTGCGGTGCGACCTGTGTCGGAGGGGAATGAGATCCTGGTGATTGAGAGGGCCAGCGCTCTCAACACATCACTTTGGCTCGGACCTCTCCTAGACAGGGAGTACACTTTGGCCCGGGTGTACTAATCGGCTCCCCTTCTTGGGGCTGGGTCAAGACAGACAGTCCCCCTACTGGCCAAGTAAACCCCTGCAGTGCTCAGCTCTCTGTTCCCGGGAGTTGAGCATGATCAGGGGGGATAGGGTTGGTGGCTTCTGTTTGTCGTATGTCTCTCCCGAAGCCTGGAAGGGGTCAAGACATTGGTTTCTTGGCCCTGGCCCCTTAGTTGGACTCCAAGGTGGGTGGGTAAGGGAGAGATGAAGCATCATAAATTTACTATGGCTTTTTCAAAAAACATTCCCCCCAAGAAGAAAAGGAAGGCAGCTTCCCCTATTTCAGGGGATTTTGATACTGACAGTGATTCTGATACAGAGGTTAGACAGAAGACAGGTTTCTGGGCTTCCTGGCTCGTCATGGAAGGGACGGAGCAGGAAAGACCCCTTTCAGCTCTGAGCCCTTTTGCTATTCAAAAGGGCTTTCAAGGTATAGCAGGTGACCCTCGGTCCATCAAGAGGTTGAGGAATGGTTCGTTTCTTATTCAGTGTAAATCACCAAAACAATCTGAACAGCTGCTGAAGGCAACGAAACTTGTGGACAGGGAGATCAGGGTAACTCCCCACAAACAATTGAATTCATCAAAAGCCGTGATTCGCTGCCGGGATTTATCTGGTGTATCAGAGGCAGAAATTAAGACGGAGCTGGCGTCCCAGGGTGTGACGGAGGTGCGCAGGGTGACGGTAAAGAAAGGCTCAGAGAGAGTGGCCACCAACACCCTCTTTCTGACCTTCTGCAACCCTGTGCTGCCTCCGGTCATCAAAGTTGGTTACTTGAATGTTCGTGTTCAGTTATATGTTCCGTCCCCGTTGAGGTGCTTCAGGTGCCAGAAGTTTGGCCATGTCAGGGACCGCTGTTCAGGGCAAGAGGTATGCGGTGTTTGCTGCAAGGCAACCCATGATGGGCCGTGTCAAGATCCGGCACATTGTGCTAACTGCGGTGGCAACCATCCCTCCTCTTCACGAAACTGTCCTCTTTGGATTCAGGAATCCGCTATTCAAAGAATAAAAACTGAAAAGAAAATTTCCTTTTTTGAGGCCCGCAAGCAGGTTGTGGGCAGTCAGACGCCGACAGCCTCTTCCTATGCTTCGGCTGTAAAGAAAGTTCCCACAATTCCCACTCGATCAGTCTGCTGTCAGACTGATGACTTTACGTTTTCGAAGAGACTGCAAGGAAGAACTGTCAACTCTGGTGGAAGCAGGTCCACCACCTTCCAACCCAAAATGACTGCCCCTGGTGGAGGCAAAAAATCCGCCACCCCTCAGACTGCCCAGCAGTCTACAACATCTGCTGCTGGGCAGATTAAAAAACCAGCAATTCCCCCTCGAACTCCTCTGTCCAGTGCCCGTGCGGGCAAGGGAGTTCAACCCAGTGTGGAGATGGTGGAGATGAGGAAGAAGCCTCCACCGTCTCCCAAATCCAGACCTCCTTCTTCACCTGTTGGCAAGTCTGCCAGCAGGTCTGAAGACCAACACAGTCCAGTACAAACCTCAAATAAATTTACACCTTTAGCACCAGACGTTGAAGAGGAGATGACCTGATCTCTCTCCTTTTCGCCCTCTGCACCATGGATAATACAATATTCCATTGCAATATGCGTGGACTAAATTCCAACTTTGAGGAGCTGCAGCTTTTGTGCCAATCTATAAAACCTTCCGTCGTGGCTGTTCAGGAAACTCAAATTCAAAGCCAGAAGACCTTTACTCTTTCTGGCTTTAATATTCTTTCAAATCCTGCACAACCATCCACGTTGGGACGGTTGGGCGGTGTTGCCCTTCTCATACACAAAACTCTACTGTATAGTCCTGTCGCTCTGTCTACCTCCCTTCAAGCTGTTGCTGCGAGAGTCACTCTCCACAAGACTGTGACAGTCTGTTCTCTTTATTTACCTCCTTCTGTCCCGGTTTGTCGTCAGGACCTTGTCAGTCTGATAGAAGAACTTCCTCGACCTTTTTTGCTGTTGGGTGACTTTAACGGTCACAATCCTCTTTGGGGTAGTGTCCGTACGTCATCCAGAGGTCTGCTAATTGAGGATGTCCTTTCGGATTTGGATTTGTGTTGTCTGAACGACGGATCTGCAACTTACCTCCACTCTTCCACAGGTTCACTTTCGTGTTTAGATTTGTCGGTTTGTGACCCCTCGCTGGTCCTGGACTATGAGTGGTCTGTCCATGACGATCTGCACGGAAGTGACCATTTCCCTGTCCTTCTACAACCTGTAATAACTGAACACGTCTCTGTCTCTCAACATCTAAATTATAAGAAAGCAAACTGGGATCTAATTGCAGCCACTATTTCTAAAGAATTCCAGGACACAGACTTTCTTCAGAGTCCGGACCCAGCAGAATCACTGACAAACACTATGATCAAGTGTGCTAAAGTTTGTATTCCAGTGTCTTCCGATAAACTTCAAATGCCAAAAACACCCTGGTTTGATTCAGACTGCCAACAAATTTCCAAAGTTCGAAAACGGGCTCAGCGTCAGGTATACCAACGACCTTCGGGTCCCAACGCTCGAGCCCATCAAAAACTCCGTGCCAAATCGAGACACACTTTTAAAATCAGTAAACGTCGGTCCTGAAGAAGCTTCTGCTCCAGGCTGACATCGAAAACTTCCAAGAAAAAAGTGTGGAACATCATTAAGAAAATCAAAGGGAAGAACACCTGTCCCACTGTGAACCATCTCAAGTTTTCAGACTCTTTAATATCAGACAAAAAAGAAGTTGCTAATCTGCTGGCTTCAACCATTGAAAAGAATTCCTCCTCTTCTAACAAATCAGCTACTTTTGTCAAAAACAAAGCCCTAAAAGAAAAATCACCCTGCAACTTTTCGTCCGACAACATGGAAGACTACAATCTTCCTTTCACGTTAAACGAGCTGAAATCTGCCTTACTTTCTTGCAGCGATTCTTCTCCAGGTATGGATGAAATTCATTATCAACTGTTGAAACATCTTCCGCAAGAAGGTCTGAACATACTGCTACAGGTATACAACCATGTGTGGACTACAGGTTTCTTTCCACCCTCTTGGCGGAAAGCCCTTATTATTCCCATCCCCAAACCTGGAAAAGATCTTTCTAATCCATCAAACTACCGTCCCATAGCTTTGACCAGCTGTGTCTGCAAATTGATGGAGAAAATGGTCAACGCTAGGCTCATGTGGAAACTCGAAACCGATGGCCTTTTGGCGAAAGAACAGTGTGGTTTCCGCAAACATAGGACTACAGTTGACCATTTGATTCGTCTGGAATCTACACTTAGGAACGCCTTTCTGAACAAACAGCATGCAGTGGCAATTTTCTTCGACTTGGAGAAGGCCTACGATACCACCTGGAAGTCGGGGATACTTCATGATCTCCACGATCTGGGTTTTCGAGGTCATCTTTCGCGCTTTTTATTCAAAATTTTTTGGCAGAACGACAGTTTCAGGTCCGGGTTGGCACCACTCTCTCTGATGTCCACGAGCAGGAGTTGGGTGTTCCACAGGGGAGCATACTGTCTCCTGCCCTCTTTAGTATTAAAATCAACAACATTGTTCAATCAGTTCAGCAGGGTTCAGACTGCTCATTGTTTGTGGATGATTTTGCTGTCTACGCAACTGGAAGCCTGTACCCGAGTGTCCAGCGCAGGCTCCAGCTTTGCGTAGATAAAATCCATCGGTGGGCAGATGAAAACGGTTTCACCTTTTCTCCAACAAAGACGCAGTGTATTCACTTCCATCATTTCCGTCAGTTTTTTCCAGATCCTGAACTTCAAGTAGGGAAATCTCCCATTCCAGCTGTTAAAGAGGCCAAATTTCTGGGAGTCATTTTTGACCAAAAACTTAACTTTCTCAGCCATATTAAAAATCTCAAAACTGCTTGCCAGAAAGCACTGAATATTCTGCGGGTCATAGCGCACACCGACTGGGGCGCTGATAAGAAAACTTTGTTGCACCTCTACAGAGCCCTGGTCCGTTCCAAACTGGACTACGGTTGTGCTGTGTACGGCTCCGCACGATCTTCTTACCTCAAACTCTTGGACCCTATCCACCATCAAGGGCTTCGTCTCTGTCTTGGAGCGTTCCGCACCACCCCTGTCTACAGCCTGTACGCAGAGGCTGGTGAACCTTCACTGTCCAACCGCAGGCTGAAACTGTCTTTGAATTATTACATCAGACTGTTCTCGGAACCAGAAAACCCTGCCTATGACTGTGTCTTTGACCCTCCGTTCCAAAGTAAGTTTGAAAACAACCCTAAATGTATTCCGCCGTTTGGTCTTCGTATGCAGCCTCACATGCGGAATGCAGGTCTAGACCTAGGTGTAGTATCTGATTTTTCCAAGTTTCCGGATCAACCACCGTGGACCTTCTTCACACCAGAGATTCGTTTTGATCTTGCAGCTTTTCGCAAAGAGTCTACCAGCTCTCTGGCGTACAAGGCATTGTATGCTGAGCTCTGTTTGAAATTCCCATCCTGTCAAAAAGTTTTTACTGACGGTTCCAAGTCTGAAGACGGAGTGGCCTGTGCAGCCTATTGCCCTGGGGCTCATTCTCAGATACTGTTGGAACATATTCATTCAGATGCTTCTGTCTATTCTGCTGAACTTACTGCTCTGGTTTTGGCTTTGAAGATAATCTCACATTCTTCAAAGAGGGACTTTTTGGTTCTGTCGGATTAGCTGTCAGCTTTGGAGGCCATAGCTGGCTGCAACCTTCAGCATCCAGAACTTTTACTTTTTTTTGAACTTTTTAGTAAGTTGAAGGCGGACGGTTACAACATTACTCTTGCTTGGGTTCCTGGTCATGTTGGCATCGGCGGGAACGAAATGGTTGATCGTTTAGCCAAGAACGCCACAAGAGAGAAACTGTCCAACACTTCTATCCCCTGCTCAGATGTGAAACCCAAAATTAACGATTATGTGAGAGACCTCTGGCAGGAGGATTGGAACACACAGACGAATAACAAACTCTTTCAGATCCGTCCAAACCTTAACCCAATGCCTACCGGATCGACGAGATCGACCGCAAGATTTCCTCTTTCTGAATACCGGATCGACCGAGATCGACCGCTGAATACTCGGTCAACGACTTTCGCTTTCACCATCGCATATCCCAGAATGCAATTGCGACAGAAGAGTCTTCCGGTACTTCCGTTTCTGGACGCCATTTTGGTTTTTGTTGCATGAGTTTTGGTGGAGTAGTTTCGCTGCTGTGAATTTTCAAAGTTCGGCTTTTTTTTGCGAAGATTTTCTGGGAAAATGGCGGATCAAGTAACTATGCAACTTGCAGAATTCATTTTCTGAAGTGATATTGATGAAGAGAGCGTATTTGCGGGCTACACTCTTGAAGAAGATTTGAAGCAAGACGATTCGGACGTCAATCTTGACCTAGTTATGAATAAAGATCGACTGCTGACTGATTTTGAGGCCGGAATCAATAATGATTCAGGCGATGATAATGACGATGTCGAATAGCCCATTGCTGCTGGGCCCAGACCCCCAAAAAAGAAAATTCGAAAAAACAAAACTTGCTAGAGATTCTTTAATTCTTGACTGGAGTGGTTGGCTACAAGAAGTGAAGCCCCCCAAAAGTTTCCCTTGTTTTGATAGCCAGGAAACCGGGTCAGTCAGTGGGTGTGTCCCACGATTTGCCTGTAGGAGCATCACCTTTAGCTTTTTGATTTCAGAAGAATTTTGGCAGACTTTTAACGAGAAACAAATTTATTTGCTGCACAAAAGCAAGCAGAAAAGGATGAACATAAACTCTGGCCTGAAATAAAAACTGCCTGTTTATCAAAAAGCAAAGAGGAGCCGGACAAGAGGTACATCATCACCACAGTGTGTGTGTGTTGGGGGGGGGGGGGGGGGGGGGGGGGTTGCTCAGTGCACTTGTGCAAAAGCACATTTTTGTTGAATTCCATCACAATCTAAAGCCCAGTATTCAGTAATCTGTTCTTGTTATTTTTTCCCCTCAGTAGTTAGAAGACAAATCTTCTTGTATGTGATGCCTTCAGTTTAACAAAATTGTTGAAGTTTGGGTTGTTGTTTTTTGCTTCACAATAAAAGTTGATTATTTAGTGTGCATGCCATACAGAATGACTTTATTTTGTTCCTGAAGGTTTCAGTACTTTGTTTAGACTTGGAAAATCACTCTGTGCTCCTAATCCATGATGTTCTGTGGGTACAGTGAATTTAGGGAAAATTGTTTTAGCACTGAGAATACCAAAGTACAGTTAGTCTGTTCGTTTGTTTTTTTTTCCCTCGTGTACCAGTTCACTATATGTGGGGGGAAATGGCTGTTTTGGATGGAGTGATGTCTTTGAATTTTTTTCATTACTTTTACAGAATAGATAAGTTAAAAACAAATTTTCTATTGAGGTTTCTTTATGGCAAGTGTGTATGTGTTGCGGAGTTACCTCTCTTGGCATGGTATTCTCATAGTCATATAGCACAAAGTCATGCGGTAGGCAGAGGGTTAAGGACTTCCTCCCATCTACGTCGGGAGGTCGTAAAGAAGAAACGGTTCTGTGCCGGCTGCACACCGGCCATTCGTATTTTACCCATTCTTACCTTTTAAAGAGTGAAGAAGCTCCGTGGTGTATTCCATGTCATGCGCCACTCACAATGAAACATGTTCTTTTAGAGTGTTGGGACTTGCACGATGTGAGACACAAACATTTTACAGCGGAGTCCATGAAGATCCTGTTCAGGGATGTCCCACCTGATGTGATCCTTGAGTTTTTGAGAGAGATTAACATTTTTCATCTGATTTAAGATTTTACGGAAGAAAGATTTTTAATGCAATTTCTGGTGCGTTTCTAGACGATGTCATTTAATGAGATGCGTGAAAGGTTTTTTTTTTTTTTTTTTTTTTAATGACTGGTGAGTTGATTTTAACGTGGTGACAGCCCTGATGTGGCCCTTTGCGGTCGGCTGGGCTATAAGCAACATTATCTTATCTTATCTTATCTTGGTCCGTTCCAAACTGGACTACGGTTGTGCTGTGTACGGCTCTGCAAGATCGTCTTACCTCAAACTCTTGGACCCTATCCACCATCAAGGGCTTCGTCTCTGTCTTGGAGCATTCCGCACCACCCTGTGTACAGCCTGAACGCAGAGGCAGGTGAACCTTCACTGTCCAACCGCAGGCTGAAATTGTCTTTGAATTATTATATCAGACTGTTCTCGGAACCAGAAAACCCTGCCTATGGCTGTGTCTTTGACCCTCCGTTCCAAAGTAAATTTGAAAACAACCCTAAATGTATTCTGCCATTTGGTCTTCGTATGCAGCCTCACGTGTGGAATGCAGGTCTAGACCTAGGAGTTGTGTCCGATTTTTCCAAGTTTCCGGATCAGCCTCCGTGGACCTTTATTACACCAGAGATTCATTTTGATCTTGCAGCTTTTCGCAAAGAGTCTACCAGCTCTCTGGCGTACAAGGCATTGTATGCTGACCTCTGTTCAAAATTCCCATCCTATCAAAAAGTTTTCACTGACGGTTCCAAGTCTGAAGATGGAGTGGCCTGTGCAGCCTATTGCCCTGGGGCTCCTTCTCAGATACTGTTGGAACATATACATTCAGATGCTTCTGTCTATTCTGCTGAACTTACTGCTCTGGTTCTGGCTTTGAAGATAATCTCACAATCTACGAAGAGGGACTTTCTGGTTCTGTCGGATTCGCTGTCAGCCTTGGAGGCCATAGCTGGCCGCAACCTTCGGCATCCAGAACTTTTACATTTCTTTGAACTTTTTAGCAAGTTGAAAGCGGATGGTTACAACATTATTCTGGCTTGGGTTCCTGGTCATGTTGGCATCGGCGGGAACGAAATGGTTGATCGTTTAGCCAAGAATGCCACAAGAGAGAAATTGTCCAACATATATATCCCCTGCTCAGATCTGAAACCTAAAATTAACGATTATGTGAGAGACCTCTGGCAGGAGGATTGGAACACACAGACGGATAACAAACTCTTTCAGATCCGTCCAAACCTTAAGGAGTTCCTCCAATCTGCGTCTGGTGGTCGTAAAGAAGAAACAGTTCTGTGCCGGCTGCACACCGGCCATTCGTATTTTACCATTCGTACCTTTTAAAGAGTGAAGAAGCTCCGTGGTGCATTCCATGTCATGTGCCACTCACAATGAAACATATTCTTTTAGAGTGTTGGGGCTTGCATGATGTGAGACACAAACATTTTACAGCGGAGTCCATGAAGATCCTGTTCAGGGATGTCCCGCCTGACGTGATCTTTGAGTTTTTGAGAGAGATTAACATTTTTCATTTGATTTAAGATTTTACGGATGAAAGATTTTTAACGAAGTTTCTGGTGCGTTTCTAGAAGATGTCATTTAAAGAGATGTGTAAAAGATTTTTTTTTATTTTATTTTATTTTTTAAATGACTTGTGAGTTGATTTTAACAGGGTGACAGCCCTGATGTGGCCCTTTGCGGTCGGCTGGGCTATAAGCAGCATTATCTTATCTGTATCTGAATTGTCCTTTGCTCCTGTTTTTAGCGGTTAAAGAATTCTGTTTTTGTTTTCATAAGATTGGAAGTTTGCCTGTGACAGCTCTCTTAACAGTGGACATGTGCATGCTTTATACAGGATTGTGGTGTTTTTTTTTTGTCTCATCTGAAATGAAAAAAAATTATCCTTGTAAGTGTTTGTGCATAAATGAACATTTGCATCAAGTTACATGAAGATGAGGCCTTAATGTATTGTGAAATGTTTATATTTAGTTTCTACTCTTAACAGGTTATGGACATTTGAGATGAAAGTGGTTTGTGATGTGATGGCTTTCAGTGTCTGCCCTTAGAATTTACCAAAGTAAGTCCCATAACACCAGATCAAAAGCTGAAATTCTGATTGACCCTTCTGCTGTTAGAACAGGTCACAAACAATAAAAAGCAAGCCAATCCGCACATAGTGTAGACAAAGCTTAGGAGAAGATCAGTGTACTTCCACTGTTCTACCCTCCATATTGCCATTAAGTGGATGAAATGTTTGCACCATACTCCTCCAGCTAAGCGACCAACAATCACCCCTTCTTTCTGACATCAGTTCAACATGTGCTGTGATGTTGAAGAGAGTTGCGATCAGGTAACTAATGATGTTTGATCAAGGCCAACATGCGGCCCTTTGCGGTCGGCTGGGCTATAAGCAGCATTATCTTATCTTATGTGGGATGGGAATATGAAATGAAGCATTTACAGTTAGTATTTGCTCTTACAGGTTACAGAAATGAGATGGATATTCATGATGTTGCTTTCTCTGACATGTTAGAGTTATGAGGAGGATGTGTGTTGTTTGTTATGGCAGTTGGTGCTGAGCAATGGCTGTATTGCCAGTGTGATGGTCAGCGGTCATTCAGGAGATGTGGAAAAAATCTTCATTGACAAGTCTATTGTTGGCAAATTCAGCAGTGAAACTGTTTGTGATGGTAGGTTCTCTGTCTTTTTTCTTCCTACTTTTTCTTGATTTTCCTTAGGTGTTGTTGCTCAGATTGTGTGTGTGTGTGTGTGTGTGTACAGTCAAAAGTATGAACATTTTTACACAAAAATCTTGTTCAGAGATGTTCAACCTGGTGTGATGTTTTAATCCTTCTAGATGTTGATTGTATTTGTTTTAGATCAGTCTTTTAATGGATGAGGTGAACTGGTTTTGAATTTTAGACTTGGCATTTAATTGGCTGTTGTAACTTACTTCCTGCCCTGAAGTGATCTCACCGCCCAACTAGGTTATAAACAACATCATTTGTTTCTCTCTCTCTCTCTCTCTCTCTCTCTCTCTCTTTCAGTGTGTATTTGCATGTGTGTGTGTGTTTCTCTCTCTCTTTTTTCAGTGTGTCGAACAATTAAGCAGTGGGGGAAAACAAGTGCACACTCTTTTTCAGTGTGTATTTGTGTGTGTGTGTGCATGCGTGCGTTCGTTCGTGCGTGCGTGTGCGCACTACGGATGTATTCATGTTTACTGAAGTGTACTATATCTGTGTATTTGCAGCACAGTATATTGTAGATAATAAATAGGTATTGATCGGTATGTTGACAGTATTCTTGACAGACCAGTATATGGTGGCTTGTCATGCTGATCTTCCTCGTCTTGATTATGTACATTTCACACGCCGGCCTCCAATTATGGAGGCTGCCAAACGCCTTGAGAAACTGTCGACCTGGGAACCCAAGGTATGTTAACCGCGCAGAGTTGGAGTCATAGTGGTGCTTCCGCATTCATATTCATTCTGGTTTATATTTCTTGTGGTCATTGGTAGAGATATGAACATAAAATGTTGTAGAGCAGATGCAAAGCCCACCTCTATACAGAAGAGTGTGGACATGCTCCTAAAGAGAATTCTTTTTGCTGATTGATCCATCTCAGTTTTGCATCATTATGAATTGCATGAGAACAAGTCCATGTAGGCAAGTCTGTATCTGCTAAATCTTGAGGCCAAAGTGCACAGAGAATTAGAATAATTCATAAATAATAAATGAATCAAGTCAAGAAAAGTGAATGGTTGCATGGGACACTTCTGATACAGACTAGACTATTCGTTTATCACCAATAGACAAGTCTTATGATTGTCTGATCCCTATCCTCAGAGAATGAAGGGAGTGAAGTTGTGATGTCTGGATTTTACACCCATTAGCTGCAGTTGGTTGGCAGTGTTCAGTAGTTGTCTGTGATTGCTGTGTTTCTTCCCTTCACAAATTTAGTCTGTATTTGAAATGGGTAGTAAATACACAATTAGAGATCTGCAAGTGTAAACATACAAAGACGTTCCAGTTTTCTCTCTCTTCTTATCGTTACATTACTTTCCGAATCAAGGGAACAGTGATCTACAGACTGGGAAAAAAATAATACATTAAGAACTGACTTGATCATTTTACATTGAGAACTGACTTAATCATTTAAGAATAGAGAACTGAGGAAATATTGAATTATAGGAAATAGAAATGTACTGCTTTTTGTACACCCACTTCTTATAGAACAGGGAGTACTTTACAATGGGAACAAAGAAATGCTGTCTGTGTGTCTGTCAGTGTGTCTGTCTGTCTGTCCGTGGTCAAAATGTGTTCCACTTGCTCCAGACAAAACTATGGGACCGATCTTTCTGAAAATTTGTAGGTATGTTCATTATGGGTCACAGATGATGCCTGATGTTTTATTTTACCGTTATAGCCGTTACTAACGGCCCATAACGGTTTTTCTTCTTTATGGAATATCTCAGAAAGTACTTGGCCGATCTTTCTGAAAATTTGTAGATATATTCATTATGGGTCATGGATGATGCTCGATATTTTACTGTTATAGCCGTTTCTAATGGTTATAATGGCCCATAACTTTACTAACGGCTATAATGGCCCATAACAGCTTTTCTTCTTTATGGAATATCTCGAAAAGTACTTGGCCGATCTTTCTGAAAATATGTAGGTATGTTCATTATGGGTCATGAATGATGCTCGATATTTTATTTTACCGTTATAGCTGTTACTAATGGTTATAATGGCCCATAACGTTTTTGTTTCTTCATAGAATATTTCGGAAAGTACTTGGCCGATCTTTCTGACAATTTGTAGGTATGTTCATTATGGGTCACAGATGATGCCCTATGTTTTAGTTTACCGTTATAGCTGTTACTAATGGCTATAACGGCCCATAACTTTGCTAATGGCTATAATGGCCCATAATGGGGTTTTTTCTTTATGGAAAATCTCAGAAAGTACTTGGCTGATCTTTGTGAAATTTTGTAGATATGTTCATTATGGGTCACAGATGATGGCCGTTACTAACGGCTATAACGGCCCAAAATGGTTTTTCCTCTTTATGGAATATCTCACGCATATTCAAGATAAACCGGGAGTACGTTTATATGCTTTGCATCTTGTTTTTTGCTTATACTGTTCTCTTACCTGAACAGATTTGGTCATTTCAGAATAAAGGTTTAATGAAATACTTAATTGTAGGAAACAGCTATTTGATCTTTTTTGTTTGTTTTGTTGTTGTTATTTTTTCATACACTGTTCTTTTATTTTGGCTTTTGGTCTGTGGTCAAGAGAAAATGACCATACCAGCCTAAAATGTACCTGTTTTATTTCAAATGAGTGGGATTTTTCAGGAAAAAGAAAAGTGAACTGTAACAAAGAGAAATGTGGAAATGATGACATTGCAAAGTTTTTCTTTTGCCATTCCTTGCATCTCTTCTCTCTCATCAAGCACATTGCCTTTATTGATTGTTCGGTTAGTAGAGACAGGAGAGAGGATGTCAAGAAAAAGTGAGTGTATTGGCTTCAGAGTCAACCATTGGATTCATATGATTAAATTCAGTAAAATGAATGGATGGTGTAATCGCAACAGTGAGACATGTAACCACTTGCTTTGTTCCAAAGCTGATGTGGCCCTTTGCGGTCGGCTGGGCTATAAGCAACATTATCTTATTTTTGTTCCAAAGAAGCGTTTTTTTAAAAAGTGATTTTAATTATCAGACACTAGTGCAATTATTTTGTCGTATTGATTGTTGTATTAAGTAATGATACCCAGTGTTTCACATGGTTTTGCTTGGTTTTATAGACTTTCGCAGGATTTCACATTTAATCAAGAATTTCTGATGTTGGCTGAAGACTCCAGAAAGGGTGCACACACAGTGGGGAAAAAAAAGGAATTTTACTACTGAAAGTAGTTTTGTGATATACTTACCAGTCCAAACAAACGCCTTACCCCCACTAAGCGTGGAACAACGTCGTACATCCGGATTCATATGAAAGATTAAAAATGGAGAGCGGGAAGCTAATTGTACCCTTTAATGAACAAGCCAATTATAATGATAATAATGAGGACAATTTCTATAGCGCCCATCCAAACAACGTAGGCTACAGGGCACTATAAGTTTTAACAATTCAACATCTAAAAAATATAAGCAGAAACACACGCACACACACGCACGCACGTACACAGCACACTCGTGCGCACACATGCACACACATATACACACACACACACACACACACACACACTGGAACATAATGTTGCATACATAAACACACTATATGACCGGTGAACAGCTCATTTCTACTCAAGCAAAGTGTGCAAGTGACATGTAGTAATTTAGTAATATTTCAGGTGGTATCCTGCAACTGGCGTTTGAACAGATACGTTTTAAGTGCAGACTTTAAAGTGGGAAGGAGGGGGCATAATGTAGATGGAAAGGTAGTGAATTCCAGAGTATTGCCGCAGAAAATGAGAATGTTCTAGAACCGTGCTTCTTTCGGTTTTATGAGGGAATTCGAAAAATTCAGTCATCAGAGGTAGAACGGAGGGGATGTGTAGGAAAATAAATTTCGAAGCGATCAGAGAGATCGGTAGGCACTTCACCTGTGATAACCTTATATCAATAGACAGTAGGATAATCTCCCTTAGTGAGTTCAAACTACTACTCCTGAGTGAGTGTATTCAGTTTTCACCCCTTTTCCGCAGTGCGGGGAGGGGGGACGGTGTCCTAGTGTTTTGACAGTTAAGTACATCATGAAACTACTTCTGGTAGTAACATTCCTTTTCTTCATACTTACCTATACAAACAAATGCCTGAATATTGAAAAGGGTAGTGGGAATTCTCACCCGAGAAATCCAAAACTCCGTCTCATAGTGGTCATCAATATCCAGCCAGCTGCCTGATATCTGTCAGTGACTGCGATGCTCTGCCAGAGGGTGTAACTGGTGGAATGAGCCTGGATTGTATGTGCCCTGATATCATCTCTGTGGGGAAGAGGTTTCATCCATAGACATAAGCCAGATGGATGACCTGCCTAAGCCAGAAGCTTATCATGTAGGGTCTGACAGCAGCATCCAACCTGTCGCACTATAACCGCATCTCACAGGAGCCTATGTCCTCTGAAGATACTCCTTCAGTGGCCTGATGGGACAGTAAACATGCTCCACCTTCAGTCGTCTGGGTCTGTGGAGACAAGGCTATTTCAGGGGCCGCTCTTCTGACTTTGCATTCATGGCATATGGACAACATGACTGAGCCATCATCATGTCACTTCAAGGATTGTGGGTCCCTGGAGGTGGCATGGATCTTGCTAACCTTTTTTTTCTTCTTTTTTAAAAAAATAAATCTTTTTAATCCCTTCAGCAAGATCATCATGAACATGTATATGAACACATGATAAATCATATGAAACAATCAAAAATTCCTCACACATTCAGTCACTGTCTACAACATACATTTGTTTAAACAATTGGCTTATGATGTACATAATAATTCAAATTTGTATCGAATAATTTGTGCCGTTAATTATGTTATAAACTGCTTATTTGTCTAAGACTGAATAAAGAATTTCATACCTCACAATCAAGTGATCTGTGAGTAAATGAAAGAAAATACAGTTTCAGTATTGTATGTATGTTTTTGTCTAAGACTGAATAAAGAATTTCATACCTCACAATCAAGTGATCTGTGAGTGAATGAAAGAAAATACAGTTTCAGTATTGTATGTATGTTTCATATGCTCAGTCTATGAAGGGTTTTTTTTTTAAAACTATTATATTGGACAAAAAGGACGAGCAGAAACAGAAAAAACAACATCAAACAAAGAAAACAAACCCAAGCATATATATACATACACATACACACACACATATATATGTATACACATTTACATATACACACATATCTATATAATATACACATACTCATACATACACACATACACATATACACACACACACAGATATACATACACACACACATACATATACATACACATATATACACCTACATACACACACACATACATATACCTAGACACATACATACACATACATATATACATACATACACATACACACACACATATATATATATATATATATAATATATATATATATATATATATATATATACATATACACACATATATAACACACATACACAAACGTATATATATATACACACACACATATATATATATATATATTTAGATTAAGTATTTCAATAGTTCAACAATTCTCAAAAAATGTACTCAGTCACAATCTAATAAACACAAAAAGAGACTAACAAAAAGACACACTCACACACACACGCACACACATACACAAATGTGTACCATTGTCAGTTGTTAAATTGGTGGGCACATTGAGAGACATTTCAAATGAACATCTACATCCTTAATATATTGTATATATGGATGGTGATAAAATATAAATTGCATTTGGAGTTTTGCTTCTTCAGTTACAGTCATTGTCTTTTCATTTGATACTCGACATTATTGTATTCAGCAAATCACTTTCCGTCCTTCTTATATTCCCATTTGCTCTTCCTATTTTAAATCTTATTTTCCCGGTACGTGTAAGTTCACACCACAATGATTTTCTACAGGTCAGATATCTCAATTCCATTTAAGATTTTCAGATTTAGAGCTCTGGATCTTGCTAACCTTGCAGGTCGAAGCCACGGTGACCAGAAAGTAGGCGATGGGCTCTAAGTCACCAGAGGCCAGATACCCTAGGACTAAGGGTACACTCCACTTGGGGCAAGGGCTTAGTCTCAGGGAACTCAAAGCAGCATAAGAGATCAATTCAATGTAAAAAAAAAAAAAAATCATGGCTAATGTCAGCATCCGGGCCCATAGCCTTAAAGTTGCAATAGCCGCCTGAAAATCTCACAAAGTACTACCTTCCTTCCTGAGATCTGGAGAGCCTCGAAAAAGTGTGCAACGTCTTCAACCAACCTCTCGAAGTGCAGGTCATCCTTCCTGAGATCTGGAGATCCTTGAAGTGTGCAAAGTCTTCAACCAACCTTTCAAAGTCCTGGCCTTCTGAACTTCCTTCCTGAGATCTGAAAATCCTCGAGGAAGTGTGCAGCATCTTCAACTAATTGCTTAAAGTGCTGGTCTTCCTTCCTAAGATCTGGAAATCCTCATGGAAGTGTGCAAAGTCTTTAGCCATGGCCAAAGCTGGGAAACGCCAGCCTGGGAACACCACTTAGCAAAGATCCTCATTTGTTATCAAATGGTTGGTCTTCACTCAGCCATTATCCTCCCCATGCATGAAGGGAGGAAACATCTCTGTTCAGAGGGGTATCTCCTGATGTAAGACATGGAGACAGAGGGACACAGTCACACTGTATTTGCATGACATCTTGCATTGGGCTGGAGCAGGAGATTGCTGCAAGAGAGAGGCAGACTGGGGCCTTCACCTATAATGGGGCTAGAAAAGGTTGATCCAATTGTTCGTCCATTTCAATGGGGAAATAAGTACCACCAGGCACTTCTTCCTTGGCACCTTTCTGTAGAGCTCTGGGATGAGTGGGGACGGAGAGAATGTGCATACAAACATTCCCTCCAAAAGGTCAATACGGCCATAGCCCATGCCACATGATCCAGTACCAATGACACAAAGACTGAAAGCTGTTGGTTCCATGGTCACATGGCATGGGAGGCCCCCAGGCACTGAAATATGGAATGGAAGACACGTTTGCTGTGCATCCACTCTGATGGGAGCATCAGACCACTCTTGGACAGAGTGTCTGCTAGCACATTCAGCTTGCTTAGAATGCCTAGCTTGCCTAGTGACCACTGAAGTGGGTGTTTCTTTCTTTTCCCTGTCTCTCTCTTTCTGTCCCTTCAGATGGAGGCCACACAGTGGCACGAGCTCTGCAGCTGCTGAGGCCAGAGCGATCATGATCTGTGTGTTATGACAGGAGACTACATCAGTAACAAAAGAGACTGAGCAAAAGGGCATGTCTTCTCTGTCCTGAAGTCCTGGAAGCCACATCAGACAGACATCCATCATGAAGTGCATCCTGGATGAATGAATTGTGGGAAGGGCCCAGCCCGATTTGTCCAGATTGATCAGAGGAGGGTAAGTGAGAGAAGCTGGTGCCTGCCCCACACTTGGACCACAGCAGTAAGACTTCCCTTTCAGTAGAGACATGGCACATATGTGAACTTCCAAAATTAACGCCTGCCACCCACTGCAAAAGCTGCCGGGTTGGCACTAAAAACAAAAAAAGAAAAAACCCAGAGCTGTCTGATCCGTCTCGTCATCATCATCATTATGCCCATTATGGAGCGTAGGCCATCGACGACCCTTCACCATCGCACTCTGTTCTGGGCTGTTTTGGCCATTTCAGTCCAGTTGGTCTCTCGTTGCTTCAGCTCCGCCTCAGTGTCTCGCCTCCAGCTGTTGCGAGGCCAGCCTCTCTTCCTCTTTCCCTGCGGGGTCCAGGTCAGGGCTTGGCGTGTGGTGCTGGACACTGGCTTCCTGAGGGTGTGTCTGATCCAGCCCCACTTCCTTCGCAGTATCTGCTTGGCCACCGGTTCCTGTCCCGCACGCTCCCACAGATCTTCGTTTCAGATCTTCTGCCATCAGATTTTGTAGATGCACCTCAGACAGGTGTTGAAGAATGTCTGAATCTTTTGTTGCATCGTCTGTGTTGTCTGCCATGTCTCGCATCCGTAGAGCAGGATTGACTTCACATTGGAGTTGAAGATGCGGAGTTTGGTTCTAATGCTGATTTCTTCCAATGCCCAGATGTTCTTGAGCATGATGAAAGCTGATCTTGCCTTGCCGATTCTAGCTGTGACGTCTCGGTCCGTGCCTCCCTGTTGGTCAACCACCCTTCCCAGGTAGACGAAAGACTCCCACCTCCCTGATGGGCTCTCCACTAACTGTGACTGATGTGTTGGCAGTGGTGTTGATTTTCATCAGCTCAATCTTCTTCCTGTTGATCTTGAGCCCTGTCCCGGCTGATGTGGTCTTCAGGCGAGCGTCATGCATCTGGCTGTGGCTGTGGCTGTGTGACAGGAGCGCTAGGTCGTCGGCGAAGTCGAGGTCGTCGAGCTGCATCCAGAGTGTCCACTGTATACCGTTGTTCCTGCCTGTTGTAGTGGTCTTCATGACCCAGTCGATGACCAGGAGGAAGAGGAACGGCGACAGCAGGCACCCCTGCCGAACTCCGGTCTTCACCTTGAAACATTCGGACAGCTGGCCGGCATGAGAAATCCTGCAGTTCATGTCTGGTAGGTGCCCCGGATGAGGGAGATTATCTTCTCTGGGACTCCATAGTGCCTCAGCAGCTTCCACAACATCTCTCTGTCCACACTGTCGAAGGCCTTCTCATAGTCTATGAAGTTGATGTAGAGGGGGAAGTTCCACTCCAGCGACTGCTCCACGCATGCTGGCGATCTGGTCGGCACTTTTTTTTTCTTTTTTTTGCTGTCCCAACCTCTGCGCCACCTTAGAGGCAGTGTACCCACTCCGCTCATTCCGACATCCCGTCCACAGCCACAGCCCGGTCGGCCCCGCCGCAGCCCCGGCACCAGCAATCCACAGGGAACAGTCGATGTCAAGTCGTTAAGAGGCAACCCACCGGAGGAGACACTGCACTACTGCCAAGTCACTTCGGTGGTGTTCAGTGGTGCCTGTTCTGATCTAACATACGCAGGACACCACCTACTAAGCCCCCTA
>CM031605.1:82246486-82298986 GCA_018398815.1 Conus ventricosus | reverse complement strand
CCCACGTGACGTGATCTTTGAGTTTTTGAGAGAGATTAACATTTTTCATCTGATCTAAGATTTTATGGAAGAAATATTTTAAACACAGTTTCTGGTGCGTTTTTATAAGATGTACTTTAAAGAGATGTGTGCAAGTTTTTTTTTTTTTGTTGATGACTTGTGAGTTGATTTTAACGTGGTGACAGCCCTGATATGGCCCTTTGCGGTTGGCTGGGCTATAAGCAACATTACCTTACCTTACCAAACACAGGGACAGTCATCAATAGGGGAGTCAAAAGGAAATCATTGAGGTCCCCTTAACACAAATGGTAACCTAAGTGTCAGACAAGATGGCCTCCTTCAGAGAAACAAAACGAAACGAAACAAAATGAAATTTTATTTTACCAAGGCAATGAGTTAAGCAGACCTGTTTACCCTTATGATTTTGCCATAATTTTTATGGAAAAAAAACAAATTAGTGAATCACGGCAAAAAAATATTACGGGAAAAAAAAAAAAAGAATATTGTTAAACGCGAAGTTTCGTCTGCTACTGTTTCGGTCAAAAGCAGTAAAAAGACATTTCCCAGTGTGCCGTGTGTCTTTCACTTTGTCAAAGATGGCGACAAAGCTGTCTTACGCGCCAACAACCAGCTCTTCCAAATCTTCGAAAGTTGCAAAAGTATTGCGATTATGAAAATTACAGGGGGGTTTAATTACAGATTTTTGTCTGAGATATTACAGGTACACGAATTTGGGGTAAACAGGTCTGGATAAGCAATATAAATGCTTTTTTTCCACCCAGCCCTGAGAGAAAGAAGGAGCAGAAGACGCAAGGGGGTAAAAGAGACCAACCCCATGAAACTGCTTCGGAAGGGGAATTTCCAAATGGAGAAAAGGCAGCGTACTAAGTCTAAACAGAGCCAAAATCTGTAAACTCTTTTCTTGACTTCTGATATCATTATAAATTATCCATCGCACAAACAAAACTACAACCATGAAAAATGAACATGAGAGGAAGAAAATATTCAGCAGAAAACTCTTCGACCATCATCAAGGTTATGATCAAGGTCATCGCTGTGGGAATTCCTGAAGGATAGAGTGATCACAGACTTGTTGAAGAGCAAAAATACAATGCGAAATACATCCTGAAAATTGCATGTCCACTGTATATAAAATGATGGATTTACAGACAGTAGCTTAGCTCCTTAAATTAGGAGCAAAATGGAAGTGGGATGGAAAATATAATATGGAGTTACCAAGAACCAAATTTCCATAAGATGAGTCTCGAAAACATGAGATTCTGAATTTTACTGAAGATATAAGGCACAAGGGCAATTAACACTCATCCAGATGACTGTTTTGAACCAATATGTAACTTTGATGTTTGGTATGTTTTCCTTATATATGGCACTCGCTTGCGGATAGCCTGAACAAGCAAAGTGGGCGTCAAGTAAGGCTTTAGGAAAAGGTAATGAAACAGCTAAATCATCAAAAATGCTTGTGGAAAAGAAACGAAAACATAGTACTAGATTCTTTGGAAAAAAAATTATTAAACCCAAACCCAGCGGGACAAGGGGGGCAGACGAGTCAAAATAAGAAACTGCGCAAGCGCTAGTCACAACAGACCATGAATTGCTGGCCACCGCTCTAGCCAGAGAAAATTCTGAGCTAGGAGCCAAATCATCATAACATTTGTCAGCACAAAAACCATCCTCGCCTTGCTTATCAGACTCATTTTGTTCACATCTACACCGGACAGTCAGAGCTTGCCCAATCCTCCCTGCTTGCAAAACCTGGGGATTTGCCCTTCCACACAACTGACCCCTCCTTTGAGTCGCACCTACCTGGTCACTCTCCATGCCAGTGCCTTGCCAAGGTGGCAGACTCAACCGAGGCCTACCTGGCAAATGATCAAATATCAGCCACTCCTCATTTGCAGGTGCTGAGTGCACTTGGGGGGGGGGGGGGGGGGGTGATACTAGCCTGTCTCCACTGGACCTGGGACCATTGGCTGAACAGTAAAGCAGGAAGTGTTGGTCCCGGCCCATGCTAAAACCAGCCGACCGTCCAGTCAATCCATATGAGCACCCAAAAATCGTGTGCCATGAGCTCTCTCTGAGCTGCACAGAAGGAATGGAGAACAGCCTGTGCAGGGGATGCAAATTTCATGGGTTGAAGTCAGAGACAGCTTTCTTAAAATGATGAGCAGGCACTGGAACAATGAGAAGAAGAAAGCATGATGACGGCGAGTGTACTGACAAAGCCAAGTTTTTCCTGGTATTTTCTTCAATAGCCAAGATGAAGTGTTTTGCTCCTGAATGGTGAAGGCTGACTCAAAGGACCTCAACTAAGAATCCAGTCGAGGGCATGTTTCCCTGCCTAGGAAAAGGAGAAAACTGAATTCAGTTACTCAGGTTTGATAGTATGAATTCACTAAGGGAGATTACTCCTGTTGGCTTGTTGGTTAAAGAGTAGAATTAGCTTCCTGCTCTCCATTTTTTTCTCTCCAGTGTATGGGGTTGTTCCACGCCTAGTGGAGACAAGGCATTTGTTTGGACAGATAAGGATAAAGAAAATTCCATTTGTAATCTGTCAAAATTAAAAGAAAAGAGATAAATGTGTAAGATATTCAGTTTAATCCTTCACTGTTAAAGGATAAGTAAGAATGCTTAAATACAAATAACACCAGTGTTTCAAACTTTTTAATATTTGAGTGTGTGAAAAAGGCAGATGTAGCGGTATGTTAATTGCCTGAAGTTACTACATGCAACATATAGGAATATTGCTATATTAATACAAAATGTTATTATTTATTGTTTTGGAGCAACTGCAAGACCCATGCATTTAACAATGTGAGCATTTTTGTTGAAGGTCAGTTTGCTATTGTGTATGTGTGCATGCATATGTGTATGTCTCCTCACACAAATAGCATAAATGTTTTCATTGTTGTGTATGCTGGTTGATTGGTACTTTTCATGCTGTATGACTGCCAAAATCTTCAAGTAGAGGCTTTGGTCCCCACATGTCCCATGATGGAACCATTCTTATAAATATTTTGTGAAATATTTCTAATATCTTTATCAATGTCATTGATGTTTGTTATTGGTATATTTTTTATTCACCACAGGTAACACAGCTGGACATACCAGGTCCCAAAGGGCGACGACTGGAGCGCAAATTCTCGAGCAATATCCACCAGGACAAGGTAAGAAGACTCACTCTTTTCAAGTCACATTACATTATGTCTGTTTTGTTAATTCTCTCCCAACAATAGCCATTATCCCACTCTGTGTGGACATGCACTCACTAAATAGTATGCAAGTAGTATGCAAATGAAGATTTCAAGGAAAACTACAGCTTCCTTCTTCCATTCTCCTTAAGTGACCTGTATTGCCGAAGAAAAAGTTCAACACCAGATGAGGAAGAGAAAGTGGCCAAGAAAGTGAGAGCCTTGTCAGAAGGCCACAAATCATGCCTGTGATATCAAGAGCAAGAATTTACTTGAAGGAGTAGATGACTGGGAATGCACAGCAGACCCAGTATGTACTCAGAGTGATTTTTAAAGTGTTGTGTTCAGTAAGTCGAGGTTATAGAACAACTAAAGACAAAGAAAATTGTATAAAATTTATATCTGTCTGTAGCTTAAGTAGGAGCAAAGTTATGGATTCTTAGATATGTAATTTTTTTACGACAGTCGGTATTCCCCCTCCGGGGGTTGCAACCTTGCCTTGATCGGAGGGCTTGCGTGGTCCTGTGATCCCTTAGGCTTTGCTGGCGGGGGGCATCAATACTTAAAGATAGGCTAGTATTTTAAAATGCTTCTAGGCCTGAAAAGTCAAGTTGTTGTCTGGCCAAAGCACAACATGGTAAGGAGTTGATGCCTCTGGTAGGGCCTCCCATGCCAGATAAGGCTAAGGGTGAGGATCCTGACTAATAGTAACCCGCCTGTCTCATTTTCTGCCTTTCTTATTTGGCTCTTTTCTATCTTCGTCTCCCCTTCAAGTCTTCTTTTCCACACTCTTTTTCTCTCTGTGGTCTTCTTAAGATCCGCCGCGTTTGCTGTGCGGTGTGACCTGTGACAGAGGGGAGTGAGATCCTGGTGATTGAGAGGGCCAGTGTCCTCAGCACATCACTTTGGCTCAGACCTCTCCTAGACAGGAGGTACACTCTGGCCCAGGTGTATTAATCGGCTCCCCTTCATGGGGCTGGGTCAAGACAGGCAGTTCTCTGGCTGGCCAAGGTACCCCTGCAGTGTTCAGCTCTCTGTTCCCGGGAGTTTGGCATGATCAGGGGGGATAGGGTTGGTAGGTTTCTGTCTGTTGTATATCTCTCCTAAAGCCTGGAAGGGGTCAAGACAAAGACTCCTTGGCCCTGGCCCTTAGTTGGACTCCATGGTGATGGAGAGATGGACTCCATGGTGATCTGGTAAGGGAGAGATGAAATTTCACACATACAAAAATGGCTTCTTCACCAAAAATCCTCCCCCTCAAAAAAGAAAAGTCAATTTAATTTCACGAAGGCTGTCGCAGGAGTCTGATGTGGACTCAGATTCCGATACAGAAACAAGAAAGATGTCAGGATTTTGGTCCTCTTGGCTGATAATGGAAAGTATGGAGCAGGACAAACCAATTTCTGCACTAAGCCCGTTTGCAATACAGAAGGGCTTCCAAGGTATTGCAGGAGACCCACAGTCCATAAAACGACTCTGAAATGGTACGTTTCTTATTCAATGCAAGAATAAGAAACGGTCAGAGCAGCTGCTGAAAGCTACAAACCTGGTAGACAGAGAGATCCGGGTGACTCCCATAAACAGCTGAATTCCTGTAAGGGAGTCATTTGATGCCCAGATCTTAGAGGTGTCTCAGAGGCAGAGATCAAGGCGGAACTTGCGTCCCAGGGTGTGACAGAGGTGCATAGGGTGACAGTCCGTAAAGATGCAGAAAGAGTGCCCACCTCTTTCTGACATTCTGCAACCCTTTGTTACCTACGGCAGTGATCATTTTATGTCCGCGCCTTGCGCCATTGGCGCATAAATTAAAAAAATGACCCATAAAAATCTTAAGCTGTGCGCCGATCGGCGCATCGTTGTAAAGTTTCGACACAGAGTGCTGTGCGCTCAGTCTGTAGACTCCCCAACAAAATTCGTCTGCTACCCAGCGACAGCTAATGTGACGTAAAATGTCATTGGATGAGACTACAATCAGGCGGTCTGGTCTGCCCAATCAGAAGCAATTTTTCGTCTACCCCAGAGCCTCGTTTTGGAGCGCTTTTCACACAAGAAAAGAAGTTGTGTGCTTTTTCATCTGTTTGGTTCCGTTTTAGAATGACCATAAAATTTGGAAATGGCCCATAGAAGTTGGTCACAGTCGGCCATTTGAGCCATAGATTTTCAACAAAAAATGATCACTGCTCCAGTCATTAACCCTCTTGTATTCAGATTCTCTGAGGCCAAATTCCCCTAGTTTTCAGATTTGTTTTGGTGAATTTAGCCTTAAAATGGGTATGTATGGTTCATGCTTCACCACAACCAAGAATGAACCTCTGGAGCAACGAAATTCTGCATGTATGGTCACAAGGCTTTGTTCTATACTGTGAGCAAGATTTTGTATGTCTCGAGGTGAAAGGTTGTGTCATTGTCACCAAAATGTCACCCAGTGTGTCACATACGATGGTGACAATTCTAATACAGCACGCCAGCATCCAGTTATCCCATGCACGTGCATGTTAGTGTTGTAAAATGAAAGCTGTGGCCTAAGTGAGATGATCTGTCTTCTGTCCGCCTGTACAGTCCCCACAGGTAAAACCACAGAATGTCACACACAACTAGTGTCAATTGTCACTACTGAACAGTTACTGTAGATTCAAGCACAGTTTCTCATTGTTTTTCTGTCACTGTTCTAAGCACCTTATACATGTCCATATGTATTTACACACTGAATAGCTGTGGCGATATTGAGTAGAGTGTCACTGCCAAGTGTCATCAAAGCACTGTCACCATAAACTACAGGTAAGCATATATTACACGTACACACAAATACAGAGACTAGCAAACTGCCCTGCTGTTGAGCCACTTTCTGCGCATGGTAGTCATGGAAACAGTCATTCGTATGAAAGCATAATGGCACCTGGCAGAAAGAACACATATATGACGTTTCTACGCGTTGTCCCTTAGTTGTCAAACGGTATAATCACATAGCCCGCATTTCGTCAGGTGTTGTGTCGAACGAGAGGGGGTCAGGTGTGCCCTTAGCTGCTTGTCTTTGTTGAGCGTATCTGTTAGTTTCTTCTGCTACAAGTTGAAAAAATGTGAGAGGCAGAAAAAAGAAATAATCTAGTGCGGTGGCAGTGTTCGGCAGTGAGTGCGCTGGGCCTGTCGGCTGTTGGAATGCGACCACATGGGCAGGATGTGTACCCGGTCGCCATTGTTTTGCAGAACGGTGTGTAGCACGTTGTACTGAGGGTCGCTTTCACCATTTTCCTCTCCTTCACTGGTGCCGATTTCAACATCATTCTCTTCTCCTAACTGTCCATTTTCATACTTCTCTACTTCTTGCATAATTTTATCCCACTCCTCCGCTGAGTACTCAGGAATATCATTAACCCAATGCCTACCGGATCGACCGAGATCGACCGCGAGATTTCCTCTTTCTGAATACCGGATCGACGAGATCGACCGCTGAATACTCGGTCAACGACTTTCGCTTTCACCATCGCATATCCCAGAATGCAATTGCGACAGAAAGAGTCTTCCGGTACTTCCGTTTCTGGACGCCATTTTGGTTTTTGTTGCATGAGTTTTGGTGGAGTAGTTTCGCTGCTGTGAATTTTCAAAGTTCGGCTTTTTTTTTGCGAAGATTTTCTGGGGAAAATGGCGGATCAAGTAACTATGCAACTTGCAGAATTCATTTTCTGAAGTGATATTGATGAAGAGAGCGTATTTGCGGGCTACACTCTTGAAGAAGATTTGAAGCAAGACGATTCGGACGTCAATCTTGACCTAGTTATGAATAAAGATCGACTGCTGACTGATTTTGAGGCCGGAATCAATAATGATTCAGGCGATGATAATGACGATGTCGAATAGCCCATTGCTGCTGGGCCCAGACCCCCAAAAAAGAAAATTCGAAAAACAAAACTTGCTAGAGATTCTTTAATTCTTGACTGGAGTGGTTGGCTACAAGAAGTGAAGCCCCCCCAAAGTTTCCCTTGTTTTGATAGCCAGGAAACCGGGTCAGTCAGTGGGTGTGTCCCACGATTTGCCTGTAGGAGCATCACCTTTAGCTTTTTGATTTCAGAAGAATTTTGGCAGACTTTTAACGAGAAACAAATTTATTTGCTGCACAAAAGCAAGCAGAAAAGCATGAACATAAACTCTGGCCTGAAATAAAAACTGCCTGTTTATCAAAAAGCAAAGAGGAGCCGGACAAGAGGTACATCATCACCACAGTGTGTGTGTGTTGGGGGGGGGGGGGGGGGGGGGGTTGTTGCTCAGTGCACTTGTGCAAAAGCACATTTTTGTTGAATTCCATCACAATCTAAAGCCAGTATTCAGTAATCTGTTCTTGTTATTTTTTCCCCTCAGTAGTTAGAAGACAAATCTTCTTGTATGTGATGCCTTCAGTTTAACAAAATTGTTGAAGTTTGGGTTGTTGTTTTTTGCTTCACAATAAAAGTTGATTATTTAGTGTGCATACCATACAGAATGACTTTATTTTGTTCCTGAATGTTTCAGTACTTTGTTTAGACTTGGAAAATCACTCTGTGCTCCTAATCCATGATGTTCTGTGGGTACAGTGAATTTAGGGAAAATTGTTTTAGCACTGAAAATACCAAAGTACAGTTAGTCTGTTCGTTTTGTTTTTTTTCCTCGTGTACCAGTTCACTATATGTGGGGGGAAATGGCTGTTTTGGATGGAGTGATGTCTTTGAATTTTTTTCATTACTTTTACAGAATAGATAAGTTAAAAACAAATTTTCTATTGAGGTTTCTTTATGGCAAGTGTGATGTGTTGCGGAGTTACCTCTCTTGGCATGGTATTCTCATAGTCATATAGCACAAAGTCATGCGGTAGGCAGAGGGTTAAACTCGCTGTTGTTAGCAGACGACGCCATTGTGAAAATCGGTCAGTCTCACGCACAACTCTTCGCTTGCAGTTCCTCCTCTTTCTTAGTGAATGGAAGTGGTGCCAGCATCCAAAAATAGTGCTGCCACATTACTTTTCTTTCTTTCTTTCTTTCTGCGTACGCAAGCTGATACTCCTGCGGACACTCCCTGTATAGCCAGGCAGTGGAGTTTTGTGTGTATGACCCTTTTTTATCCCGCCATTAAGGCAGCCATACTCCATCTTCGGGGAAGGTGCATGCTATGTGTCACGTGTCATCCATTCCAACGGCCAACTGGCCTTCTCTTCCGAAAGTTGGTGATGGGATTTTACGTGTGTGCAAGATGTTATGCGTGCGTTCACACACGGAACCTCGGTTTATAGTCTTATTCGAAGGACTATATGGGGAATGGAGTCAGAACCAATGTTAACTCCGAGGGAAAAAATCCCCTATACCGAAATTCGAACCCGCAACCCAGGATCACGAGTCCGGCGCTCTACCAACTGAGCTATCCGGCCCCGCTGCCACATTACTAGGTGCTATAGTGGGAAATCCACAACAACTTTTAGTGGCTCTCCGAGTCTTTTCACGGAGTCAGCACGTGATGGAAAAGTATCGTACACATGCGGCGCGCAGCTCCCGTCTGCACCCGTTAAGAAATTTAGCGCGCTGTCTCAGCGCTCCCGTCTGCGCCCGTTATGAATACAAGAGGGTTAAAGTAGGATACTTGAATGTCCGTGTCCAACTATATGTTCCGTCTCCGATGTGATGTTTCAAATGCCAGAAATTTGGACACGTCAGAGATGGCTGTTCTGGGGAGGAGGTGTGCGGTGTTTGTTGCAAGGCAACCCCTGATGGGCCGTGTACAGATTCGGCTTATTGTGCAAACTGCGGTGACGACCACCTTCCTCTTCACGCAACTGCCCTGTTTGGATCCAGGAGTCCACCATCCAAAGAGTAAAAACCGAAAAGAAAATCTCCTTCTTTGAAGCATGCAAACAAGTTGTTGGTAGTCAGACGTCAACACTGTCTTCGTATGCTTCGGCTGTGAAGAAAGTTTCAACCGTTCAGTCTACTGCCAGACTGATGAATTTATTTTCAGCAAAACATTGCAAGGTAGAATGTTAAACTCTGGTGGAAGCAAATCCACCACCGCCCAACCCAAAGTGGGTGCCCTGGTAGAGGCAAAAAATCCGCCACCCCTCAGACTGCCCAGCAGTCTACTCCTTCTGCTGAAGGGCAGATTAAAAAGCCAGCCCTCCTGCCTCAAACTTCTGTGAGCAGTGTCCATGCGGGCAAGGGAGTTCAACCGAGTGTGGAGATGGTGGAGATGAGAAAGAAACCTCCACCATCTCCAAAATCCAGGCCGCCTTCACCTGTGGGCAAGTCTGCCAGCAGGTCTGAAGACCAGAACAGTCCAGTCCAACTTACTAATAAATTTGCTCCATTGAATGCAGACGATGACTCGGAGATGACCTGATTTTTCTCCTATTCATCCTCTGCGCCATGGACAGTACAATAATCCATTGGAATATCCGTGGCTTACATTCAAACTTTGAGGAGCTGCAGCTTCTGTGTCAAACATTAAAACCTTACATTGTAGCTCTTCAAGAAACTAAAATTCAAAGCCAGAAGACCTTCACTCTTTCTGGCTTTAATATTCTTTCCAAGCCTGCACAACCATCCACATTGGGACTATCGGGCGGTGTTCCACCCCTCCATTCATCACCTGAAACTTGCCGATGCTCTGATAACTGACAAACAAGCTGTTGCCAATCTGCTGGCCTCCACCATTCAACACAACTCCTCATCTTCAAATAAATCTGCAGCCTTTTTAAGAAACAAACAAATCAGAGAGAAATCTTCATACAATTTCACATCAGACAACTCTGAAGCGTACAATCTTCCTTTTTCAATCAATGAACTAAAATCAGCTTTGCAAACCTTCAATGATTCTGCCCCTGGTCTGGATGATATTCATTATCCGGTTTTGTAACATTTTCCAGAAAGCTGTCTCCAGACCCTTCTTAAAGTATACAACCATATCTGAACCACAGGGTGCTTTCCGCCCTCCTGGCGGAAAGCCCTGATCATTCCAATCCCTAAGCCTGGAAAGGACCTTACCAACCCTTCAAACTATTGTCCAATAGCTCTGACCAGCTGTCTCTGTAAGCTGATGGAAAAGATGGTCAACTCCCGTCTGATGTGGAAGCTGGAAACCGATGGCCTTGTGGGCAGTGAACAGTGCGGGTTCCGGAAGTACCACTCGACAGTTGACCATTTAGTCCGTCTGGAAACCACCATCCGCAACGCCTTGTTGGCACCACACTCTGACATCCATGGGCAGGAGTTGGGTGTCCCTCAAGGAAGCATCCTTTCTCCTGCCCTTTTCAGCATTGAAATCAATGACATTGTGAAATCGGTAAGCCAGAGCTCTGAGTCCTCTCTGTTCGTTGATGACTTCGTGCTGTACGCAGTTGGAGCTTCTTATGCCAGCGTACAGCGTCGACTCCAACTTTGTGTCAACAAGATCCAGCAGTGGGCCGAGGAAAATGGGTTTACCTTCTCAAGTACCAAAACTCAGTCAATCCATTTTCACCCTCCGGGGGTTGCGACCTTGTCGTGGTCGGAGGGCTTGCGCGGTCCAGTGATCCCTTAGGCTTTGCTGGCGGGGGCATCAATACTTGGAGGTAGGCTGGTTTTTTTCAAACTGCTTCTAGGTCCGAGAAGCCAAGATGCTGTCTGGCCTAAGCGTAACATGGTAAGGAGTTGATGCCCCTGGTAGGGCTTCCCATGTCAGATAGGCTAAGGGTGAGGATCCTGACTAAGAGTAACCCGCCTTTCTCCTTTTCTTGTTTTCTGCCTTCCTATTTGGCCCTTTTCTATCTTCGTCTCCCCTTCAAGTCTTCTTTTCCACACTCCTTTTCTCTCTGTGGTCTCCTTAAGATCCGCCGCGTTTGCCGTGCGGTTTGTGACCTGTGTCGGAGGGGAATGAGATCCTGGTGATTGAGAGGGCCAGCGCTCTCAACACATTACTTTGGCTCGGACCTCCCCTAGACAGGGAGTACACTTTGGCCGGGTGTACTAATCGGCTCCCTTCTTGGGGCTGGGTCAAGACAGGCAGTTTCCCTGCTGGCCATGTGTGAACCCCTGCAGTGCTCAGCTCTCTGTCCCCGGGAGTTGAGCATGATCAGGGGGGATAGGGTTGGTGGTTTCTGTTTGTCGTATATTTCTCCGAAGCCTGGAAGGGGTCAAGACATTGGTTTCTTGGCCCTGGCCCATTAGTTGGACTCCAAGGTGGGGTGGGTAAGGGAGAGATGAAACATCATGATATAAATATGGCTTTTTCAAAAACAATCCCCCCAAAAAAAGAGGAAGGCACATCCCCTATTTCATGGGATTTCGATTCTGACAGCGATTCGGATATGGAGGTACGACAGAGGACAGGTTTCTGGGCTTCCTGGCTCGTGATGGAAGGGACGGAGCAGGTGTCACACTGTCACTTTTGCCCGCACGCATTCATGACAGCATTTACTCCATACGCACACGCAATCTTTCCAATCAACCAAAAGGCGCACTACCGAATGTTTTTTCTTCTCCCCCTCTCCTTCGGGAAAACACTTTACTAAATCACATCAAACACGTTTATAAACAAATTTTATACATGTAGCACTCTTTCCACTGAGAGGCAAACTAACTCACTCAAGACTTCATAAAGTCACGGCCTCCACACAACATTGGCCCACAAACTCCAGACCAGGAAAATAAATGATTCTCTCACTCCTTGATGCTATCCCTGCATCCGAAATTCGACTCGCCTCATCCTTTCAGGATTCCCTGTCTCTCTCAGACATCATCTCGCCCCTCGATTTCTCCCGTCCTGGAGATATGACTTCCGACTCCTCTCCCTCGACTCTTCTTGTCACTGGAGAGATGAGTTCCAACTCCTCTCCCTCGTCTTCTCCTGTCCCTGGAGAGATGACGAGTTCCCGACTCCTCTCCCTGGAGTCCTTAATTCCTGGGGCTGCCTACCGGTGTGTTCCCCACACCATGGCCATCTTCAACCACCTCACGGGGTGAAAGGTGAAGGGTGAAGGCGAAGGGTAAAAGGGTGAAGGGCTGAAACACGAATAAGGTTCGTGTAAGTAACCTTCTTAATTCAACATATGAATTCTTTCTTTCTCTTTTCTTTAAGTTTTCCCCTGTAGCTTTCCCCAACTATCTATCGCTCACCTGGTAATGACTGGTCAGCAGAGAGGACCAACGTCCTGACAGGTTCGAGTCTCTAGGCCCTCTGCTGGGTTAAAACTGATTCTTTCCTCCTTCCTCCTAGTGAGTGCATACTCAGTGTTCAAAACACATGACCAGCACCTTACCAGCCTTGTTAAACTATCTCTCAGTGGTCACTTTCACCCAATGACCACATTTGTTTCTTTACCGAGACATACTCACAATTATTTGGGGACGCCCGCTACACTAGTCAAGCCACACGAATATTCTTCCTTTTCAGTAGTGGCATGGGGAAATGATTCATATCACTAAACATGTGATGGAGCGTCACATGCCTTGATGTGAGGCTACGTCACATGACAGCAGGAAAGACCCCTTTCAGCTCTGAGCCCTTTTGCTATCCAGAAGGGCTTTCAGGGTTTAGCAGGTGACCCTCAATCCATCAAAAGATTGCGAAATGGCTCATTCCTGATTCAATGTAGATCAAAAAAACAATCTGAACAGCTGCTGAAGGCAACAAAACTTGTGGACAGGGAGATCAGGGTGACTCCCCACAAACAGTTGAATTCATCGAAAGGAGTGATTCGCTGCAGGGATTTATCAGGTGTTTCAGAGGCAGAGATTAAAACGGAGCTGGCGTCCCAGGGTGTGACGGAGGTGCGCAGGGTGACAGTAAAGAAGGGTGCAGAAAGAGTGGCCACCAACACCCTCTTTCTGACATTCTGCAACCCTGTGCTGCCTCCGGTCATCAAAGTCGGCTACCTGAATGTCCGGGTTCAGTTATATGTTCCGTCCCCGTTGAGGTGCTTCAGATGCCAGAGGTTTGGCCATGTCAGGGACCGCTGTTCTGGGCAGGAGGTGTGCGGTGTTTGCTGCAAGGCAACCCATGATGGGCCGTGTAAAGATCCGGCACATTGTGCTAACTGCGGTGGCGACCATCCCTCCTCTTCAAGAAACTGTCCTCTTTGGATTCAGGAATCCGCAATACAACGAATAAAAACTGAAAAGAAAATTTCCTTTTTTGAGGCCCGCAAGCAGGTTGTGGGCAGTCAGACGCCGACAGCCTCTTCCTATGCTTCGGCCGTAAAGAAAGTTCCCACAGTTTCTACTCGGTCAATCTGCTGCCAGACTGATGAATTCATGTTTTCGAAGACATTACAAGGTAGAATTGTCAATCCTGGTGGTAGCAGGTCCACCACCTCCCAACCCAAAGTGAATGCCCCTGGTGGAGGCAAAAAATCCGCCACCCCTCAGCCTACCCAGCAGTCTACAACATCTGCTGCTGGGCAGATTAAAAAACCAGCACCCTACCTCGAACTCCTCTGTCCAGTGCCCGTGCGGGCATGGGAGTTCAGTCCAGTGTGGAGATGGTGGAGATGAGGAAGAAGCCTCCACCGTCTCCCAAATCCAGACCTTCTTCACCTGTTGGCAAGTCTGCCAGCAGGTCTGAAGACCAACATAGTCCAGTGAAATTAAGCAACAAATTTACACCTTTAGAAGCAGATGTTGATGAGGAGATGACCTGATCTCTCTCCTTTTCACCCTCTGCACCATGGATAGTACAGTATTCCATTGGAATATCCGTGGTCTAAATTCCAACTTCGAGGAGCTACAGCTTCTGTGTCAATCTATAAAACCTTCCGTCGTAGCTCTTCAGGAAACTCAAATTCAAAGCCAGAAGACCTTCACTTTTTCTGGCTTTAATATTCTTTCAAAACCTGCACAACCATCCACGTTGGGACTGTCGGCGGTGTTGCCCTGTCATACACAAAACTCTGCTGTATAGTCCTGTCGCTCTGCTCTACCTCCCTTCAAGCTGTTGCTGCGAGAGTCACTCTCCACAAGACGTGACAATCTGTTTCTCTTTATTTACCTCCTTCTGTCCCGGTTTGTCGTCAGGACCTTGTCAGTCTGATAGAGAACTTCCTCGACCTTTTTTGCTGTTGGGTGACTTTAACGGTCACAATCCTCTTTGGGGTAGTGTCCGTACGTCATCCAGAGGTCTGCTAATTGAGGATGTCCTTTCGGATTTGGATTGTGTTGTCTGAACGACGGATCTGCAACTTACCTCCACTCTTCCACAGGTTCACTTTCGTGTTTAGATTTGTCGGTTTGTGACCCCTCGCTGGTCCTGCCCTCCGGGGTTGCAACCTTGCCGTGTCGGAGGGCTTGCGTGGTCCAGTGATCTTTTAGGCTTTGCTGACGGGGGCATTCAATACTCAGCTAGATGGTTAGTTGTTATGAACGCTTCTTAGGCCTGTATAGCCAAGTTGCTGACTGGCCAAGCATACGTGGTAGGAATTGATTGCCCCTGGTAGGGTCTCCCATGTCAGAAAGGTTAGGAGTGAGGGCCCAGACAAATAGTAACCCACCTTTTTCCTATTCTGTCTTCTTGTTTCTGCCTTCCTTATTTGGCCCTTTTCTATCTTCGTCTCCCCTTCAAGTCTTCTTTTACACACTCCTTTTCTCTCTGTGGTCTCCTTAAGATCCGCCGCGTTTGCCGTGCGGTGCGACCTGTGTCGGAGGGGGATGAGATCCTGGTGATTGAGAGGGCCAGCGCTCTCAACACATCACTTTGGCTCGGACCTCTCCTAGACAGGAAGTACACTTTGGCCCTGGTGTACTAATCGGCTCCCCTTTTTGGGGCTGGGTCAAGACAGACAGTTCCCCTGCTGGCCAAGTAAACCCCTGCAGTGCTCAGCTCTCTGTCCCCGGGAGTTGAGCATGATCAGGGGGGATAAGGTTGGTAGTTTCTGTTTGTCGTATATCTCTCCCGAAGCCTGGAAGGGGTCAAGACATTGATTTCTTGGCCCTGGCCCCTTAGTTGGACTCCAAGGTGGGTGGGTAAGGAGCGATGAATCACAATAAACTAAATATGACTTCATTAAAAACATTCCCCCAAAAGGAAGAGGAGGCAGCATCCCCTATTTCAGGGATTGTGAAACAGACAGTGACTCCGATACCGAAGTTAGACAGAAGACAGGTTTTTGGGCTTCCTGGCTCGTGATGGAGGGGACGGAGCAGGAAAGACCCCTTTCAGCTCTGAGCCCGTTGCCATTCAAAAGGGTTTTCAGGTTATAGCAGGTGACCCTCGGTCCATCAAGAGGTTGAGAAATGGCTCATTTCTCATTCAATGTAAATCCCAAAAGCAATCTGAACAGCTGCAGAAGGCAAAAAAACTTGTGGATAGGGAGATCAGGGTGACTCCCATAAGCATTAAATTCATCCAAAGGTGTGATTCGATGCAGAGATCTAACGGGTTTTCAGAGGCAGAAATAAAAACGAGCTGTCGTCCCAGGGTGTGACGGAGGTGCGCAGGGTGACGGTCAGGAAGGGTTCAGAGAGAGTGGCCACCAACACCCTCTTTCTGACCTTCTGCAGCCCTGTGCTGCCTCCGGTCATCAAAGTTGGTTACCTAAATGTTCATGTTCAGCTATATGTGCCGTCCCCATTGAGGTGCTTCAGGTGCCAGAGGTTTGGCCATGTCAGGGACCGCTGTTCTGGGCAGGGAGGTATGTGGTATTTGCTGCAAGGCAACCCATGATGGCCGTGTCATGATCCGGCACATTGTGCTAACTGCGGTGGCGACCATCCCTCCTCTTCACGAAACTGTCCTCTTTGGATTCAAGAATCTGCTATACAACAAGTTAAAACGGAAAAGAAGATCTCATTTTTTGAAGCCCGGAAACAGGTTGTGGGCAGTCAGACGCCGACAGCTTCTTCCTATGCTTCGGCTGTCAAGAAAGCTCCCATAGTTCCTACTCGGTCAGTCTGCTGCCAGACTGATGAATTCATGTTTTCGAAGACATTGCAAGTAAGATCTGTCAGTTCTGGTGGTAGCAAGTCCACCACCTTCCAACCCAAAAAGACTGCCCCTGGTGGAGGCAAAAAATCCGCCACCCCTCAGACTGCCCAGCATCTACAACATCTGCTGCTGGGCAGATGAAAAAACCAGCACCCGCACCTCGAACTCCCATGTCCAGTGCCCGTGCGGGCAGGGTGAGTTCAACAACCCAGTGTGGAGATGGTGGAGATGAAGAAGAAACCTCCACCATCTCCCAAATCCAGACCTTCTTCGCCTGTTGGCAAGTCTGCCAGCAGGTCTGTAGACCAACACTCTCCTGTGAAAACTAACTAACAAGTTCACTCCATTGGAAGCAGATGTTGAGGAGGAGATGACCTGATCTCTCTCCTTTTCGCCCTCTGCACCATGGATAGTACAATATTCATTGGAATATCCGTGGTCTTAAATTCCAACTTCGAGGAGCTGCAGCTTCTTGTCAATCCATAAAACCTTCCGTCGTGGCTCTTCAGGAAACTCAAATTCAAAGCCAGAAGACCTTTAATCTTTCTGGCTTTATATTCTTTCGAACCTGCACAACCATCCACGTTGGGACTGTCGGGCGGTGTTGCCCTTCCTGCACAAAACTTTGTTGTATAGTCCTGTCGCTCTGTCTACTTCCCTTCAGGCTGTAGCTGCGAGAGTCACTCTCCACAAGACTGTGACAATCTGTTCCCTTTATCTCCCACCTTCTGTCCTGGTTTGTCGTCAGGACCTTGTCAGTCTGATAGAAGAACTTCCTCGACCTTTTTGCTGTTGGGTGACTTTAACGGTCACAATCCTCTTTGGGGTAGTGTCAGTACGTCATCCAGAGGTCTGCTAATTGAGGATGTCCTTTCGGTTTGGATTTGTGTTGTCTGAACGACGGATCTGCAACTTACCTCCACTCTTCCACAGGTTTACTTTCGTGTTTAGATTTGTCGGTTTTGTGACCCCTCGCTGGTCCTGGACTATGAGTGGTCTGTCCATGACGATCTGCACGGAAGTGACCATTTCCCTGTTCTTTTACAGCCCATATTAACTGAAACCGCCTGTGTCTCTCACATCTCATTATAAGAAAACAAACTGGGATCTATTTGCAACCACTATTTCAAAAGAATTCCAGGACGCTGATTTTTTTCCAGAGTCCAGACCCAGCAGAATCTCTGACTAACACTGTAATCAAATGTGCTAAAACCTCTATTCCAGTGTCTTCCGATAAACTTCAAATGCCAAAAACACCCTGGTTCGATTCAGACTGCCAACAAATTTCCAAAGTTCGCAAAACGGGCTTAGCGTCGGGTATACCAACGACCTTCGGTCCCAACGCTCGAGCCCATTCAGAAACTCCGTGCTAAATCGAGATACACTTTTAAAAATCAGTAAACGTCGGTCCTGGAGAAGCTTCTGCTCCAGGCTGACATCAAAAACTTCCAAGAAAAAAGTGTGAACATCATTAAGAAAATCAAAGGGAAGAACACCTGTCCCACTGTGAACCATCTCAAGTTTCGGATTCTTTAATAACAGAGAAGAAAGCAGTTGCTAATCTGCTTGCTTCAACCATTGAAAAGAATTCCTCCTCTTCTAATAAATCAGCCACTTTGTCAAAAACAAAGCCCTAAAAGAAAAATCACCCTGCAACTTTTCGTCAGACAACATGGAAGACTACAATCTTCCTTTCACGTTAAACGAGCTGAAATCTGCCTTACTCTCTGCAGCGATTCCTCTCCAGGTCTAGATGAAATCCATTATCAACTCTTGAAACATCTTCCGCAAATAGGTCTGAACATCCTGCTACAGGTATTACAACCATGTGTGGACTACTGGTTTCTTTCCACCTTCTTGGCGGAAAGCCCTCATTATTCCAATTCCCAAACCTGGAAAAGATCTTTCTAACCCATCAAACTACCGTCCCATAGCTTTGACCAGCTGTGTTTGTAAATTGATGGAAAAAATGGTCAATTGCTAGGCTCATGTGGAAACTGGAAACCGATGGCCTTTTGGCGAAAGAAACAGTGTGTTTCCGCAAACATCGGTCTACAGTTGACCATTTGATTCGTCTGGAATCTACACTTCGGAACGCTTTTTTGAACAGACAGCATGCAGTGGCAATTTTTTTCGACTTAGAGAAGGCCTACGATACCACCTGAAGTCGGGGATACTCATGTCTCCACGATCTGGGTTTTCGAGGTCTCTTCCTCATTTTATTCAAAATTTTTGGCAGAGCGACAGTTTCAGGTCCGGGTTGGCACCACTCTCTCTGATAGTCCACGAGCAGGAGTTGGGTGTTCCACAGGGAGCATACTGTCTCCTGCCCTCTTTAGTATTAAAATCAACAACATTGTGAAATCAGTTCAGCAGGGTTCAGACTGCTCATTGTTTGTGGATGATTTTGCTGTCTACGCAACTGGAAGCCTGTACCCGAGTGTCCAGCGCAGGCTCCAGCTTTGCGATAGTAAAATCCATCGGTGGGCAGATGAAAACGGTTTCACCTTTTCTCCAACAAAGACGCAGTGTATTCACTTCCATAATTTCCGTCAGTTTTTTCAAGATCCTGAAATTCAAGTCGGGAAATTTCCCATTCCAGCTGTTAAAGAGGCCAATTTCTGGAGTTATTTTTGACCAGAAACTCAACTTTCTCAGCCATATTAAAAACCTCAAAACTGCTTGCCAGAAAGCACTGAATATTCTGCGGGTCGTAGCGCACACCGACTGGGGCGCTGATAAGAAAACTTTGCTGCACCTCTACAGAGCCTTGGTCCGTTCCAAACTGGACTACGGTTGTGCTGTGTACGGCTCCGCAAGACCTCTTCTTACCTCAAACTCTTGGACCCTATCCACCATCAAGGGCTTCGTCTCTGTCTTGGAGCGTCCGCACCACCCCTGTGTACAGCCTGTACGCAGAGGCGGGTGAACCTTCATTGTCCAACCGCAGGCTGAAACTGTCTTTAAATTATTATATCCGACTGTTCTCAGAACCGCAGAATCCTGCCTATGACTGTGTCTTTGACCCTCCGTTCCAAAGTTAAGTAAGTTTGAAAATAACCCTAAATGTATTCCGCCGTTTGGTCTTCGTATGCAGCCTCACGTGTGGAATGCAGGTCTAGACCTGGGAGTAGTTTCCGATTTTCCAAGTTTCCGGATCAATCTCCGTGGACCTTTTTCACACCAGAGATTCGTTTCGATCTTGCAGCTTTTCGCAAAGAGTCTACCAGCTCTCTGGCGTACAAGGCTCTGTATGCTGAGCTCTGTTCGAAATATCCCATCCTATCAAAAAGTTTTCACTGACGGTTCCAATCTGAGGATGGAGTGGCCTGTGCAGCCTACTGCCCTGGGCTCCCTCTCAGTACTGTTGGAACATATCCATTCAGATGCTTCTGTCTATTCTGCTGAACTTACTGCTCTGGTACTGGCTTTGAAGATAATCTCACATTCTTCAAAGAGGGACTTTCTGTTCTGTCGGATTCGCTGTCAGCTTGTGGAGGCCATAGCTGGCCGCAACCTTCAGCATCCAGAACTTTTAGTTTTTTTAAACTTTTTAGCAAGTTAAAGGGCGGACGGTTACAACATTACTCTTGCTTGGGTTCCTGGTCATGTTGGCATCGGCGGAACGAAATGGTTGATCGTTTAGCCAAGAACGCCACAAGAGAGAAACTGTCCAACACTTGTATCCCTGCTCAGATGTGAAACCCAAAATTAACGATTATGTGAGAGACCTCTGGCAGGAGGATTGGAACACACAGACGAGTAACAAACTCTTTCAGATCCGTCCAAACCTTAAGGACTTCCTCCCATCCACGTCGGGAGGTCGTAAAGAGGGAAACGATTCTGTGCCGGCTGCACACCGGCCATTCGTATTTACCCATGCTATCTTTAAAGAGTGAAGAAGTTCCGTGGTGCATTCCATGTCATGCGCCACTCACAATGAAACATGTTCTTTTAGAGTGTTGGGACTTGCACGATGTGAGACACAAACATTTTACAGCGGAGTCCATGAAGATCCTGTTCAGGGATGTCCCGCCAGATGTGATCCTTGAGTTTTTGAGAGAGATTAACATTTTTCATCTGATTTAAGATTTTACGGAAGAAAGATTTTTAACAAAGTTTCGGGTGCTTTTCTAGACGATGTCTTTTAATGAGATGTATGAAAGGGGTTTTTTTTTAATTTTTTTTTTTTTATATGGTGATTGTTTTTAACGTGGTGCACCCCTGATATGCCCTTTGCGGTGGGCTGGGCTTAAGCAACATTATTTATCTTATCTTATCGCGGTCCGGACTATAAATGGTCTTCCATGACGATCTGCAGGAAGTGACCATTTCCCTGCCCTTTTTACAACCCGTCATAACTGAACACGTCCTGTCTCCAACACAAAATTTTAAAAAAGCAAATGGGATCTATTTGCAGCCCTATTTCTAAAAATTCCCAGGAAAAGATTTTTTTTCAAGCCCGGACCCCTGAATCTTGACTAACACTGTAAATAAAAATGTCAAAAACCCTGTATTCCAGGTTTCCGATAAACTTCAAATCCCAAAAACCCCTTTTTCGATTCGACTGCCAAAAATTTTTCCCAAAAGTTAGAAAAGGGCTCAGAGGGGGTATACCAACGCCTTGGGGGCCCCAAACGCTCGACCCCACAGAAACCCCCGTGCAAATCAAGACCCCTTTTTAAAAATCGTAAACGTTGGCCCTGGAGAAGTTCTGCCCCGGCTGACATCGAAAATCCAAGAAAAAAGTGGGGAAAATCATTAAAAAAATAAAAGGGGAAGAACACCTTCCCCATGTAAAACCATTAATTTGCTGACTTTTTAAAACAGCAAAAAAGCATTGCAATTTTCTTGCTTCAACAATGAAAAGAATTCCCCCCTCTTTTAACAATCAGCCTCTTTTTTCAAAAACAAAGCCCAAAGAAAAATCACCCTGCAACTTTTCGTCCCACAAAGGAAACACAATCTTCCTTTCACTTAAACGGCTGAAAAACTGCCCTTTTTTCTTTTAGCGATTCCTCTCCAGGGTTTGTGAAATTCTTACAACTGTTGAAAATCTTCCGCAAAAAGGCTAACAACGCTACAGGTTACAACCATGTGTTTCTTTCCCCCTCTTTGGGGGAAAGCCCTCATTTTCCCCTTCCCAAACCCGGAAAGATCTTTCTAACCTCAAACTACCGTCCATACTTTTGACCCCTGTGTTTGTAAATTGATGGAAAAAATGGTCAATGTAGGGTCATGTAAAAATGGGAAAACCCATGGCCTTTTGGCGAAAAAACAGTGGGTTTCCGCAAACATCGGATACGTTGACCATTTGATCGCTGGAATCTACCTTTGAACGCTTTTTTGAACAACACAGCAGGGCAATTTTCTTTGATTTGGGGAAGGCCCACATACTACCTGGGTCGGGGGTACTTCATATCTCCCGATCTGGGTTTTCAGGTCAATCCCCTTCCCTTTTTTTTTCAAATTTTTTGGGAAACACGTTTCAGTCCCGGTTGGCACCACCCCTCTGATGTCCATGAGCGGAGTTGGGTGTTCCCCAGGGGAGCATAATCTCCGCCCTCTTTTGTATTAAGATCAACAACATTGTTCAATCATTTTAACAGGTTCAGACTGCCATTGTTTGGGAGATTTTGCGTCTACCAACTGGAACCTGTACCCAGTTTTCCCTCAGGCTCCATTTCGGGATAAAATCCTCAGGGGGGGCGGATGAAACGGTTTTACCTTTTTTGCACAAAAAAACCCAGTGTATTCATTCCAAATTTCCCTCAGTTTTTCCCAGATCCTGGGGCTTCAAATAGGGGGAAATCCCCCTTCCAGCTGTTAAAAAGGCCCCAAATTTCAGGGGGTTATTTTTGACCAGAAATGAACTTTCTCACCAATAAAAAAAACCCCAAAACTGCTTGCCAAAAAACATGAAATTCTGGGTCGTAGCGCACAGACTGGGGGGCTGATAAAAAACTTTTCTGCCTCTACAGAGCCTTGGTCCGTTCCAAATGGACTACGGCTGTGCTGTGTACGGCTCTGCAAGATCGTCTTACCTCAAACTCTTGGACCCTATCCATCATCAAGGGCTTCGTCTCTGTCTTGGAGCGTTCCGCACCACCCCTGTGTACAGCCTGTACGCAGAGGCAGGTGAACCTTCACTGTCCAACCGCAGGCTGAAACTGTCCTTGAATTATTATATCCGACTGTTCTCAGAACCAGAAAACCCTGCCTATGACTGTGTCTTTGACCCTCCGTTCCAAAGTAAGTTTGAAAACAACCCGAAATGTATTCCGCCGTTTGGTCTTCGTATGCAGCCTCACGTGCGGAATGCAGGTCTAGACCTAGGAGTAGTATCCGATTTTTCCAAGTTTCCGGATCAACCTCCATGGACCTTTTTCACACCAGAGATTCGTTTTGATCTTGCAGCTTTTCGCAAAGAGTCTACCAGCTCTCTGGCGTACAAGGCATTGTATGCTGACCTCTGTTCCAAATTCCATCCTGTCAAAAAGTTTTCACTGACGGTTCCAAGTCTGAAGATGGAGTGGCCTGTGCAGCCTACTGCCCTGGGGCTCCTTCTCAGATACTGTTGGAACATATACATTCAGATGCTTCTGTCTATTCTGCTGAACTTACTGCTCTGGTTCTGGCTTTGAAGATAATTTCACATTCTTCGAAGAGGGATTTTCTGGTTCTGTCGGACTCGCTGTCAGCTTTGGAGGCCATAGCTGGCCGCAACCTCCAGCATCCAGAACTTTTAATTTTTTTTAAACTTTTTAGCAAGTTGAAGGCGGACGGTTACAACATTACTCTTGCTTGGGTTCCTGGTCATGTTGGCATCGGCGGGAACGAAATGGTTGATCGTTTAGCCAAGAACGCCACAAGAGAGAAACTGTCCAACATTTATATCCCCTGCTCAAATGCGAAACCAAAATTAACGATTATGTGAGAGACCTCTGGCAGGAGGATTGGAACACACAGACGAGTAACAAACTCTTTCAGATCCGTCCAAACCTTAAGGACTTCCTCCCATCTACGTCGGGTGGTCGTAAAGAGGAAACGGTTCTGTGCCGGCTGCACACCGGCCATTCGTATTTTACCCATTCTTACCTTTTAAAGAGTGAAGAAGCTCCGTGGTGCATTCCATGTCATGCGCCACTCACAATGAAACATGTTCTTTTAGAGTGTTGGGACTTGCACGATGTGAGACACAAACATTTTACAGCGGAGTCCATGAAGATCCTGTTCAGGGATGTCCCGCCAGACGTGATCCTTGAGTTTTTGAGAGAGATTAACATTTTTCATCTGATTTAAGATTTTACGGAAGAAAGATTTTTAACGAAGTTTCTGGTACGTTTCTAGACGATGTCATTTACTGGAGATGTATGAAAGGTTTTTTTTGTTTGTTTTGTTTTTTGTTTGTTTTTCAAATGACTGGTGAGTTGATTTTAACGTGGTGACATCCTGATGTGGCCCTTTGCGGTCGGCTGGGCTATAAGCAACATTATCTTATCTTATCCTAATCCATTTTCACAATTTTCGTCAATTTTTTGTTGATCCTGAAATTCGTCTGGACAAGTCACCATTCCAGCTGTAAAAGAAGCCAGATTCCTAGGAGTTATTTTTGATCAAAAACTCAACTTTCTCAGCCACATTAAAAAGCTCAAAACCTCTTGTCAGAAAGCTCTGAATATTCTGCGGGTCGTAGCGCACACTGACTGGGGCGCTGATAAGAAAACTTTGCTGCACCTCTACAGAGCCTTGGTCCGTTCCAATACTGGACTATGGTGTGTGTGTACGGCTCTGCAAGACCGTCTTACCTAAAACTCTTGGACCTATCCACCATCAAGGGCTTCGTCTCTGTCTTGGAGCTTTCCGCACCACCCCTGTGTACAGCCTGTATGCAGAGGCAGGTGAACCCTCACTGTCCAAGCGCAGGCTGAAAATGTCTCTAAATTACTACATCAGACTGTTCTCGGAACCGGAGAATCCTGCCTATGACTGTGTCTTTGACCCCCAATTCCAAAGCAAATTTGAAAACAACCCCAACTGTATTCGGCCGTTTGCTCTTTGTATGCAGCCTCACGTGCGGAATGCAGGTCTAGACCTAGGAGTTGTGTCGGATTTTTCCAAGTTTCGGATCAGCCTCTGTGGACCTTCTTCACACCGAGATTCGTTTTGATCTTGCAGCTTTTCGCAAAGAGTCTACCAGCTCTCTGGCGTACAAGGCATTGTATGCTGACCTCTGTTCAAAATTTCCATCTTATCAGAAAATGTTCACTGACGGTTCCAAGTCTGTAGATGGAGTGGCATGTGCAGCCTATTGCCCTGGTGCTCCTTCTCAAATACTGTTGGAACATATTCCTTTAGATGCTTCTGCTTACTCTGCTGAACTTACAACTCTGCTTCTGGCATTGAGGATAATCTCACAATCTAAGAAGAGGGACTTTCTGGTTCTGTCAGATTCACTGTCAGCTTTGGAGGCCATAACTGGCCGCAGCCTTCAGCATCCAGAACTTTTAGACTTCTTTGAACTTTTGACCAAGTTGAAAGTGGAGGGTTACAACATTATTCTGGCTTGGGTTCCTGGTCATGTAGGCATCAGAGGGAATGAAATGGTTGATCACTTGGCCAAGAATGCCACAACAGAGAAATTTTTCAACATATTTATCCCCTGCTCAGATCTGAAACCCAAAATTAACGATTATGTCAGAGACCTCTGGCAGGAGGATTGGAATACACAGACGGATAACAAACTCTTGCAGATCCTAACCTTAAGGAGTTCCTCTCATCTACTTCTATGTTTTTTTAAAATGTATTTTAAAGAATTGTGTGAATGAATGACTTGTGAGTTGATTTTAACGTGGTGACAGCCCTGATGTGGCCCTTTGCGGTCGGCTGGGCTATAAGCAACATTATCTTATCTTATCTTATCTCATCTACCTTGGTGGTCGTAAAGAAGAAACAGTTCTGTGCCGGCTGCACACCAGCCATTTGTATTTTACCCATTCATACCTTTTAAAGAGTGAAGAAGCTCTGTGGTGTATTCCATGTCATGTTCCACTCACAATGAAACATATTCTTTTAGATTGTTGGGACTTGTACAATGTGAGACTTTACAGCAGAGTCCATGAAAACCCTGTTCAGAGATGTCTCACCTGATGTGATCTTTGAGTTTTTGAGAGAGATTAACATTTTTCATCTGATTTAAGGTTTTACGGAAGAAAGACTTTTAACTACGTTTCTGGTGCGTTTGTAGAAGATGTAATTTAAAGAGATGTGTGAAAGTTGGGTTTTTTTGTTTTTTTTAAAATTTTTTTAAAGATGACTTGTGAGTTGATTTTAACGTGGTGACAGCCCTGATGTGGCCCTTTGCAGTCAGCTGGGCTATAAGCAACATTACCTTACCTTGTATGTGTTGGATGGCCCAGGCGGCATGGAAAAAAAAAAGAAAAAGAATTACGGTTGTGTTGCTTGGCTGTCTATGTGCGGTTGAGTGGGGGGCGTGTGGTAGGAAAGCGCGAACATGCATCCATATTTCTGGGAGAGTCAGACACACAGACACACGCACCAAGCACCCCATCCATAACACCATGATAGTGCTCAGAGAGCCTCTACAACTTGTGGGTATTCTTCACTATTGTCCAATGAAGTGGTAGTACTATTTTGGGATGCTGGCACCACTTCCATTCACTGAAAAAGAAGGGAAACTGCGTGCTGTGAGTTTTGAACGAAGCTGATCAAATGCCACAATGGTGTCGTCTGCTAATGCTTGCAAGTTAGATGAAATATTGGAGTATTCTGCTGAGGAATGGGATCAAATTTGACAAGAAGTACAAAAAACTGAAAATGAAGAGCTAGAAGAAGAGTCTGATACTGATACAGGCAATATATAAGGAGAACAAAATATGGAAAGTGATCCTGAGGATAACATGCTACTTGCCGCCCTTCAAACAACATGGCGACCTGCTACACGGCCTGCAACCATGTCCGCATTCCGATAGCTGACAGGCACTGCTCATGCATTGCCAGACACCTCCAACCGTCTTGATTTCTTTTTTCTTTTTTTTTTTTTGCTTCTTGCATGTTTTTCAAACAGCCCTAAATAAAACAAACGGGTATGCAGGACTCTTTGAACAAGAGAGGATTAAATGCGAATCCAGCTGCATGAGGGTTTGGACAAATCAAAATAAAAAATTGCAAGAGTACTAGTCACAAACAGACCCTGCATTGCTGACCATTGCTCAACCAGAGAAAATTCCAAGCTAGGGGCCAAACCATCATCATCATTACAATTGTCAGCACAAAAACCATTCTTGTCTTGCTCAACAGACTCTTTTGCTTGCTTGCACACCGAATATGCCTTAATAGAGATGGTCAGAGCATGACAAGACCTCCCTGCTTGTAAAACCCAGGGGTTTGCCATTCCACACCACTGATTCCCCTTTGACTTGCCCCTTCCTGGTAGCTCTCCAAGCCAGTGCCTTGCCAAGAAGGCTGACTAAACCGAGGCCTACCTGGCAAACGTTCAGATACCAGCCGCTCCTCATCACCAGGCGCCTGGGGGTAGAGATTGCAGAGCATGCTGGTGAGAGACACTGGCCACGCTCGACTGGACCTGGGACTGAAAGGTGAAGCAGGAAGCATCAGTTGCTACCGTCATCAAAACCGGCAGAATATCCAGACATTCAAGAGGAGAGCCATAAATTGTGCTCCCTGTTGAACCAGTCCAACTCTCTCACCAGTTGCATAGAATTATTTTGAATTATTATGAATATTTATATAGCGCCTATCCTCGGGTAGAGACCAAGCTCTGAGCGCTTTACAATCCACACTCGTTTACATAATGAGCTGCATACCTGGGTAGTGCCGACTGAAGAGCTGCCGGCTGGCGCTTCATTCAGTTGTTTCGCATGTCATCCAGTTCGTTCACTCCTTACTTCCTTCATTCTTTCCATTTCTCGCACAGGGTGCATGCTATGTGTAACATGTCATCCATACCAGCGGCCAAACTGGCCTTCTCTTCGGAAAGTCGGTGATGGGATTTTACGTGTGTGCAAGATGTTATGTGTGCGTTGACGCACGGAACCTCGGTTTATAGTCTCATTTGAAGGACTGTATGGGAAATAGAGGGTGAAGACAGGCAGAGTTTTCTGGTACTTTCTCCATTGGCCGACACAAAGTGTTTTCCTCCTGAAAGAGGAAGACTGACTTAAAACGACCGCTTCATAGAATCCATGATGGAAACTGAACTCGAGAAGTCCAGTCGAGGGCATGTTTCCTTGCCAAGGAAAAGGAGAAAAAATTCAGACCATGAGTATGAACTCACCAAGGGAGCCTAATTCCATTGGCCTGATTGTTAAGGAGAAGAGTTGGCTGCCCTTCTCTCCATTTTTAATCTTTTTATGGAAATCATGATGTATGGTGTTGTTTCATGTCTAGTGTAGACAAGTTATTTGCTTGGACAGGTAAGAATGAAGAAAATGGTGTTTAGGAAATGAAATATGAAATGAAAGACAGAGTGAGTATATATATTTTCACAAAATCCAACTATGGCTAATGGTATAGTTATCTGCAAATGAAATGTAAAAAGACATTTTTCAGTTTTTGAATACTCAGTTGTAGCCCTGGAGTGGCACTGTCTTCATCTGTCCGTGGGCAGGGGTGGTTGGGTCTGTGGGGTGTGCTCGGCAGCTGGAGGGTGGTGTTTTTCGCCGGTGGGCTCTGCAGTCATGAAATACGGGCTGGTACACCCATGGGGATGCTACTTTAAGGCTGTTATGAGCTGCATCCTGTAGTCTAATTTACCTCTGTTCAGGAGCAGTTATGTCCCTTGATATCTTAATGGAGTGTCCTGTGCGTGCCTGTACCCATCGTCAACACAGCGCAGGCCTCCAAGGGTGGTACAGGACTGCTCTAAAGGCAGGTGAAGACAGTGCTTCTCTGGGTCCTCCCAGCACCTTCGGGTGTTTCTTTTTCTTCTTTGCCTTAACTAGGCTGACCCTGGAGAAAGGTCCAGTGACGGTGAGGAAAGACCCACTGACCACAGGGAAAGTCCTGTTGACAGTGGGAAAGACTACAACTTTGGATTCTCTCTTGAGGGCACATAAGACCGTATGGCGAAAGCTTGGCTGTGTCTGGAGTGGCACTGTCTTCATCTGTCCGTGGGCAGGGGTGGTTGGGTCTGTGGGGTGTGCTCGGCAGCTGGAGGGTGGTGTTTTTCGCCAGTGGGCTCTGCAGTCATGAAATACGGGCTGGTACACCCATGGGGATGCTACTTTAAGGCTGTTATGAGCTGCATCCTGTAGTCTAATTTACCTCTGTTCAGGAGCAGTTATGTTCCTTGATATCTTAATGAGTGTCCTGTGCGTGCCTGTACCCATCGTCAACACAGCGCAGGCCTCCAAGGGTGGTACAGGACTGCTCTAAAGGCAGGTGAAGACAGTGCTTCTCTGGGTCCTCCCCAGCACCTTCGGGTGTTTCTTTTTCTTCATCTGCAAATGAAATGTAAAAAGACATGTTTCAGTTTTTGAATACTCAGTTGTAGCCCCAAAACATTGAATAACTACATAGTGCCATACTTGTTCCTACCTATGAGGCTTGAGGTCAGTGAATCTGTATGTTTATGTGGCCCTTTGCGGTCGGCTGGGCTATAAGCAACATTATTTTGGGCATCTGTATGTTTCAGTTGCTGCTGTGGTACTCTGTGTCAAGCTATGAGCCTTGGCCATGGACACCTATGAGCAGCGACATGGAGAGAGCCAACCTGATTGTGCTTTCTGTGAATGGGTCTGTTTTGTGTGTGTGTGTGTGTGTGTTGTGTATGTGTGTGTGTGCGTGCGCGCGCGCAGAAGCAGAATCAGAATCAGAACTGTTTTATTTCCTTAACCCTTACGCCACTGATGTCGCATTTTTGTAACATGTGGCTCACCGCCGACGTTGCCAAAATGCAACCAGCTAGGGTTACCTAACTCACAATATTCTCGCTCTCTAATCTGATGAGACAGAAAGCCAGAAAGAAACGTCATAGTTGGGTGATTCCCTGACCTGTGCTCACAGCCATTGCTTCATCAGAGCATTGTTCAGTTAAATGTTTTTTATCAATTCATTCCGATTGTTTTTCCATTCACTATGACGTCACAACCAGCGCTTCATGTACTCAGCCTGCCGTACATTTACCACAGATCAGGTGCTGGAAGTATGAATAGACGGTCAGTTGATCCTGATTCAGATAAAGAACACCCAGATTGTGACCAGGAAACAGGTGAAAGGAAGAGCTTGACGAATTACCAAGAGGCTGACTGTTGGACGCGTGCCAAGTGGCTGAGCAGGCAGTGCGTGTCGCACACACACCACACACACACACACACCTTGAACAAGCTTAGTGTTGCTGGTTTTGGGCCAACTTGCAGTGACCGAATCACACAGTGAGAGAGACATTATAGGGGACGACTAACAGAGCTCTACGAGAAAATGAACTGCAAGTCCAGCTGGCTTGCCACGAATCGAGGTCGAAGGGGGCGTGGCTGATGACACGTGTCAGAGGTGTGCTGCAGAGATGAGTTTGAGTGACCAGCTGGACTCCTACGCCCTAGTAGCATTGCTCCCCAGGTTCTAGAGACCAACAGGCAAGTGAATGACTTTGTTTTCATAAAAAAAATATTACTTTCAACAGTGAGAGTGAAAGAAGATGTATGTGTGGTGTGTGTGCATGTGTGTATGCACGCGTGTGTGTGTGTGCCCTTTTTCTTTCTTTCATGTGTGTACAAGTGGGGCTTAAGAAAGTGTTGTTTGTGTGTGTGTGTGTGTTTCCCTTCTCTTTTTCTTTCTTTCATGTGTGTGCCAGTGGGGTGTAAGCAGTTTTGTGTGTGTGTGTGGTTTCTTTTTTGCATCACCTCATTAATCATATCACTAATTATTCCTCTGAATGTTGTTTCAGGAGTGCTGGTGAACAAGAATGATTTCAACCTGTGGACTACTTCCAGCTCTTCATCTGCTGTTGGGGTATGTTGATTTATTGCTTTTTTTTTCATTTTTCTGTTGGATGTTACATTCTTTCTGGCCCTCCGGGGGTTGCAACCTTGCCATGTTCGGAGGGCTTGCGTGGTCCTGTGATCCCTTGGGCTTTGCTGGCGGGGGCATCAATACTTGAAGAAAGGCTGGCTTTTTAAACTGCTTCTAGGCCTGAGAAATCAAGATGCTGTCTGGCCTGAGCATAACGTGGTAAGGAGTTGATGCCCTGGTAGGGCTTCCCATGTCAGATAGGCTAAGGGTGAGGATCCTGACAAATAGTAACCTGCCTTTTTCCTTTTCTTGTTTTCTGCCTTTCTTATTTGGCTCTTTTCTATCTTCGTCTCCCCTTCAAGTCTTCTTTTCCACACTCTTTTTCTCTCTGTGGTCTTCTTAAGATCCGCCGCGTTTGCCGTGCGGTGCGACCTGTGATGGAGGGGAATGAGATCCTGGTGATTGAGAGGGCCAGCGCCCTCAACACATCACTTTGGCTCGGACCTCTCCTAGACAGGGGGTACACTCTGGCCCGGGTGTATCAATCGGCTTCCCCTTCTTGGGACTGGGTCAAAACAGGCAGTTCTCCGGCTGGCCAAGTGCTCAGCTCTCTGTTCCCGGGAGTTGGGCATGATCAGGGGGGATAGGGTTGGTAGGTCTCTGTCTGTTGTACATCTCTACTGAAACCTGGAATGAGTCAAGACAATGATTTCTTGGCCCTGGCCCATTAGTTGGACTCCACAGTCGGTGGGTAAGGGAGAGATGAAATTTTACCCTTCTGAATATGGCTTCACTAAAAAAAATCATCCCCCCAAAAAGAAAAGTGAATTTAATTTCTCAACGACTGTCACAGGAGTCTGATGCAGACTCAGATTCTGATATGGAAACAAGGAAGATGTCAGGATTCACTACAGTTGACCATTTGATTCGTCTGGAATCTACACTACGGAACGCCTTTCTGAACAAACAGCATGCAGTGGCAATTTTCTTTGACTTGGAGAAGGCCTACGATACCACCTGGAAGTCGGGGATACTTCATGATCTCCATGATCTGGGTTTTCGAGGTCATCTTCCGCTTTTCATACAAAATTTTTTGGCAGAACGACAGTTTCAGGTCCGGGTTGGCACCACTCTATCTGATGTTCACGAGCAGGAGTTGGGTGTTCCACAGGGGAGAATACTGTCTCCTGCCCTCTTTTGCATCAAGATCAACAACATTGTTAAATCAGTTCAGCAGGGTTCAGACTGCTCATTGTTTGTGGATGATTTTGCTGTCTACGCAACTAGAAGCCTGTACCCGAGCGTCCAGCGCAGGCTCCAGCTTTGCGTGGATAAAATCCATCAGTGGGCGGATGAAAATTGTTTCACCTTTTCTCCTACAAAGACACAGTGTATTCACTTCCAAAATTTTCTGTCAGTTTTTTCCAGATCCTGAACTTCAAGTAGGGAAATCTCCATTCCAGCTGTCAAAGAGGCCAAATTTCTAGGAGTGATTTTTGACCAGAAACTGAACTTTCTCAGCCACATTAAAAACCTCAAAACTGCTTGCCAGAAAGCACTGAATATTCTGCGGGTCGTAGCGCACACTGACTGGGGCGCTGATAAGAAAACTTTGCTGCACCTACAGAGCCCTGGTCCGTTCCAAACTGGATTACGGTTGTGCTGTGTACGGCTCTGCAAGATCGTCTTACCTCAAACTCTTGGACCCTATCCACCATCAAGGGCTTCGTCTCTGTCTTGGAGCGTTCCGCACCACCCCTGTGTACAGCCTGTACGCAGAGGCAGGTGAACCTTCACTGTCCAACTGCAGGCTGAAATTGTCTTTGAATTATTATATCCGACTGTTCTCGGAACCAGAAAACCCTGCCTATGACTGTGTCTTTGACCCTCCGTTCCAAAGTAAGTTTGAAAACAACCCGAAATGTATTCCGCCGTTTGGTCTTCGTATGCAGCCTCACGTGCGGAATGCAGGTCTAGACCTAGGAGTTGTGTCGGATTTTTCCAAGTTTCCGGATCAGCCTCCGTGGACCTTTTTCACACCCGAGATTCGTTTCGATCTTGCAGCTTTTCGCAAAGAGTCTACCAGCTCTCTGGCGTACAAGGCATTGTATGCTGACCTCTGTTCCAAATTCCCATCCTATCAAAAAGTTCCCTCCGGGGGGTTGCGACCTTGTCGTGGTCGGAGGGTTTGCGTGGTCCAGTGATCCCTTAGGCTTTGCTGGCGGGGGCATCTATACTTGGAGATAGGCTGGTTTTTTCACACTGCTTCTAGGCCTGAGAGGTGCAGATGCTGTTTGGCCTAAGCGTAACGTGGTAAGGAGTTGATTGGTTCCCTCTGGTGAGGTGACTTCCCATTTTTTTGCTAGATAGGCTAAGGGTGAGGGATTCCGTGGACCGTGTCGGGAATGGATCTGGTGATGAGAGCCAGTGCTTGAGGCCTGTGCTCTCACATCTTTGCTGTTTCCGGGAGGGGAAAACCTGCTTCATCTTCCGTGGGCAGGGGGGGTTGGGCTGTGGGGTTGCCCCGGAAAGCGGAGGGTGGTGTTTTTTCGCCGGGGGGGGGCTCTCCCGTCATAAAATAGGGGCTGTAAAACCCAGGGGGATGCTATTTTAAAAAGGCTGTTATGAGCTGAAATTTTTTAGCCCAAATTTACCTCTGTTCAGGAGCAAAATGTCCCTTAATTTAATGGAGTTTCCTTTTCTTCCTGAAACCCTTTTCCCCAACCAGCGCAGGCCCCAAGGGGTGGTACAGGACGCTCTAAAGGCAGGTGAAGACAGTGTTCTCGGGGTCCTCCCCAGCCCCCTTGGGTTCTTTTTTTCCACTGAAAATGAAAGAAAAAAAGACATGTTTCATTTTTTTGAATACTCAGTTGTAGCCCCAAAACATTGAATAACTACATAGTCCAATTTGTTCCTCCCCTATGGGGCTTGAGGTCAGTGAAACTGTATGTTTATGGGGCCCTTTGCGGTCGGTTGGCAATAAGCAACTTTATTTTGGCTTTCTGTATTTTTTCAGTTGCTGCTTTGGTACCCCGTGTCAAGCTATGACCCTTTTGGCCAGGGGGCCCACCTAGACAGCGAAAAGGGAAGAGCCAACCTGTTTGGTCCCTTTCTGTGAATGGGTCTGTTTTGTGTGGGGTTTTGTGGGGTTGTGAAGTTGTTGGGGGTGCGGGGCGCGCGCGCAGAACCCAAAACCGAATCAGAACTGTTTTTTTTTCCCTTTAACCCTACGCCACTGGTCCTTTTTTGTAACATGTGCATAGTTTGCCAACCCTTTACGATTTTTTGGGGGAAATTTTTTTTACAAATTCGAGACAGATTAAAAAATTACGACTTTGCGTTCATTTCCGTTTTTCTAATTTTTTCGCCCCCCAAAAAAAAAAAAAAAAAAGAAACCCTGAATCACCCAAAGGTTTAAAACCCCCTTTTTAAAACCGGTTTCCATTGAAAACCAAATTTTGTTGATGCGAAAGCACGGGGTTGACCCTCTTTTTTCCAAAAAAATTGGGGGACAAAACACCTAGCACAGGCGACTACCACCCACCCACAGCAAGCGAAGAATTCAAAAAAGCCCAAGGGCAACAATGTTTCACCGCCAAGTACAAAAAAATGTTTTGATTGGTTTGGCGAGTCCCGACAAGGCCCCGCAAAATCCCTTTCTGAAAACCATGCCGTGCTGACATCAACATTGCCCCAAGGAGGATTTTCCGACTTTCCGGCAACACGAAAAGTCGGAAAAGCAAAAAACGGAACGCGGGGGGAAGAAACCGGGCCCTGTGAAGAGCAAAACCCAAGATAAGCTCCTGCTTTTTGACGCAGTCAGATAACCCCGCACCAATATGAACAGAAATTTTTTTTAAAATACATTTTTGTTTGTGGCAAAATCAGCTACCGGGGAAACTGAAAAGAACAGAACCCAATTTAGAAGAAACCCCATGCAGTAACATCTGCAAAATAAAACATTTTAAGGGTTGAAGATGAGACAAACCCGAAGGGTGAGCATGTGGGAAAAAGTGATGTAAAATCTTGTTTTTGGGGCTGGTACAACAAACAAGTTTCCCAAAAAAGTTTTTCATGAAAGGAATTTTAATCCACACGTTTTTCTTGATTTTTTTTTTCCCCTTTTGAATTTTCCCCAAGGGGGGAATGTTATAAAACCAAAGAAAATTTTCTTTTATTTTTTTTCCATTTTTATATACTTTTAAAAGTTTAACAATCTTCTGAAAAGTGCAAAGTTTTACTGCTTTGGGAAAATTAAAAAAACTTCAGCTTCAGGGGCTTTGCCCCCTTACCCCCCCCGCTTTTTTTCGGAGGGGGGGCCCCCCCCCTCCCGAACCCCCCCCCCCATTTTTACTATTTCTGCATCTCTGAGGTTTGGGGAGCTAGGGATGTGGCTTTCCCCCGCCCCACGTTGCCCCAAAAAGCAACCAGCTAGGGTTTTCCCCCAACTCAATATTCCCTCTCTAATCTGATGAACGAAAGCCAAAAGAAAAAATTTATAGTTTGGGGGATTCCCTGAACCCGGCTACAGCCCTTTGCTTTAACAGAGCAATTTTTCATTAAATGTTTTTTTTCAATTCAAATCCGATTGTTTTTTTCCCTTAAATATGACCCTCCCCAACCCCAAACGCTTCATTACCAGCCTCGCCGTACATTTAAAACCCCAAAAATCCGGGCTGGAAGTATTGAATAACGGTCAGTTGTCCTGATTCAGATAAAGAACACCCAATTGTGACCCCGGAAACAGGTGAAAGGAAGAGCTTTCCGAAATTACCAAAAGAGGCGACTGTTGACGCGTGCCAAGTGGCGAGCAGCAGTGGGGGGTCCACACACCCCCCACACCCCACACCCCCCTTTAACAAACTTAGGTTGCTGGTTTGGGGCCCAAAATGCAGTGACCGAATCCCCACAGTGAGAAGACATTATAGGGGAAAGACTAACAGAAACTCTACGAGAAAATGAATCTGCCCAAATCCCCGCTGGCTTGCCAAGAATCGAGGGCGAGGGGGCGTGGGTGACTACACGTGTCAGAGGTTGCTGCAGAGATGAAATTTTTAAATGACCAGCTTGGGCTCCACGCCCTAGTAGCCTTTTCTCCCCCCGGGTTTTAAGACCAACAGCAAGTGAAAAGATTTGTTTTCAATAAAAAAAAAAATTACTTTTAACAGTGAATTTTAAAGAAGATGTATGTGTTTGGGTGTGCAATTTTTGTTTTGCCCCGCGTGTGTGTTGGGGCCCTTTTTCTTTCTTTCATTTTGTGTCAATGGGGCTTAAGAAAGTGTGGTTTTTGTGTTTTGTGTGTTCCCTTCTCTTTTTTTTTTCTTTCATGTGGTTCCATGGGGTGAAGCATTTGTGTGTGGGGTGTGGTTTCTTTTTTGGGATCACCCATTAAAACATTCACTAATTTTTCCTCGGGAATGTTGTTTCAGGAGTGCTGGTGAACAAGAATGATTTTCAACCTGTGGACTACTTCCAGCTCTTCATCTGCTGTTGGGGTATGTTGATTTATTGCTTTTTTTTTCATTTTTCTGTTGGATGTTACATTCTTTCTGGCCCTCCGGGGTTGCAACCTTGCCATGTTCGGAGGGCTTGCGTGGGTCCTGTGATCCCTTAGGCTTTGCTGGCGGGGGCATCAATACTTGAAGAAGGCTGGCTTTTTAAACTGCTTCTAGGCCTGAGAAATCAAGATGCTGTCTGGCCTGAGCATAACGTGGTAAGGAGTTGATGCCCCTGGTAGGGCTTCCCATGTCAGATAGGCTAAGGGTGAGGATCCTGACAATAGTAACCTGCCTTTTTCCTTTTCTTGTTTTCTGCCTTTCTTATTTGGCTCTTTTCTATCTTCGTCTCCCTTCAAGTCTTCTTTTCCACCATCTTTTTCTCTCTGTGGTCTTCTTTAAGATCCGCCGCGTTTGCCGTGCGGTGCGACCTGTGATGGAGGGGAATGAGATCCTGGTGATTGAGAGGGCCAGCGCCCTCAACACATCACTTTGGCTCGGACCTCTCCTAGACAGGGGGTACACTCTGGCCCGGGTGTATCAATCGGCTTCCCCTTCTTGGGACTGGGTCAAAACAGGCAGTTCTCCGGCTGGCCAAGTGCTCAGCTCTCTGTTCCGGGAGTTGGGCATGATCAGGGGGGATAGGGTTTGGTAGGTCTCTGTCGTTGTACATCTCTACTGAAACTGGAATGAGTCAAGACAATGATTTCTTGGCCCTGGCCCATTAGTTGGACTCCACAGTCGGTTGGGTAAGGGAGAGATGAAATTTTACCCTTCTGAATATGGCTTCACTAAAAAATCATCCCCCAAAAAGAAAAGTGAATTTAATTTCTCAACGACTGTCACAGGAGTCTGATGCAGACTCAGATTCTGATATGGAAACAAGGAAGATGTCAGGATTCACTACAGTTGACCATTTGATTCGTCTGGAATCTACACTACGGAACGCCTTTCTGAACAAACAGCATGCAGTGGCAATTTTCTTTGACTTGGAGAAGGCCTACGTTACCACCTGGAAGTCGGGGATACTTCATGATCTCCATGATCTGGGTTTTCGAGGTCATCTTCCGCTTTTCATACAAAATTTTTTGGCAGACGACAGTTTCAGGTCCGGGTTGGCACCACTCTATCTGATGTTCACGAGCAGGAGTTGGGTGTTCCACAGGGGAGAATACTGTCTCCTGCCCTCTTTTGCATCAAGATCAACAACATTGTTAAATCAGTTCAGCAGGGTTCAGACTGCTCATTGTTTGTGGATGATTTTGCTGTCTACGCAACTAGAAGCCTGTACCGAGCGTCCAGCGCAGGCTCCAGCTTTGCGTGGATAAAATCCATCAGTGGCGGATGAAAATTGTTTCCAACCTTTTCTCCTACAAAGACACAGTGTATTCACTTCCATAATTTCTGTCAGTTTTTTTCCAGATCCTGAACTTCAAGTAGGGAAATCTCCCATTCCAGCTGTCAAAGAGGCCAAATTTCTAGGAGTGATTTTTGACCAGAAACTGAACTTTCTCAGCCACATTAAAAACCTCAAAACTGCTTGCCAGAAAGCACTGAATATTCTGCGGGTCGTAGCGCACACTGACTGGGGCGCTGATAAGAAAACTTTGCTGCACCTCTACAGAGCCCTGGTCCGTTCCAAACTGGATTACGGTTGTGCTGTGTACGGCTCTGCAAGATCGTCTTACCTCAAACTCTTGGACCCTATCCACCATCAAGGGCTTCGTCTCTGTCTTGGAGCGTTCCGCACCACCCCTGTGTACAGCCTGTACGCAGAGGCAGGTAAACCTTCACTGTCCAACTGCAGGCTGAAATTGTCTTTGAATTATTATATCCGACTGTTCTCGGAACCAGAAAACCCTGCCTATGACTGTGTCTTTGACCCTCCGTTCCAAAGTAAGTTTGAAAACAACCCGAAATGTATTCCGCCGTTTGGTCTTCGTATGCAGCCTCACGTGCGGAATGCAGGTCTAGACCTAGGAGTTGTGTCGGATTTTTCCAAGTTTCCGGATCACCTCCGTGGACCTTTTTCACACCGAGATTCGTTTCGATCTTGCAGCTTTTCGCAAAGAGTCTACCAGCTCTCTGGCGTACAAGGCATTGTATGCTGACCTCTGTTCCAAATTCCCATCCTATCAAAAAGTTCCCTCCGGGGGTTGCGACCTTGTCGTGGTCGGAGGGTTTGCGTGGATCCAGTGATCCCTTAGGCTTTGCTGGCGGGGGCATCTATACTTGGAGATAGGCTGGTTTTTTCACACTGCTTCTAGGCCTGAGAGGTGCAGATGCTGTTTGGCCTAAGCGTAACGTGGTAAGGAGTTGATGTCCCTGGTAGGGCTTCCATGTCAGATAGGCTAAGGGTGAGGATCCTGACTAAGAGTAACCCGCCTTTCTCCTATTCTTGTTTTCTGCCTTATTTGGCCCTTTTCTATCTTCGTCTCCCCTTCAAGTCTTCTTTTTCACACTCCTTTTCTCTCTGTGGTCTCCTTAAGATCCGCCGTGTTTGCCGTGCGGTGCGACCTGTGTCGGAGGGGAATGAGATCCTGGTGATTGAGAGGGCCAGTGCTTGAGGAGGCCTGTGCTCTCAACACATCACTTTGGCTCGGACCTCTCCTAGACAGGGAGTACACTTTGGCCCGGGTGTACTAATCGGCTCCCCTTCTTGGGGCTGGGTCAAGACAAGCAGTTCCCCTGCTGGCCATGTGAACCCCTGCAGTGCTCAGCTCTCTGTCCCCGGGAGTTGAGCATGATCAGGGGGGATGGGGTTAGTTGCTTCTGTTTGTCGTATGTCTCTCCGAAGCCTGGAAGGGGTCAAAGACATTGGTTTCTTGGCCCTGGCCCCTTAGTTGGACTCCAAGGTGGGTGGGTAGGGAGAGATGAATCATAATACACTAAATATGGCTTTTTCCAAAAACATTCCCCCCAAAAGGAAGAGGAAGTCAGCATCCCCTATTTCAGGGGATTGTCAAACAGATAGTGATTCTGATACAGAAGTGAGACAGAAGACAGGTTTTTGGGCTTCCTGGCTCGTGATGGAGGGGACGGAGCAGGAACGACCCCTTTCAGCTCTGAGCCCTTTTGCCATACAAAAGGGCTTTCAAAGGTTTGGCAGGTGACCCCTCGGTCCATCAAGAGGTTGCGGAATGGCTCGTTCCTTTTTGAGTGTAAATCACAGAAACAATCTGACCAGCTGCTGAAGGCAACAAAATTAGTGGACAGGGAGATCAGAGTAACTCCCACAAACAATTAAATTCATCAAAGGCGTGATTCGCTGCAGGGATTTATCTGGTGTCTCGGAGGCAGAAATCGGAGCTGGCGTCCCAGGGTGTGACGGAGGTGCGCAGGGTGACAGTAAAGAAGGGTGCAGAAAGAGTGGCCACCAACACCCTCTTTCTGACATTCTGCAACCCTGTGCTGCCTCCGGTCATCAAAGTCGGCTACCTGAATGTCCGGGTTCAGTTATATGTTCCGTCCCCGTTGAGGTGCTTCAGGTGCCAGAAGTTTGGCCATGTCAGGGACCGCTGTTCTGGCAGGAGGTGTGTGGTATTTGCTGCAAGGCAACCCATGATGGGCCGTGTCATGATCCGGCACATTGTGCTAACTGCGGTGGCGACCATCCCTCCTCTTCCCGAAATTGTCCTTCTTGGATTCAAGAATCTGCTATACAACGAGTCAAAACGGAAAAGAAGATCTCTTTTTTTGAAGCCCGGAAACAGGTTGTGGGCAGTCAGACGCCGACAGCTTCTTCCTACGCTTCGGCTGTAAAGAAGGTTCCCACAGTTTCTACTCGGTCAGTCTGCTGCCAGACTGATGAATTCATGTTTTCGAAAACATTGCAAGTAAGATCTGTCAGTTCTGGTGGTAGCAGGTCCACCACCTTCCAAACCAAAGTGACTGCCCCTGGTGGAGGCATAAAAATCCGCCACCCTCAGACTGCCAGCAGTCTACAACATCTGCTGCTGGGCAGATTAAAAAACCAGCACCCCTACCTCGAACTCCTCTGTCCAGTGCCCGTGCGGGCAAGGGAGTTCAACCAGTGTGGAGATGGTGGAGATAAGGAAGAGAAACCTCCACCGTCTCCCAAACCCAGACCTACTTCACCTGTTGGCAAGTCTGCCAGCAGGTCTGCAGATAGTCCAGTGAAATTAAGCAACAATTTACAGCTTTAGCAGCAGATGTTGAGGAGGAGATGACCTGATCTCTCTCCTTTTCGCCCTCTGCACCATGGATAATACAATATTCCATTGGAATATCCGTGGTCTAAATTCCAACTTCGAGGCGCTGCAGCTTCTGTGTCAATCTATGAAACCTTCTGTCGTGGCTCTTCAAGAAACCCAAATTCAAAGCCAGAAGACCTTTACTCTTTCTGGCTTTAATATTCTTTCAAAACCTGCACAACCATCCACGTTGGGACTGTCGGGCGGTGTTGCCCTTCTCCTTCACAAAACTTTGTTGTATAGTCCTGTCGCTCTGTCTACCTCCCTTCAGGCTGTAGCTGCGAGAGTCACTCTCCACAAGACTGTAACAATCTGTTCTCTTTATCTACCTCCATCTGTCCCGGTTTGTCGTCAGGACCTTGTCAGTCTGTTAGGGGAACTTCCTCGACCTTTTTTGCTGTTGGGTGACTTTAACGGTCACAACCCTCTTTGGGGTAGTACCGGTTCGTCATCCAGAGGTCTGCTGATTGAGGATGTCCTTTCGGATTTGGATTTGTGTTGTCTGAACGACGGATCTGCAACTTACCTCCATTCTTCCACAGGTTCACTTTCGTGTTTAGATTTGTCGGTTTGTGACCCCTCGCTGGTCCTGGACTATGAGTGGTCTGTCCAAGACGATCTGCACGGAAGTGACCATTTCCTGTCCGTACTACAACCTTAATAACTGAACACGGGTCTCTGTCTCTCAGCATTTACATATAATATACCAACTGGGGATCTATTTGCACCACTAATTTCCCAAGGAGTTCCAGGACACTTGGGGAGATTGCCTGACCCAGCTGAATCACTGACTAATACTAGATTAAATGTCTAAAGCCTTATTCCAAGTGTCCTCCGACAAACTTCAAATGCCAAAAACACCCTGGTTGATTCAAATGCAACAATTTCAAAAGTTAGAAAACGGCTCAGCGTCAGGTATACCAACGACCTTCGGGTCCAACGCTCGAGCACCATCAGAAACACCTTGCTAAATCAAGACACACTTTTAAAATCAGTAAACTCGGTCCTGGAAAGCTTCTTCTGCTCCAGGCTGTCATCATCAAACTTCTAAGAAAAAGTGTGGAACATCATATAAGAAATTAAAGGGAAGAACACCTGTCCCACTGTGACCATCTCAAGTTTTTTCGGATTCTTTAATAACAGAGAAGAAAGCAGCTGCTAAATCTGCTGCTTCAACCATTGAAAAGAATTCTCCTCTTCAATAATCGGTCACTTTTGACAAAAACAAACCCTAAAAGAAAATCACTCCTGCAACCTCTATTTCATCCGACAACATGAAGAGACTACAATCTTCCTTTTCAACATTAAACACTAAAATCTGCCTTACTCTCTTGCAGCGACTCCTCTCCAGTATAGATGACATTCCATTATCAAACTATTAAAACATCTTCCGCAAGAAGTCTGAACATCCTGTTACAGATACAACCACGTGTGGACTACAGTTGCTTTCCACCCTCTTGGGCGGACAGCCCTCATATTCCCATCTCCCAAACCTGGAAAGATCTTTCTAATCCAACTAACTAACCGGTCCCATAGCTTGACCAGCTGGTCTGAAAATTGATGGAAAAAATGGTCAATGGCTATGCTTCATTGATGTGGAAACTCGAAACCGATGGCCTTTTGGCGAAAGCACAGTGTGGTTTTCCGCAAACAATCGTAGTACAGTGACCATTTGATTCGTCTGGAATCACCACTTAGGAACCTTTTTAAACAGACAGCATGCAGTGGCAATATTCTTTGACTTGGAGAAGGCTACGATTACCACCTGGAAGTCGGATACTCACATGATCTCGCACGATCTGGGTTTTCGAGGTCCATCTCGCTTTTTATTCAAAATTTTTGGCAGAACGACAGTTTTCAGGTCCGGGTGGCACACTCTCTCTGATGTCCACATCGAGCAGGAGTTGGGTGTTCCACAGGGGAGCATACTATCCCCTGCCCCTCTTTATATTAAGATCAACAACATGTGAAATCAGTTTCAGCAGGGTTCAGACTGCTCATTGTTTTGGATGATTTTGCTGTCTACGCAACTGGAAGCCTGTACCCGAGTGTCCAGCGCAGGCTCCAGCTTTGGCGTAAGATAAAATCCATCGGTGGCGATGAAAACGTTTTCACCTTTTCTACTACAAAAACCCTGTGTAATTCACTTCCATAAGCTCCGTCAGTTTTTCCAGATACGGAACTTCAAGTAGGAAATCTCCCATTCCAGCTGTTTAAAGAGGCCAAATTTCTGGGAGTCATTTATGACCAAAAACTTAACTTACTCAGCCAAAATTAAAAACCTCAAAACTGCTTGCCAAAGGCACTGAAATATTCTGCGGGTCGAGCCACACATTTCCGACTGGGGCGCTGATAAAAAAAAACTTGTTGCACCTCTACAGAGCCCTGGTCCCGTTCTAACTGGATACGGTGTGCCTGTGACGCTCCGCCAAAGATCACTTACCTCAACTCTTGGACCCTATCCACCATCAAGGGCTTCGTCATCTGTCTTGAGCTTCCGCACCATCTCCCCTTTGTACAGCACTTGTATCAGAGGCAAGTGAACTTCACGTCCAATCGCAGGCTGAAAACTGTCTTTGGAATTACCATACATCCGACGTTCTCAAACCGAGCAGAATCTTGCCTAGACTGTGTTTTTGACCCTCCGTTCCAAAGTAAAGTTTGAAACAAACCCGAAATGTATTCCTCCCCGTTTGAGGCTTCGTCAGCAGCCTCACTCACGTGCGGATGCGGTATAGACCTGGAAGTAGTTTCGTGATTTTTCCAATTTTCCGGATCAACCTCCATGGCCCTTTTCCCACACCAGAGATTCGTTTTGATCTCGCAGCTTTCCGGAAGGAGTCAACCAGCTCTCTGCGTACAAGGCTTTGTACGCCGAGCTCTGTTCCAAATTCCCATCCTATCAAAAAGTTTTCACTGACGTTCCAAGTCCGAGGATGGAGTGGCCTGTGCAGCCTACTGCCCTGGGCTCCTTCTCAGATATTGTTGGAACATATACATTCAGATGCTTCTGTCTATTCTGCTGAACTTACTGCTCTAGTACTGGCTTTGAAGATAATCGCCCATTCTTCGAGGAGGGACTTTCTGGTTCTGTCGATTCGCTGTCAGCTTTGGAGGCCATAGCTGGCCGCAACCTTCAGCATCCAGAACTTTTACTTTTTTTTTGAACTTTTTAGCAAGTTGAAGGCGGACGGTTACAACTTTACTCTTGCTTGGTTCCTGGCCATGTTGGCATCGGCGGGAACGAAATGGTTGATCGTTTAGCCAAGAACGCCACAAGAGAGAAACTGTCCAACACTTATATCCCCTGCTCAGATGTGAAACCTAAAATTAACGATTATGTGAGAGACCTCTGGCAGGAGGATTGGAACACACAGACGAATAACAAACTCTTTCAGATCTGTCCAAACCTTAAAGACTTCCTCCCCATCTACGTCGGGTGGTCGTAAAGAGGAAACGGTTCTGTGCCGGCTGCACACCGGCCATTCGTATTTACCCATTCTTACCTTTTAAAGAGTGAAGAAGCTCCGTGGTGCATTCCATGTCATGCACCACTCACAATGAAACATGTTCTTTTAGAGTGTTGGGACTTGCACGATGTGAGACACAAACATTTTACAGCGGAGTCCATGAAGATCCTGTTCAGGGATGTCCCGCCTGACGTGATCCTTGGGTTTTTGAGAGAAATTAACATTTTCATCTGATTTGAGATTTACGGAAGAAGGATTTTTAACAAAGTTCTGGTCGTTTGTAGACGATGTCATTTAACGAGATGTGTGAAAGGTTTTTTTTTTTTTTTTTTTTTTTTTAAATGACTGGTGAGTTGATTTTAACGTGGTGACAGCCCTGATGTGGCCCCTCTGCGGTCGGCTGGGCTATAAGCAACATTATCTTATCTTATCTTCCTCCTTGGTCGGCACCATCAGGGATTCGGGAGCATCAACACTCTTTGTGGGATAAGGATTTAGTTTTTCCCCTAAGGCCCGGCGGGCGCCAGTTACGATGTGTGCGGGTTGGAGGCTGGTTTTACTTCCACCCGTCCTTCTGTACTTATTCCTATCTCCACCCCCTACTCTGTGGCGAAGTATGGCCATCGCGGTGGAGCGACCTCTGTAATTCCCTTATCATAGGGAATACTATATCACCTTCGCAGACGGACGCAGTCAATCCGTGTCTACGGATTTGCCCGTACAGGCGTGTGTGGGAGTCACCACACGCGCCAAAGCTAAGAAGCAGGAACAGGAATTGCGTCCCGTTCTTCAGCCGATCTCTGACGAGGTTCTGGCAAGGGCCGATCCTGCTAGCATTATCCGTCTTCAGGCCAGGGACTTGGATGTCCAACGCCTACGACAATGTGTGGATCGTCCCGCTCAGTCTGCCCAACACGCCAAGGTGAGCTTCGAGCTCCACAAGGGATCCTCTTTGGGGTTGTCACTCTGGCAGATCGTGTGGCCAAGCAGCTTGTCGTTCCCCAAAGCTTGAGAGAATCGGTTCTCCCGGCAGGCCCACGTTTTCCCCCATGGCAGGTCATATGGGCTCCAAGCGGACTCTCGAGCGAGTCAGACAGGACTTCTTTTGGCCAGGGATGAATTCTCAGGTTAGGCAGTACTGCCGCAGTTGCGATGTCTGCCAACGGACAACGCCTAAGGGTCGCTTGAAGCATGTTCCCCTAGGGTCAGTGCCACGGGTTGGGGAGGCATTCAGCAAGGTTGGGGTCGACCTGGTGAGACCCATTAATCCTCCATCCGATCGTGGTCACCGCTACACTTCGGTAGTGGTAGAATCTGCGAGTCGATACCCAGAGGCTGTCCCGCTTAGGACTATCGATGCCCCTACTGTTGCTGAATCTCTCAGGCAGATTTGGACGCGCACTGGCGTGCCCAAGAAGAAGTACGGCCGGAAAGTTTGTACTGGAGAGCGATCATAAATCCTCTCCAGTGCCTGGACCGGATCCGGCCAGTCAGTCATCGACTCATGAGTTAGGCAGTGGAGCTGCAGAGTCATGCGTTCACTTTCCGTCATATCAAGGGTTCCTGTAATACGGATGCTGACTATCTTAGCCGAGCTCCGTAGTTAGCATATTGGAAAATCAGTCAGAGGACACCTCCCCTCAACCAGGGTTATATCCCTTTTTGGTCTCTGTATCAGTGTAGTGACAGTTGTCACTTCAGTGAGGTTAACGGTAGTGAATCGCCAGTGGTTCGGATTGTTACTTTCATGGTTGGAAGGTTTGCTTAGTTGTTTGATAAATGTAGTATTATGTATTTCCCCGTGTGATTCTATCGTGGAATGTTGTATTGGATTCATCGTACTCTGTCGATCACAGAGAGTTGGGTTCGGTCCCATTGTTGTGAAGTTGCACATGCGACAAGGTTCAAAGGAGCACTGTATCTCAGAGAAACAAATGCTTTTAGAAGGGGGGTTTGTCACGAGTTTGTCGCGAGGCCTACGACGTTCGACCCACCTAGGGTGGCGGAATTACTTATTTGTTTATTGTCGTTGCTGTTGTCGTGTATCCGTCCCTTAGGGTGGCTTGTGGTGCAGTTGCACCTTGGTGTGGTTCAGCTCAACTTGGGTTTGCTTTCTCTCTCTCTCTCTCTAATTCCACCGCCCGTGCTATTCATCCTGCAAGTTCACGGGTGGCCGGTACCTTTCTCTCGAACTTTCTGTCTATCGGCCTCTCGCCTGTCTTTTTACCTGTCGCACGTGCTTCGTTCCTTTTAGTTTGAAGTATGCTCACTCTGTGACGCAGCATGGCATGTTGGCCGCCATTGCTGAGGGAGGTTAGCTCTTCACATCGAGCGGAAGATGTCTCTGGGGGCGCCTGCTCCAGTCCTGGTTCTTTACCTTATCGTGGGAGAGTACAGTCAGTACTTTCAATTCCTGCAGTCGGCCTGTAGGAGAGGGACATCATTTCTTCTGTTTCCGCATCTTCGCCTCTGTCCTCTCGACTGGACAGAGGGTAGAGAAGTCCTTTGACCCGCCTCTTCGGGGTCACCCACGGGTAGCTGGTAAGCATCAGTTTCGTGGTCTGTTTGTTTTGATTTGTTGTTGTTAGCCGGCTTAGTCTTCACTTTTGCGCAATTTTCTTTTGTTTTCGAAATTGTAAGAGAAATATTGTGTGAGACCTTTTCTCTGGTTAATTCCATCTTTAACCTGGCCATTCTAAATTATTTCCAAAATTCTTTCTCCTGTTTTATGTATCTGGTGATGCGGTAGTCGGTGGGGAAGGGAGAGAACCTGGTGATTCAGGGTTGGAACTTGCTTGGTCTCGCTCGTCCGCCCCTGTCACATTCGCCGGGCCCTTTTATCCTTCGGCCACCGTCTGTTTGTGTGTGCAAGGAGAGCGAGTTTTATGTTCACGAGCGTGCGTACGCATGATTTGTCGTTCGGATGCGTGGTTGGAGATTTGTGTTATTTTTGAAATGTGTTTATAAAATGTGACAATTATGCCATTGAATTACTATTTGCAAATGTGGTGGCAGTTATTAAGCGATGTCGCTGTGTTGATTATTTCCTAAGGAAGGAAAACGTTAAGCGTGAGTGAGAGAAGGGTGAAGATAAATTCATATTGTTTTATAACCTGTTGATTTAATGCAGTCTTTTACCTGCATCGTGTGAGAAGCCCTCCGGGGGTTGCAACCTTGCCGTGGTCGGAGGCTGCGTGGTCCTGTGATCTTTAGGCTTTGCTGACGGGGGCATCAAAACTCAGCTAGATGGTTAGTTGTGAACACTGCTAGGCCTGTATAGCCAAGTTGCTGACTGGCCAAGCATTACGTGGTAGGAATTGATGCCCTGGTAGGGTCTCCCATGTCAGAAAGGTTAGGAGTGAGGGCCCAGACAAATAGTAACCCACCTTTTTCCTATTCTGTCTTCTTGTTTTATGCCTTCCTTATTTGGCCCTTTTTCTATCTTCGTCTCCTCTTCAAGTCTTCTTTTCCACAATCCTTTTCTCTCTGTGGTCTCCTTAAGATCCGCCGTGTTTGCCGTGCGGTGCGACCTGTGTCGGAGGGAATGAGATCCTGGTGATTGAGAGGGCCAGCGCTCTCAACACATCACTTTGGCTCGGACCTCTCCTAGACAGGAAGTACACTTTGGCCCGGGTGTACTAATCGCTCCCCTTCTTGGGCTGGGTCAAAACAGGCATTTCTCCGGCTGGCCAAGGTAACCCCTGCAGTGCTCAGCTCTCTGTTCCCGGGAGTTGAGCATAAATCAGGGGGGATAGGGTTGGTAGTTTTTGTCTGTTGTATGTCTCCTCCTGAAGCCTGGAAGGGGTCAAGATAGTGATTCTTGGCCCTGGCCCCTTATTGGACTCCAAGGGGGGTGGGTAAGGGAGAGATGAAATTTTTGCCTATAAATATGACTTCCATTAAACATCATCCCCCAAAAAAAAGAAAAGTTCCGTCATTTTCGCAAAGGTCGTCACAGGAGTCCGATGGAGACTCTGATTCTGAAAATGAAACAAGGCAGTTGTCAGGATTTTGGTCTTCTTGGTTGATCATGGAAAGTAAGGAGCAGGACAAACCTCTTTCTGCACTAAGCCCGTTTGCAATACAGAAGGCTTCCAAGGTATTGCAGGAGACCCACATCCATAAAGCGACTCAGAAACGGCACCTTTCTCATCCAGTGAAAAGTAAAAAACAATCAGTGCAGCTGCTGAAAGCTACAAAGCTGTAGACCGAGAGATCCGGGTGACCCCCCATAAACAGCTGAATTCCTCAAAAGGGAGTCATTCGATGCCCAGATCTTAGAGGAGTCTCAGAGGCAGAGATCAAAGCGGAACTGGCATCCCAGGGTGTGACAGAGGTGCATAGGGTGACAGTGAAAAAAGGTGCAGAAAGAGTGGACACCAACACCCTCTTTCTGACATTCTGCAATCCTGTGCTGCCTCCTGTCATCAAGGTAGGATATCTGAATGTCCGTATACAAATGTATGTTCCGTCTCCAATGCGTTGCTTCAAATGCCAGAAGTTTGGTCATGTCAGAGACCGCTGTTCTGGGCAGGAGGTGTGTGGGGTTTGTTGCAAGGCAACCCATGATGGCCGTGTAAAGACCCGGCGCATTGTGAAAAACTGCGGTGGCGACCACCCCTCCTCTTCATGCAACTGCCCTGTCTGGAAACAAGAGTCGACCATCCAAAAGGTAAAACAGAAAGAAGATCTCGTTTTTTGAAGCCCGCAGGCAAGTTGTTGGCAGTCAGACGCCAACAGCATCTTCATACCTTCGGCGGTAAAAAAAGTATCGACACGTTCAGTCTGCTGCCAGACTGACGATTTTACTTTCTCTAAAACTTTGCCAGGAAGACAGATAAGCTTTGGTGGAAGCAGGTCCACCACCCCCCAACCCACAGTGAATGCCCCTGGTGGAGGCAAAAAATCCGCCACCCTCAGACTGCCCAGCAGTCTACAACATCTGCTGCTGGGCAGATTAAAAAACCAGCACCCGCAACTCGAATTCCTCTGTCCAGTGCCCGTGCGGGCAAGGGAGTTCAACCCAGTGTGGAGATGGTGGAGATGAGAAGAAACCTCCACCATCTCCCAAATCCAGACCTCCCACCATCTCCAAACTCCAGGCCTTTGTCACCTGCGGGCAAGTCTGCCAGCAGGGCCAAGGACCACCACAGTCCAGTGAAACTACAAAAAAATTCGCTCCATTAGAAGCGGACGTTGAAGAGGAGATGACCTGATTTCTCTCCTTTTCGCCTCTGCACCATGGATAGTACAATATTCCATTGGAATATCCGTGGACTAAATTCCAACTTTGAGGAGCTGCAGCTTCTGTGTCAATCTCTAAAACCTTCCGTCGTGGCTCTTCAGGAAACCCAAATTCAAAGCCAGAAGACCTTTACTCTTTCTGGCTTTAATATTCTTTCGAAACCTGCACAACCATCCACGTTGGGACTGTCGGGCGGTGTTGCCCTTCTCATACACAAAACTTTGTTGTATAGTCCTGTCACTCTGTCCCACCTCCCTTCAGGCTGTAGCTGCGAGAGTCACTCTCCACAAGACTGTGACAATCTGTTCTCTTTATCTCTCACCTTCTGTCCCGGTTTGTCGACAGGGCCTTGTCAGTCTGATAGAAGAACTCCCTCGACCTTTTTTGCTGTTGGGTGACTTTAACGGTCACAATCCTCTTTGGGGTAGTGCCGGTACGTCACCCAGAGGTCTGCTAATTGAGGATGTCCTTTCAGACTTGGATTTGTGTTGTCTGAACGACGGATCTGCAACTTACCTCCACTCTTCCACAGGTTCACTTTCGTGTTTAGATTTGTCGGTTTGTGACCCCTCGCTGGTCCTGGACTATGAGTGGTCTGTCCATGACGATCTGCACGGAAGTGACCATTTCCCGTCCTTCTACAACCTGTAATAACTGAACACATCTCTGTCTCTCAGCATCTAAATTATAAGAAAGCAAACTGGGATCTATTTGCAGCCACTGTTTCTAAGGAGTTCCAGGACACTGATTTTTTTCAGAGTCCGGGCCCAGCTGAATCACTGACTAACACTATGATCAAATGTGCTAAAGCCTGTATTCCAGTGTCTTCCGATAAACTCCAAATGCCAAAAACACCCTGGTTCAATTCAGACTGCCAACAAATTTCCAAAGTCCGAAAACGGGCTCAGCGTCAGGTATACCATCGACCTTCGGGTCCCAACGCTCGAGCCCATCAAAACTCCGTGCCAAATCAAGACACACTTTTAAAATCAGTAAACGTCGGTCCTGGAGAAGCTTCTGCTCCAGGCTGACATCAAAAACTTCCAAGAAAAAAGTGTGGAACATCATTAAGAAAATCAAAGGAAGAACACCTGTCCCACTGTGAACCATCTCAAGTTTTCGGATTCTTTAATAACAGAGAAGAAAGCAGTTGCTAATACTGCTTGCTTCAACCATTGAAAAGAATTCCTCCTCTTCTAATAAATCGGTCACTTTTGTCAAACACAAAGCCCTAAAAGAAAAATCTCCCTGCAACTTTTCATCCGACAACATGGAAGACTACAATCTTCCTTTTACATTAAAAGAGCTGAAATCTGCCTTACTCTCTTGCAGCGATTCCTCTCCAGGTATAGATGACATTCATTATCAACTATTGAAACATCTTCCGCAAGAAGGTCTGAACATCCTGTTACAGGTATACAACCACGTGTGGACTACAGGTTGCTTTCCACCCTCTTGGCGGACAGCCCTCATTATTCCATCCCCAAACCTGGAAAAGATCTTTCTAATCCATCTAACTACCGTCCCATAGCTTTGACCAGCTGTGTCTGTAAATTGATGGAAAAAATGGTCAATGCTAGGCTCATGTGGAAACTCGAAACCGATGGCCTTTTGGCGAAAGAACAGTGTGGTTTCCGCAAACATCGTAGTACAGTTGACCATTTGATTCGTCTGGAATCTACACTTAGGAACGCTTTTTTAAACAGACAGCATGCAGTGGCAATTTTCTTCGACTTGGAGAAGGCCTACGATACCACCTGGAAGTCGGGGATACTTCATGATCTCCACGATCTGGGTTTTCGAGGTCATCTTCCGCTTTTTATTCAAAATTTTTGGCAGAACGACAGTTTTCAGGTCCGGGTTGGCACCACTCTCTCTGATGTCCACGAGCAGGAGTTGGGTGTTCCACAGGGGAGCATACTATCTCCTGCCCTCTTTAGTATTAAGATCAACAACATTGTGAAATCAGTTCAGCAGGGTTCAGACTGCTCATTGTTTGTGGATGATTTTGCTGTCTACGCAACTGGGAAACCTGTACCCGAGTGTCCAGCGCAGGCTCCAGCTTTGCGTAGATAAAATCCATCGGTGGGCGGATGAAAACGGTTTCCACCTTTTCTGCTACAAAAACCCAGTGTATCACTTCCATAATCTCCGTCAGTTTTTTCCAGATCCGGAACTTCAAGTAGGGAAATCTCCCATTCCAGCTGTTAAAGAGGCCAAATTTCTGGGAGTCATTTTTGACCAAAAACTTAACTTTCTCAGCCATATTAAAACCTCAAAACTGCTTGCCAAAAGGCACTGAATATTCCTGCGGGTCGTAGCACACACCGACTGGGGCGCTGATAAGAAAAATTTGTTGCACCTCTACAGAGCCCGTGGGCCGTTCTAAACTGGACTACGGTTTGTGCTGTGTACGGCTCCGCAAGATCATCTTACCTCAAACTCTTGGACCCTATCCACCATCAAGGGCTTCGTCTCTGTCTTGGAGCGTTCCGCACCACCCCTGTGTACAGCCTGTACGCAGAGGCAGGTGAACCTTCACTGTCCAATCGCAGGCTGAAACTGTCTTTGAATTATTACATCCGACTGTTTCCAAACCGCAGAATCCTGCCTATGACTGTGTTTTTGACCCTCCGTTCCAAAGTAAGTTTGAAACAAACCCGAAATGTATTCCGCCGTTTGGGCTTCGTATGCAGCCTCACGGGGGAATGCAGGTATAAAACCTGGAGTAGTTTCGATTTTTCCAAGTTCCGGATCAACCTCCATGGACCTTTTTCACAAACCCGAGATTCGTTTTGACCTCGCAGCTTTCCGTAAGGAGTCTACCAGCTCTCTGGCGTACAAGGCTTTGTACGCCGAGCTCTGTTCCAAATTCCCATCCTATCAAAAAGTTTTCACTGACGGTTCCAAGTCTGAGGATGGAGTGGCCTGTGCAGCCTACTGCCCTGGGCTCCTTCTCAGATATTGTTGGAAATATACATTCAGATGCTCGTCTATTCTGCTGAACTTACTGCTCTAGTACTGGCTTTGAAGATAATCTCCCATTCTTCGAGGAGGGACTTTCTGGTTCTGTCGGATTCGCTGTCACTTTGGAGGCCATAGCTGGCCGCAACCTTCAGCATCCAGAACTTTTTCTTTTTTTGAACTTTTTAGCAAGTTGAAGGCGGACGGTTACAAAATTACTCTTGCTTGGGTTCCTGCCATGTTGGCATCGCGGAACGAAATGTTGATCGTTAGCCAAGAACGCCACAAGAGAGAAACTGTCCAACATTTATATCCCCTGGTCAGACGTGAAACCAAAATTAATGATTATGTGAGAGACCTCTGGCAGGAGGATTGGAACACACAGACGAGTAACAAACTCTTTCAGATCCGTCCAAACCTTAGGACTTCCTCCCATCCACATCGGGAGGTCGTAAAGAGGAAACGGTTCTGTGCCGGCTGCACACCGGCCATTCGATTTTACCCATGCTTACCTTTTAAAGAGTGAAGAAGCTCCGTGGTGCATTCCATGTCATGCGCCACTCACAATGAAACATGTACTTTTAGAGTGTTGGGACTTGCACGATGTGAGACACAAACATTTTACGGCGAGTCCATGAAGATCCTGTTCAGGGATGTCCCGCCTGAGTGATCCTTGAGTTTTTGAGAGAGATTAACATTTTTATCTGATTTAAGATTTTACGGCAGAAAGATTTTTAACAAAGTTTCTGGTGCTTTGTAGACGATGTCATTTAACAAGATGTGTGAAAGTTGTTTTTTTTTTTTTTTTTTTTTTTTTTTTTTTTTAATGACTGGGAGTTGATTTTAACGTGGTGACAGCCCTGATATGGCCCTCTGCGGTCGGCTGGGCTATAAGCAACATTATCTTATCTTATTATCGTGTGAGAAGACTTGATTCAATGGGTTTACTGTGAGCGTTGAATACACTTCCCCCGCCCATCATGCGAGTGGCAGTTAAGATTT
>CM031605.1:82184642-82246386 GCA_018398815.1 Conus ventricosus | reverse complement strand
TTGGCAAACTAGACTTTGAGGATTCAGCAAAGCTGATTGCTATCATTGCAGCTTCGGTTGCCACGAAAGATTTTCTAGTCAAGCAAGGAATAATTCCAGACAATATAAATATGTAAGAAAAAATACATTTATAAAAAATGGCTTCACTCGCAATAATGATAGGCGGCGCTGTGGTGAATGCGCTTGCTTTTTAGCGGAAGTAATTTCGCATTTAGTAAACTGCGGGATGACGGCGAGAGAAAAAAAACATAACAAAGCTATGGAGGAACTAGCAGCTGCACAAGAGCCTATGAAAGCAGAGACTTGAGCAGTTAGATTTTATTAATGACACACTGAAAGAACAGGGGCATGCAGCTTACACATTTAAAAATGTTGATCAAGCAATAAAACAATATTATCTTGTAACAGGCAAACCGGTCCAGACATTGCCCCACCAAAATTCAGTGACTTTTATCAACCATCAGAAAAAACAAAAGATGCAAGGGAAATCGGGTTTATTGTCGTTGGTATGACCGTCGTGTATTTTGTTGCACATAATATTGGCTGAATAAAAATGAACAAAATCTATTATTCGCCCAAAGGATATTGGAAGGGCATCACAGCAATTAAAAAGCTAAGCCAAGCAGCGGGAGTCAGTGAACAAACAGCAAAGGAATGGTTATCTAAACAAGCGATTTGGCAAATTTATTTACCTGCACCTAGGCGAATACAGAGACCACACTTTGTGAACGCAATACCGAACGACACCCATCAAATGGATCTTCTATATTTACCCTCTGATAGGATTAGACGAAAAAGATTTAAGTACGCACTCACAGTCATTGACATAGCTTCAAGATACAAAGATGCGGAACCATTAACACAAAAGAGTGCCTCTGCTGTTGCTGTCGCTATACAACTGATATACCAACGAGGCCCACTAACTTTCCCTCGCATGATTCAAGTCGATGATGGAAAAGAATTTAAAGGCCAAGTGAATCAATTATTGTTAAAACACAGAGTTACTATTAGAAGAGGCATTCCGGGAGTTCACAGATCACAGGCTTTAGTTGAAAACTTTAACAAACAGTTAGCCGAAAGACTTTTCTCCTACCAGTATCACAGAGAGCTGATTGACAATTCTCGCAACACAGAATGGGTTAGAAGACTGCCCTCAGTTTTGCGCGCAATGAATAATGAAGAATTTAAAGGGCTAAAACCAGTACAAGCAATCAAAAGGAAAACAATAAATGTTGCTGAAGACTCCAGTACACCCAGCAAACTATTACCGTTTGGTTTGAAAGTAAGGTACCTTTATTTACCGGGAGAAGCAGAAGGGGACACTCGCATCTGGGCAACCGATCCAGTTTGGAGTGTTGACCCATATGAAATAAAAAGAATTGTAAAGATGAATCCGCCCGTGTATTATTTACGAGAAACTGACACAACAAAACAGCCAGCCCTCAAAGATCTTTTGTGAAGGAAGAACTGCAGATAATTCCGCCAGACACAGTTCCGCTTTAATTAATTTACGGTTCTCCAGTGCCCAATGCATATGAAACTCTGGATTAACAAACACACGTTTTGTGTTTGTTCTGTCTAACGACTTCTTTGTTACAACTGTTGTGTTGATTCATGTAGATTAGATCGCAGTTTTACGTTGTCATGATGAAAAGTCTTATTGCCAAACAGTGCTTCTTTGTAGTTGTCATGTGATATGTTTGACTGCACAACGCTGCGAGATATTCCCTTTGCTTTCTTAATGATTTTCTCCTGGCTCGAAATACTGTACATTTTTGACCTTAAACCAACAAACTCCTTGATCACCTTTCCAGATAATTCATCCTTCATCTTTCCTAAAACTTCTTGTTAGTAATTGAATGCAAAGGCGAATCTTTAGGGTAATCAGATGTATCATACCATCCCGCATGTCCTTTAGCTACTTCCATTTCCATGTCTTTTATAGATGTCTTCAGTAGGAATATCTATAACAAAACTGTCTGTATCTGTGTAAAGTACTCTGGACTCGGGATACGAGGGCTTAAAGTAGTCATAAAGAAACTCTAACATCAAAAGCTTTGATAATTCTAAAACAGTAAACCCAATAAATACAGGTTTGTCCAATTTGACTTTCTTTTTTTTCATCATTATACCAAAAAGCTGGTCATGAAATCTTTTAAAGTCCTGATAATTAGGTTTTGAAGTCAGCTTAATTGCTTCGTTCTCTTTGGTGACTAATCTGACATCTTTGCGCTTGTGGGGATTCTCCATAGTCTTTCCGAAACAGCTGTTGTTCATCAGCTTGAAAAAGTCTTTTTCTGAAGCATCTGTGGATTTAGTTCTGAGATCAGTGTTCTTCATGATGTATGGTTTCATGAACTGTTCTTGATCGAAAGCAATTATACGATGAACTGCTGTCAACTTTAAACCATGTCTTAAATAAAATTGTAGAAGTCTGTAATGGCAGACATAATTTTTTTTGCCTCGAAGATTAGGCACAAGTTTAGGTGGTTCTCTTGGATCCATCTTTAGACTTTCTGCTGCTAAGGGGTAGTCATTATGTAGGTCATGGAGTTCCTGAGGATATTCTAAGTCAACTTCTAGAATGAAACCACGCTGTTGATCAGGCGTTAAACTGCCCAACCACTTTAATGCCTTTTGAATATTATTCGGATCGCCGCCTGTGTACATTTTTAAGTTGCGTAATGGAAGCGATTGCGCCATAGCCCATCCATACAGATTGTTTGCATCTAAATACATGAGATAGTTAGACCTTTTACTCGGATCATAGTCGTCCAAGTATTTGTTGTTTGCTTTACAGTAATGATGCGACGCCATACTAATTCCTCCGCGCAATCCGTTTTCAATCATCTGAATCATTGGTAGGTCAGACAATAAATCAATCTGTACTCCAGTAAACTTTAAGAAAGCATCCCAACTCATCCCGGGCGCAGAAATGTAATGCGCGGGATCCAGGCTATAATGTTTCATGCAGGTCTTTCTATAATTTTCAAAGACGTCGCCAACAAACATACATCTGCCATCAAGTATGAATCATGATAGTCTCCCATCGTTTTTTCAATCTAACTTTTGCCAAGCATCTTGAGCATGCTGGTAATCGGAGTCGCTGATGTCCTTTCCTCTGAGACTAGAAAGAACGCGCCTTTAGGTGGAAGGGTATCTTCGTCAAACCTTTCCCAACTGTTCATGTACTCATAAGGGTAAACACCCTTTCTAACAAGCGTTGAGTCAAAATATTCTTCTGTTATTGGGCAGGACTTTAAGGACATAGCCAGTGCCTCTAATGATCCCATCATGTGTTGCATAGAGTCGTAGAAAGACATGTTATTTAAAGTGAAACACATGTACTTTTCTGATGACTGTGCAATGCATGCTACCTGAAGGCGCTGGTTACTGCTTGCATTATAAGGTGAGAGTCATAACCTCGCAAGTTGTGAAAGAATACAGGCAGCTTCCATGTCTTTGGATCAAACTTTAGTTGAAGATTGCATTTGTTATGCGCTGCTCCTCTGAACTTTCCGCTAATGTGATCATGGTCTCTTACTGTTGGATTCGCTGCGTCTGATGAGAGGCCTAAACCGCAAATCCAACAATGCGTGGCTGAGTCATACTGTTGTTGGTCTTCAGGCGTCATTATGATTTCAGATAAATTTAGATTATTAGAACAGGCGTTACGCACTTGCTGCATGCGTTTTAAGAATGTTTCTGCAGCATCTGGCCCTCTATATAATTCTGGCTCTGAATAAACGCCATCCGACCTAACAATAATGAAGGCAAATGAACAAATCTGATGATTACTCTTTTAAGACTGTTTTTCGTAGTTTTTGTGGGCTGGCCTTCAAAAGGAACAATAAGCGACTCGAAGTCTGCGTAAACTACTTTATGGAGAATTTTGCAGCCGTTTCCAGTTCTTAAAACTAACTTTAGATCCTGGCGGGAGGGCGTAGTTAGTTCTGTTTTTCAGTCTACGAACTTTTACAATGTTTTTATGTTCACTTGCGGTTGCACAGATGGATTCTTGTTAAACATTTTCTGCAGATTCTTGTATGTTAGTGTTTTTGAAGTATGCCCCATTAATTGCTCATTGTGGGTATCAATGTGTAAGGGGGGCACCCCCTGCTGGGGGAAAACATTGGGAGTAAGTCCACTGACTTTTGGCTGGTTCGCCTATTGTTGGGCTGTTCTTGGACACTTTAATTGGCACCAAATTTGTTTCCTCATCCCTGTGTATCATTAACATTTATTGGGGTTGTTTTGTTCTTCAAACTGATCAATTTGGTCTACACTAACAGGAAAGGATATTCCATTGAAGTTAAGATCTTTGGCGTATTGCCGATAGTTAGTCACTCTCTCTGCGTGTTCGCGGACGTTGAGCAGCCTTGCCCAAAAACGCACCAATGAAACTTTGTTGTCTGAATTTTTTATGTTTTAAAAATGCTCTCTTTAAAAACCAACTCTCGAGGTTAGCGGAATGTAGCCTTGCCTACAATGGTGCATATTAGCCTGTTTTATTAATCTCTAAGATGCGCCCTTGACCAACCAGAGCCTCTCATTTTAGCTTCTTCAGCGGCAGCGTCAAACTGTGTAAGCAGTTCGTCTGCCCAACCGGGTGTTAAGTCATTATGAGAAGAATGTTGTTGTTTAGTCGAGACCCTGACTTTAGATTTTTTTCATTTATTGTTTATAGTCGATTAAAACAGCTAAAAATTACTTTAATGGCGGGTCTATTGTTAGTTTACCTGGAACTTGAGAAATTGCTGAACAAACCTTGCCTGTACGTTTGTTGGGTCAATGACTTCTAAATCAATATCATTTAGTGCTCTTTATTTAAAAGCTTCTCTCTCGAGCATTTCCTTCAAAAAAAATTTGTTCTTGTCCTTCATATATTTAGCCATTTCTGTTCTTTCTTTTCTAAGCCAAAATATTTAATTAAATTAAAAAAAAAAAACTAAATCAGAACCAATATCAACGGTCATTTTGGTTGGCGCTTGGACTCATAAACTAAAGTATAAACACCCTTTGGCGTTGTAATGTGAGCTGTTTAGAACAGATTTAAATGTCACGTATCGCTTTTTTAAAAGCATTCCTTTTATCGCTCGGCGTCTTGCTGTTGAGAAAAACTTGTCCTTGCCGTTTCTTTGAAGATCAAACTTTGTCTTTTGTATCATCAAAATCGGGCCTGTACACGATTAAATTCGTCATCCGTGATGTTTGAGTCAACGAGCGCCTTTATTTATTGAAAGTTTAAACGAACTAAGTTTAGCCGTTATTAGTTGAACCATAGCTGTGGTGCTTTTGGAGTTTAGTTTTTAATTGTTTTGCTGGCATACTTACAGCTAATGAACACGAGGCCAAGAAGCTAAAGACAAACCTCCTAGAGGTAAAGCTGCGGGTGGCGCCTATCCCCGTTGCTAAGAGACCAACACTCGTTCCTGCTGAAAGGGGCGCTATATTCGAATGCTCCAGTATTGACATAATGTAACAGCATTACATGGCAGCAGAATACCTTCGGTTGGGTTTTGCTGTATTGTTTGACAGGTCCTGCGCGATTTTTGTTGCATTGCGTAATGTGTGGTTTAATCTGAAGGCTTTTATGTCAGGGGTTTCTAATACCAGCAGAATTGCCTGCTATCTCTTTCTCTGGCGGCGCTGTAGGCACATTTTGGATAATGTTTAACACATTACATGCTTTTATAAAAAACAAAAACAATTTAGTATTGTATATCTTTTAGTCCTGTTATCTATCAATATTTCATGCTGCGCATCATAATATAAAAACAAATGTAGAATTAAGAGGTTTATCGGCTTCTTCTTCTTTATCATTTGGAATGTTTATAATACCGTCCCTCTCACAGTTCTCCACGCTTCCATGTAGCTGATTATCTCCGTTGACCTTAGGAGTCTATCCATAAACCGATTTGTTGTTATATGAAATCATCAAGTCCTTACACTGTGAAGGAGTAGATCTTTAGCCACAAAGGTCAACATGTTGGATTTCTACACCTCCCACCTCCAAACAGTTTTCTATTTCATCAAAATGCTGATAAGGTTTAAGGCCGCTACAATAGATTGGTTAGGACTGCCCTCAATCGAACATTGTAACTTCGTTATTTTTGGATTAAAAAACTTTTCACTTCCTCTTTTGAATGGTTCTTCATCTTCACGACAGCAATAAAAAACCTTTAAGCGATCTGCTGGAGACGCTAAAAAAACTAAAAATCCATAAAGTTTCTGCCCTGCTTCTAGGATATGTAGTATGGATGAATCACCTTTCGTAATATATTGCTAATTTTGACTGATATTGGTGTCAATCAGCTCTTGGCTAAATTTAGGGTTGCTAACAACGTCAAACTCTAACGAGAATTGTTCAGAAGATGCTGTACTTTTGCGTCGGTGTCTGATGATTTGATAACCCGTTGGTGGGTAGTGCAGGAAAAAGTTAGTGTCCATATGACAACTGTCTTTTATGCTCCTTGAAAAGTATGGCGCATGCGCTTTTAACACTCAAATATAAGGGAATGGAAAAGCCGATTCCAAACGCAAAAATTACAGCCTACAACTTTTTTGCGTCTTTAGTATCTGCGCACCTATTCTATGTGGTAGGGTGGCTTCTGCATTTTCTATCCTTAAACGCAGGGCAAAGTCAGCCCTTTCAGTCCCGGTTAGCGCCATAGATCAGATAGTTATAAATCTGTCTGCATTGTGTAAAGAAAATATTTCTTGCCCCTCAAGTTTTAATATACATTTTCTAACGATTGCCCGCCCCAGATTCTGTACAACTTTCCTGTTGGGGTCTGTTGTTGAAGCGAGCGCGAATTTGAAAGTAAGACGTGCGCAGAGCCTGGCACAATCACGTCATTTGCTCCTAGGTCTGGAAATTTGACAGTAGAATTTGATTCTGCATCAATAGTAGATGGATTATTGGGAACAGTAATAGTCCGCTAATTCCCTTCACGACCAAAGGTTCTTTCAGCTTCTATGCGGGTCAAGATCGAGCCATGGCTTGTGACATTTTTTTATAAACAAAATAAAAGATAATTAATTTAATTATTTAAAACATGGCAGGCATTGGGGGGTTATGGGGGGGGGGCATAGATTATATGTTTTTTGATCTTGGAGACGACATGGAGTGAAATGGATCCCTTTGACACAAGCATCGCTCAATGCTCTCAATGCTGCATGAATTAACAGAAAGTAAGGTTAAATCATTTTAGCGAAAGTTTAGGTCAAGAACCTCCCGAATTTATAGACCCAAATGATTTTAGAATTAAAAGATATCATTTGTCTGTAAAAAACGAACAAGGGCAACTTGTTCGGCTTACAACAAAAACCAGAACCCATCAAAGGTTTTTAGCCAAGAGAACAATTATACAAAGACTCAGTGTGGAATGATCAAATCGCCTTGGCATTGCTAGACCAAAATTAGATAGGGATGCAGTTTTCTAAACTTCAAAACACACATACAAAAACTCCCGACAGATAACCAAATGCATAACATGGAACTTAAAGAATTAAATCAATCAGCAGGGCTAATTAATAAATACAATAAAGCAGAAACCAGTTTTAGAAGAAACAGCATTAAAGACTATACACGACTCGCCGCTACCCCATTGCCAGAAATAGCGGCCCTTGATCATGGCTGGGGTGGGAACATCAGAGCGAATTAACAAACAATTTAGCAAAAACTGGTGAACTAGATGAGCATATTAAAAGAGAAAAAGAAAAACTCGTTGAGGCTGATGACGCCAACTTAGGGCCGGATATTAAAGAAAGAATAAGACAAAGACTAAAAGATCTTGAACAAGAAAGATCAGCAAGACAAGAACGCTGACTACTAAAACCGAGACCAATACGAACTCAAGTGAACAGAATAAGAGAAAACTATCGAAAAAATTTTATATGAAGACACAACACTAGCAGAAAAACGAATACGAACACTGTTTAGAGAGCAAGGAGTCTCATTAGCAAGCGTTATAAACGCCTTAGGATTTCGCAATAAGTACACTGGTGATGGCTATTAGCAGGCGGTGGTGGGAGAGGCAAAGTCAGTTCCTCCACCTCCATGCGCCTCCGCCTGATAAATCATGGGTAAAAAAACAGCTTGATCATCTAGCCAAGTTTTATTAAAAAAATTAGCTGTAAAGCCGTGGACGCTTTACCAGGAATATTGGGGACATGGTACAGCTGGGCTTTTGTCTACTGCACAGCAAAGTAGTTGGCTTTTAATTCGCCGAGCACTTATGGACATTAGTTCTCGTAATAGTTGTGTACTATTAAGTAAGATAAAGACCAGTAAATCCTATCAGTTAATATCCCAGAACAAGCGCTGTCTGTTTCATAGTCATGGTCCATCGCGAACAGAGTCCGCTAGCGTTGCTGAGTCTTCAATGGCGTTTGGGTTTGGACTTCGGGGATTAGATGACTTAATCTTGTGTTCTTTTTATTTGTTTGTAATATTACTGCTCAATTTATGTCCGTTTTTCCCAACCTTTCTGTTCATTGCCTTGCTATAAGAATTTCATTATTATAGTTTATTATTGTTACCTACTCTGGAGTCTGAGGTCAGAAGGCAGCATGTATAAACCGAGATGCCAACAGCAAAGAGTCCTACGTTCGATCTTGCGTATTGTAAAACATTTGTACCTTTGAATCCTTTGAAGGTAAATCAACTGTATAATTAATGCGTCCACTAAATTTGCTAAGTATTGTTTTTGTGCGTCAAACCAGAAGAAGGATCAGTATGCTCGATCTCGCCTGTGCTTGCGACCCATAAAACCCCCCAAACGAAGTACGCATAGAGTCGTTTATTCGTTCTATTCCGCCCTAGTTTAGGCCCTTAGAAGTGTCTAAAGATAAATGTGTCCCCCAAAAAAAAAGAAAAAGGCTGTTTTATGCTCTTGCTGTAGGGACCCGGGCTACAACAGTTGTGCGAAAAAGAGAAAGATTTGAAGAGGAGGATGCCAGTCATAGTTAATACTTTCTGTGCGTGCCCCGAAAATAAAGGTCGCTATGCCCATGATTATGATCCAACTTTTGTCTAAAGCCTGTCTTGATGTTAATATTGAATTCGATACAAATCTCCTTTCAAAAGCTCATCAATTGTCTGTTGCTGGAGGATGGATTAAACGGTTTTGATCATTTGGAATGGCGCTTGCAGTTCAGTCAAAATACGTCTGAGAAGGTGTAATAAAAATGAAATCTGTACCCTTGACCACACCAAACGATCCCTGGTGATTTAATGATCAGCATGACGTACACTCCACACCCAGTTTATGCGCAAAACACACAAAGTTTAACTGGTTCTAGATAAAACTGCATCGGATGACTAAACCACGCTTTCTTGATGTGGTCGTTTTCATTAGGGGGTTAAGATAGCTATTCAATGGAGTAACCCCCTTTTTATGAAAAGAGGCAGTCTGGGTCACAGCAATGTCAAGAGTATCAGTTGCTATATTTTGGTAAGATTGTAGTGCGGCCCAACAGAATATTTTGCGCCAGTATAGTGAAATGCACTCATTGTTTATTCATTTAAAAAAAAATGTTTGTAACAATAAACGAACCCAAGACCGCCCTTCGATTTTTAGAACATGCTATATGATAACGCAGCGGAGCCAAATGGTTGCACTTCATGCAATATTTTACAAAGTCGTATGGTTAATGTAATGAATCCAGAAGAATAATAAGATTCAAAAAATTGATAATGCAGGAACATAGTTAGCCATTTAACCAATAGCTGAAGGTTATTACGGTTTTTGCTCACTAAAAGAAGCAATGAGTATCTTAGCGACATTACTCTCAAACTAACAATGCGAAAATCAAAAACAATGTTAACATTCAAGCCTGAAGAAGAAGTAGGTTACTATTTTGATAAAGAACTAGCTAAAATGTAGGCTTTTACAGCTAACAATTATATATTTATAGTTACAGAAAATACAACCCAACCAAAAAACTACTATGTAAGGGGGAAAGGTGCCCGCGGAGTCTTGCATTACATTCATTACTCTAGTTCATTTGGTTGAGCTGAGCACTGATGAAAACTTATATGGACGAAGCCACACTGTTTAAGAGCTCTCCATCAGGGGAAAGCTGCATATTGCGATTTATGAAATTAATACAATTCCTAAGTTACAGTTTTAAAAGATTAGTTTGGTGGGTGGGTTGGATCATTTAATATAAAAATCAAAGGACAAAGCAGGAAAAGTTGTGAAATGTGATACCTACACATTGTTATAGAAATAAAATAATAAGTTGTCTAAAAAAATTTCGCGGTGGGCCAGAAGAACCAGGAGTTCATTAGCGCCTGTAAGGTGTATAAATTTAAGATTAAAAGACCTTGCAGACTTGCAGACTTTGAACAAAACGTGAGATAGGCCTTATGTATGGGTTTTGAGTACACTAAAGATGGTGATTATAAACGTAAAGAGGTTGCCGACAGCAAAAAGTTTCCTTAATCTAGAACACTGCGCAATCTAGAAGCAATATAAAGTTGGTCAGTATGATATAAAATAGTTTGGGGGAAAACGAAAACCTGAACCTCAAATGGCACTTAAGAACCATATTTAGTAATGGGAAAATAAAATTTGATTTCATACGCCCATTTACATATTTAGCCGACAAAAAAGTTTCAGAAAAGCATGCAACTCTGGCCCTTTACAAGGTATCTTATACCGGACGACAATAGAGTCGGAAAGAAAATTGGAAATAACGCGTATGGGGAAATAACAGTACATCCTCCACAAAAAAAACAGTTGTAGAAAAAAGCTTCTACAAATTACAGTTCTTCAAGCAGAAAATTAGGCGACACGTTCACAATGATATTTGAAATTTTTTCTGTCTTTAAAGATGTGTAGATGGATGGTGTTGTGGCCGTTTAGTGACGACCCTTATAAAAGGAATTAATATAAGCTGGCCAAAACTTAGACGTGTTAAAACGCCTTAACGTTACCATCGTCGTTCTTTCACAATGGTGAGTATATTAAGATCATAACAAACAAGCAACACAACAAAGTTGGACTTATATAGAAAACAATTCTACAGAACTGAATTGGCTTAATCTTACACATTAGGCCTCATTGGGTTTTATTATACTGAACAAGTTTTGACGGAAGAGTATGATTAAAAATAACGGATAGATAATTCTGCTATAAACTATGGAGCAGTTAAACTTATGACCAAACACCTCATTGCTCATTGCTTTGGTGGGCAGACTGGTTGGGAAAAACAATATTTATCCTCGACCTGTTACAAACAGTTTATCGTTAGAATTTTAAATCATAATGTGGTTTTCAGTCCCAAGCACTTAAATGGAACAAAGCAGATCATAATAGAAGGTTTAATGGACAGATGATGACATATATTTAGTTGATCCTAGCAATAAACTGAGTGAGTGTTTTAGAACAGTTTTTATATAGACTGTTTGAAGGAACGCAGACACTATTTATTATAGATGACTGGTCGGCAGAAAGAGACATAGTAAAAAAGAGAAACACTTTGTGCGAAACTAGCTTTTCAGCGGAAGACAATGCTGGATAGAGTGTGTGGATTTAATGCCAGAAATTAAAACTCGGTTTTAAAAAGTACTTTAGAGAACAGTTTAAAGACGGTAGTTTTAATTTCACATGAAAGAACAGAGACTCATTTGAAGAATGTTTGCGCGAAAATGATGTTATTGAAAATGACCAGGAAAAACATAGGATAAAACAAAAACTGAATCTGAAACCTTTAGTAACTTAGTATTAAAAACGGATAACGCCTGCACAGATGTTTGATGTAGATAATCGTATTTATTTTTTTTGGGTTATGAAAGTGCTTACGGGGGCAAGGTAACATAATATGCTGGATTTCTAGGGCACTTTCGCCCGAAAACTGGTTGAGGTGAAAAGTGCGTAGAACAGACATTTATCTGTCTCTTGTCAGAGAACAGTAATATGCTGATTCTGAGGGCACTTTCGCCCGAAAACTGGTTGAGGGTGAAAGTGGCGTAGAACAGACATTTATCTGTTCTCTCAGAACTCTCAAAATTGAGGGTGCGTCATTGTTTGTCCCAAGACCCCAACGTTTTGACACAATCACCTCAAATGTTTGCATTTGGAGTGCCACCTGTCTGCCTCAGTCTGTATCTGTCTCTCTCTCTCTCTCTCCTCTCATCCTTCTCTCGTCTCGTCTAGTCTCGTCTCTCTCCTCTCTTACATGCAAGCCAAGAAAAGCAATCACGAGAATAAGACCCGCACTCGATAGTCATGGCCCATGACGGCCAATGGTTACCAGCTAAAGTTAACGTCACCCCCCTTTTTTCTTTAAAAAAACGTGTAGCTGGTCTAACACATTCCACGGTGCACAGATACTTGTGTTCACACAATATGCATCGCAAGAGTCTACTTTTTCGCTTTTCCGAGCAAGCAAACGCGCAGAAAACCGAAGTTACTACAAATGAGGTCAGTGACGTCAGATAGCGGAAGAGGAGAATAGCACACATGGCTCCAACTGAAACTCATCTTCGACGATCGTGGTTTTCTTTTGTGAAGTTATCTCGAAAGAATTTCGACGGTCGCAGAAAAACGACGTGATCTGGTGGCTTGCAATCAAGACCAGCGATTTTGAAGACGAAGTACACGGCGCCCCTGTTTGAAGGGAGCTTGCTGTCCGACCCAGCGCAGGCCAGAAGAAAGATGCCGCCAGGATAAGGAAACGGAAAGTACGCAAGGTAATCTAACTTTTGAATCTTTGCATTCTTAGATCGAGGCGTGGCGAACCTTTACAAGCCACGCAACTTAACGTCAGTCCGCACATATCGTCATTCACTTTTGTATGTTTAATGAGTGTGTGGGTGTGTGTGTGTGTGTGTTGTGGAGGTGGGGTAGGAGGTATATTACACACACACAGCACACACACACACACACACACACATTAGTGGCACTAGAATACTTGTATACTTTTTTTCTGTTTTTAACTCTTTACTGAAATCCACAAGGTAAATGTTGGGAAAAAAACTGCTAATGGACTGAAACATGAGCATAACATAGTTTTCACCAATTGGAGGTGAGCACCAAAATACATGGTGGTGAGCAGTTGTAAGCTAGTGATGGGTTGTTGAGATATTTTTTGTCAATTTTTTTTTTTACAAATGGTGAGGACAGCATATACAATATAAAAACAAAAAAATCTTTGGAATGAAACCTATATTCAGACTGTTCAGTTTGGACCAAATTCTTTATGCTAGCAAAGTTCTTGCTCTATGTAAAAGACAGAATGTACACCTCTAATACCTAAACTTTGATGGCGTTGTTAAAAATCCAGACAACAGAATGGACCAGTAAAATGCATTTGTAAAATGGGGAGGGCACACAATTTGATCAAGATTGTTTTTCTCTTACAGATTGATACTGTGTTGTTGGATTCACAGGCGACAGAAAAATGTACAGGGAGACTGACTATTTCAACTCTGTGTAACTTATTTTTTTGCTGCTGCTTTTGAATGATTTAAATATGACAGTAAATATGCATATTCATGTTTGTACCTGGTGGGGTGGGGGTGTAGTTTAGGGGATAGAGACTGGGGAACGAACTGTCGTTTGTGTAATGTGTGGGTGTGTGTTTGATTTTGCTTGTGATTACTATGTATGAGGGAGTTATGCATTTGTGTCTATTTCTCTGTAGGTAATATACTAGCAATTTCTATGTTACAGTTATAAAGTGTGGCGAAAAACGTAAACACAGAGTGATTAAAAAGAAAATTCTTTGCATATTTATTTTGCATTCCTCATCACGGCGGCGCCGCCACACTCCAGAGCCACTGGCTTCAGTGCGCCTCAACGCTTTGCCTTTTGACTCTGGCGAGCCGAAGCGAGTCAGCCCCGGCACGTCCAGACGCTGTTGTGTGTGTGGACGCTTCGAGGACTGGTGCTACATCTTTAAGTATATTTACGGTACAGAAGTTTTGTTAACTATAATTTGCTTGTATGAAAACAATGGCGCAGTGAGTACTTGAGAGTGTGACAAAAGCTGGCACTTCAGTTTTCCTGCTGTGAGTCCCATATTTAAGTTCGTGTTTAAAACTTTCCTGACAGAACTTTGCTGACCGCCTGTGGCTGCGCGCCCGTGCGTGGCCTGGTAACCGAAGCAACAGACGGGGGAGGTGAGGGCGCGCGAACTTTCTTTGGCCGAGTAAGGCCCAGCCCGGCGTTTGGCAAAAATCTTGTGTGAATGAAAAGTTAGTTAGCATTTGTAAAAGGGGCCGTATTTTACAACCGTTTGTATATATACAAATTTCTCATGTTGTGGCATTTTATATGTAAGCTATGGTTGCATGTAGAGAAATGTAGGCCTAATTAAAGGAAACGTAGAGGATAACATATTTAACTACAAGCAAAATAAATACTACTGGATAACCAGTAATGGTAGTAGTCATAAGCATTAATAAGTGAATAATTATTATAAGTAAAATAATACTTCATTTCCAGTCACTACTACTATTGTCCTATCGGCAAATTCAAATTAAATTGTATTGTTGGAAGTACCAATAGGGTGCTTTGTGTGTGTGTGTGTGTGTGTGTGTTGTGTGTGTTTGTGGGGGGTGGGGGGGGGGGGGGTTGGGGCGCGTGTGTGTGTGCGTGTGTGTGTGCATGCGTGCGTGGGTGCGTTGCGTGCGTGCGTGCGTGTGTGTGGGGGGGTGTGTGTGTGTGTGTGAGAGAGAGGAGAGAGAGAGAGAGAGAGGGGGGGGGGGGGATGGCCGAAAGGATTATGGAACAAACCGGTCACTCTCCACTGAGAACATTTGAAACGGTTTAAAGGGTCTTGTGTAGACAATCAATGCACTGTATGATAAAGTCTGGGGCTTGAAAAAACAAACAGCAACAGCTCAAAGTCCTGCACACAAGAGCATCTGACACTGGTGGCACCCACAGTTTCATGACTGATACTGCCACCACGTGAGAAAAAACAACAGCCACTGATTTACGGGAAACCGTGTTTGTAATTGTCATTTGTACATTCTTTCCCTAAGCATCTTTATATTTTGTCACTGAACAAAATTTCTAAGTATATGTTTCCCTGCAGACTTTTGCAGATCATCCATGTTCAAAGCGAGAGAGAGACAGGTATGAAAATTCATATACGTAAGATTTGTGGAAATGAAAAAGCATACATAAGTACTATCCCAAATTGACACAAAATAATTGTGTACTAATCATCCTATAGAAACTAAGAGCATTATAATGTTCTTTCAAGTTGACCACATATGTTCACTGATACAAGTTGAATTGCATGGGTGTGTTAGGGGTGTATATAATAGCTAGAAATATTGACCTTTGTTTCCAAGATTTATGCATATATTGCATAAATATTGTTTTTAAAATTATTACATGAAGTGAGAGTAACTACTGAACATCAACTATAAGTTTTTTTGTTTTAGATTTTTTTTTTCAAACGGCAAAGTTACTTCATGTTAAAGGTGGGGTGGGATGGGGTGGGGTGTGGGGCGGTTTTGAGAGAGGAGAGGGGACAACAGCAAAAGCCCTGTCAGTGTCACACTATTCTGTAACACAAGCCTGCTGATCTGAGAGTGTAAGAACACACCACGAGACATGTGCCACAAGACAGATTTGTGTGGTGTTAAAAGTGATAGTGAACAGTAATGTGATGAGAAGTGGATATTGACACACAACCAGCTTTACCTATATAAACAAGGGTCGTGAGTACAACAGTGTGTGTGGTGTGCGTGCCGGGGCGTGGCGGGGTGGGGCGTGGCGTGGGCGTGGCGTGCGTGTGTGTGTTTGTGTGTGCGTTTGTGTGTGTGTGGGTGTGTTGTGTGTGGTGTGTGTGGGTGTGTGTGTTGTGTCAGTGTGTGTGCGTGTGTGTGTGAGGTGTGGGGGGGGGGGGGGGGGGGGGGGGGGGTTTGTGTGTGTGTGTGTGTGATCTGTTTAGTTCTGTTAATCATGCATGCACACCCCCCGTTTTCCCCCCAAGTTTTTTATTTCGGAATTCAGCTTCTCTCTCTCTCTCTCTCGCTCGCTTCTCTCTCTCATTCACTCTCTCTCTCTCTCTCTCTCTCTCTCTCTCTCTCGTCCTCCCCACCCCCCTCTCTCGCTCTTCCTCTCTCCCTCTCCTCCTCCCTCCCTCCTTCCCCGACCCACCTCAGTCTCCGTATGCCGTGTGCCATGTATATGTGTGTGTGTTGTGTGTGTTGTGTTTTGTTGTGTGTGGGGTGTGTGGATAGCGGGGGGCGGGGAATCATGCATGCACTCTGTTTTCAGGTCGGGTTTCTCCTCTCTCTCCTCTCTCTCGCTCTCTCCCTCTCTCTCACTCTCTCTCTCCTCTCTCTCTCTCGTCTCTCTCTCACTCTCCTCCCCCCCCCTTCTCTCTCCTGTCTCTCTCCCTCTACTCCCTTCCCTCCCTTCTCACCCGACCCCCTCATGTCCTCCGTAGCCGTGTGCCGTGTATATGTTGGTTGTGTGTGTGTGTGTGTGTGTGTGTGTGTGTGTGTTTGTGTGTGATATCTTTTTGTTCTGTGAAGTCTGCAGCACGTCAGTTTCAGTTCATTTCTGCTTCTCTCTCTCTCTCTCTCTCACCGCTCACTCATCCTCTCTCTCTCGCTCATCTCTCTCTCTCTCCTTCGCTTCTCTCATCGCTCTCTCTCTCTCGCTTCCTCCCGCCCCCCTCCTCTCTCTTTCTCTCTCCCCCACCCTCCCTCCCTTCCCCGACCCACCTCAGTCTCGTATGCCGGTGCCGTGTATATGTTGTGTGTGTGGGTGTGTGTGTGTGTTGTGTGGTGTGTGTGTGTGTGTGTGTGTGTGTGTGTGATATCCTGTTTTGTTCTGTGCAGTCCTCATGCACGTCATTTTCAGTTCAATGTTCGCTCTCTCTCTCTCTCTCTCTCTCAATCCTCTCTCTCTCTCTCTCTTCTCTCTCATCACTCTCAGACTCGTATGCCGTGTGCCGTGGATATGTAATTGTTTAGGGTGTGGGGGGTGTGTGGTGTGTGTGTGTGTGTGTGTGTGTGTGTGTGTGAGAGAGAGAGAGAGAGAGAAGAGAGAGTGTGTGTGTGTGTGGGTGAGAGAGAGAGAGAGAGAGAGAGAGAGTGTTGTGTGTGTGTGTGTGGGTGAGAGAGAGAGAGACGAGAGAGAGAGAAAGAGGAGAGAGAGAGAAGAGATAGAGAGAAAAAAAAAAAAGGAAGAGAGAGAGATTGTTCAGTTATGAGTGCAAGCCAGTGTCATGTAACCTTTTCTCTCTGATCATGCGTTTATTGATTTAGTATACATTACAAAGCTATCTGGTGCATGTCAAGTTCTTCATATATGTATTATATTAATCATCCTCCCTCCCACCGCCACTCTCCTCCCTCTCTCGCTCTCTCTCTGCCTGCTTTTATTGATTTTGTGTGTAAAGGTATCCGTGCATGTCTGTTTCTTTATGTATGTATTCTCAATCAGTCCATCCTACCCCACCCCCAATCCCCCGCCCTCTCTCTCGAAATGTCAGACTCTCTCTCTCTCTCTCTCTGATCGCTCTCACTCTCTCTCTCTCTCTCCTCTCTCCTCTCCCGGCCTCGTCTCTCTCTCTCTCTCTCTTCTCAGTTTTTGGATGCGCGCCGAACTCTGTGCTTGTTTCGTTTCTTCCTAGGGTGTTGATTTTATAAGTGTAAATTTCCGTGCTGTGTACCTTGTGTAGTCATGTTTACTCAAACCATTTACCTTATCCTCTCTCACTTCTCACTCTCTTTCTCGTTCTCTCTCTCTGCTCTCTCTTCTCCTCTCTCGTCTCTCTCCACTTTCTCTCTCACAGACACCCACGCAACACACACACACACACCACCACACACACAGCACGACAAATACACACACACACACACACACACAAGGACTCACACACACACTCGACTTTGGGTGCCAGCATTTTTCGTCAAGGCGCTGGTCTTGTGGGGGGGGGGGGGGGGGTTTTTTTCCATTAGTTCAGGGGCTGTAAAAGTTCATACTAAACCCACATCTGGTAATGTTAATAATCATAATGAGGGTATTGACGGTAAGTTTCTGCTGTTTTGGACATAGTGTGAGTGCGGCGCGCATGTTGCATGCGTGTGCGCTGTGTGTGGTGTGTGTGTGTGGGTGTGTGTGCGCATGTGCCGCGCGCGGCACCGTGCGCTACGCGTATCGTGCGGTGCGTTCGTGTAGGTGTAAGAATTCGTGTATGTGTAAGAATAACCTTCGCAGAAAAGCGCTCCACGTGTTTGTGAGACAAAGACAATCCCGCTGTTCTCGGTGTACACTGCGCCCCCTCTGTGTGACAGACGTTGTGTAAACATTGGTCAGCTTTTGGCGCGATACAGACACCAAAGCAGTGTGTAGTTCGCTATTCTCCCACGCTTTCAGTACAAGCGCCTTGGGCCCTTATCACCAGAGCACCGAGGGTTTTCAGATACCAGACCGCTAGGCCTAACATTAACAGACCCGCTTGTGGCTGCGCGCGAACAATTTGTTCTCTGTTTTCCGTCCCACGATTTGAAAGAATTTGACTCATAGCGACTTAATGCAGCAGTCAGAACTGCCGTGTCATCTTTTAACGTCAGAGCATCGTGGATCATGAAAACGTGGCAAAAAGATGGAGTACAAGAGCAGAGTCAGCTAGGAATGGAAGAGCCTGGTGACTCCGATGTGCACTGGGAGGATGTGCGCAGACACGAGACGATGCAGAACATGGGAGTGTTGGCTGCAATGTCCTCCTCACTTTGCTGCACAGTTGACATGGGCTGCTCCTCCCAACAACAGTCTACTGAATGTCACGAGCACCGATGTGTTTCAGCAAATGACACCTTTCAAACGCAGCTACGTGAGTTGTTGTTCCAGAAAAAACACAGGCACCGTTTTATAACCAGGTGTGTGTGTGTGTGTGTGTGTGTGTGTGTGTGGTGTGTGTGTGTGTTTTTATGGGAGGGAAAGAGGCTAGCAAGGTGTTTCACATGAGTTATGCAGATAGCGGAATGTTGACTACCTGAACAGAGGGTGAAGATGGCTTCACATGAAGCATTTCAGACAACTAGTATTTTGAACCACAAGCATACCTCCTTGTCACAAGTGCTATGACTACTACATGAAACAGCCTTGACACCTCAATAAACTGGTTGATCATGGAATTCAACGTGAAACTGGCAAGCCAGCAGTTCCCTTAGTACATGCCACTCACGAGCTAATTCAAACCTGGATTGTAAACTGATGTAGAGTACTGATTAAATTATTATATAGATATCATATGGCTGTAGCAAACATGTTTTCTTTTTCTGTGCCAAAAGTGAGAGTTGCTATGTATTTAACCTTTTGCTTTCATACAATAGCACTGAACACCAAGGTACGCTCAAATCATTGTGATGTGGTAGTTAAAAATGTGGGTTGCCCCAAATGTCCAGAGTGTTTAAGCCCCATATGTTTTTGTTTTCAGGGATTTGGGGTGAAGCCCAATGTAGTGGTCACAGCAGTCCCGACCTGAGAGTTCTTTCAGCTGTACTGTCATGATCACTACATTAACATCCCCTGGCAAGCTCCAGCCCAGTCCACAATCAGCAAATCTGCACCTCCACCCCAGTCCATGATGTGGATGACGAAGACACCATCAGAGTAGGCTGTGAAGGCCGATATTGGTTCAGAACGGACTTTGACCCACATAGCGAGTCATGCCACAGAAGAAAGTGTCAGGTCAATAGAGTACATGTAGTATTCCTCAATAAAAATAAGAGCTGTTTTCATAACAAGAGTATGGAAGCCTGAAGGTACAAAATTTCATACCCGCTGCTGTTGTGCAATTTTAGAAATACTCGATAAAAAAAAACTTTCTGTTATACTCCCCCCATAGAGCCACTTTTTTTTTACGATTCACATTGCATTAGGAATTTTTTTACCCCCTGTTTAACTAATCAGAAATGTACACTCATCCATTTTTATCTCATATCAGTCTGTCCTGTCCTCACCCAGTTGTATGATTTTTTTCCCCAGGATGACAGAAGAACCGAAGTGATGACAGTTCACCAGTCCAGTCAATCTGTGTCAGCTTTAGGGGGGGGGGGGGGGGTAGAGAGGAAGTACCTGGTTTTGCCCAGGTCTCCCCGCCTGGAACTGGTTCAAGGTGTGCTCCTGCTGCGGCAAGTCCAGGTCACAAGCCAAGAGCTGGAAGAATTGGGGACCCTGCTCACGTGTCACTGCAAAATTGTGACCAGTTGGTCAGTATGTCAGGCAGTGGAGAGCCAGCCTCTCATCGGCGAAATGCCGTAGGAATCTCTGCTGTCTTCAATGCATTCTGTTTTTCAGGGTTCTGCTGACCAATACATTCCTGCTTGCTGACTTGCCTCAATATGGCCAGGATGTCAGACAAGACATTTTTACAGCCACCAGCCCAGAAATACCTTCAACCTACAGTAATAATGTCGGTTGGAAGAAAAAGCCAAAGTATTGACAGCTTGAAAGAAGTGGGGGGGCAGGCGTGAAGCTTGACAGGAGATGGAAGAAGTGACAGTCCAGGGCACTGGCGCCAAATAGGGTGGATTCAACACATAGAATGGCCGCAGTCAACAAAGTTATGGATGTGGCAATTGTTCAGGTAAGTTCCATATGTACGAACCTTTAATAATCCTAAACCTCATTAAGTCTTATTTGTTTCCTAGGTGAAGGCAGCCCAAGTTATCTTTTTTTTTTAAATGGTTGGAAAGAGTGAGGCTCTTTATCTTGCCAAACATTAGCTGACAAGCAAAAAACAATAACCTGTTTGCCTAAGATATAAGAGAAGGGAACATATCTTCACCTTTTGCAGTTTAAACGAGTTCCACTGTGCATACTGGAAGTTACTCATGACTGCATCGGATTTTTGTTATTGTTTTGTACTTGTTGCAAGTTTTGCTTTGATCTCTGAATGTCACTTGTCATTTGCATAGCATGAAGGTGGGAAACAGTGCCAGATGTGAAAAGAGGGTCGCAGAGAACTTTCCTTTTCCTGCAAGAAGGCTGGCCTTGAAGTTGGCCCATTGTCCCGATCGACATAAACAAAACGAAAAATACATCAGGGGAGCAAGAAGCCCAATGACAAGCATTAACTTCGATGTGTGGCATGTCGCAAAAAGTAATTGCAAATCAGAAACAACTGTGTTCAAGTAAGTCTGCACGCCAACTTGCTGCATACTGAAAATAGGTATGTGGAAATGTTGGAACAATCAGTTTGCATACTTAAATTGATTAAGGGATGTTGGAACAATCATTGTTTCAAAATAAGAATAAAGACACTTAATGAACATGTTCATGTGTGTGGTGTGTGTGTGTGTTTGTTGTGTGTGTGTGGCATTGATTTACCATTTATGCGTGATGTTAAAACCCAATCCTAAGCCAAAGTTATGGTCAAGTAAAAATATTTGGAATTATTGAGGGACTGTGTACATTCGCTTTCGGTCAAAATAGGCCATAATGCGATGCACATCAATTGGCCACAAATCAAGTTTTGATTATCTTTCTGACCAAAAATTTGTTGACTGACGCCAGTTGGCAAAGCAGGCTGGGATGGAAAATGGTTGGGTGATTGGAGACATCCATTGTCAACCCATCTTTCACTGGGTGGCAGCCTCAACACAGGATGGAGAATTGGGGAAGTGAGAAGGGCCAAGTGGGAGAGTTTGGTCTTTCCCCCCCTTGTGAACAACCACAACGGTGAATTCAGGCGACATCCCACCGTAGCCAACATGACAGTTGTTGCGGCGATGAAAAAACAAAGACTGGTTCACACCGGGTGATTTGTTTGTGTCATAGCACCGACTCAGTGTTTGACTGGTGTACTAGAGTTTGTGTTTGTCTTAAGCTGCAGGGTCCAATCATAAAGACTGATCACAGTCCCTAATTGTAGAATGCACCAATCATCAGGTTTCAACTGCAGAGGTTCTACTTCTACAGGTTGTAACTTTGTCTGAAGCTGCATTTTTCACACTGGTCTCAAACCATTTTTCTAGAAGCATGTACTGATTGTAATAGTCCTGGTTGCCTTCAAATATTGTCATAGTGGTATGCAATTTTCTGTGTTAGTGTCCCAACATACAAAGGTCAAATGTCCTGCCTGTTTCTTTTCTTAGGATGTTAATGTATTTTTTGGTTTACAATAAAGATATGAAAGCCTTCATTACCTAATATATATTTGTTTACAACGCGGGGGGGGGAATTACCTTGCTCTCCTCAACACCAATTGAAAATAAATACCTCCTCATGAGTCCCAAGAAGCTGTCACCCTCTCACCAAACCTCACAGCTGGAGGCATTTCACAGTCTGGTGTTGGTCATTCTGTCCGACAGCACACAGCCTTTTCTTGGCTAGGAATGTACACAGCCGGTGGTTACAAAGGTGCATTTTACTTGTACCACAAGTGATTTCCTTGTAAAACTGTTTCTTGAGTAAGAACTATTTTATATTCGTAGAGCTAAAGCCACTGTTCCAACCATCAGCAACTATCATAACTTGGCAGAACCAGTTATAAAGACGATGCATGTAATAGGGAAAATGTTCTGCTTGATCTCAAACACAATTACACCTACAAGTGCTACTGACTGAATAATCCTTGACAATAGTGTGGCTTTGTGCCACCAACCAGAATATTCTGTTGGTTGTCCTATCCCATCTTAAGCTAAGTGTACCCCAGAGGTTTTACCAAGACTTTGGCTTTGTGGACAAAAGTTAAAGGATTCCCCCTCTCAGCTGACGCTAATCACATGTGTGAAGTTCCATGCCTTTGAAAGTGTGAAGGCCACAGCCAGGGGATGGACTTTGGTCCCACTTTTCTCACCATGTGCGCCCGCCATTGTGTATGAGGTGACTGACACAACACAAGACACAGGCCTGTGTGGATCACCAGTGTACATGTGGGTGACTAGACAACATGCCTTGGTCTGCGTGGATCACCAGTGTACATGTGGTTACTGACCAACAGAAGAACAACAGGCCTGTGGTCTGTGAGGATCACACCAGTGTACAAAAAAATTTTTTGGGGGGGGGGTGGGGTTTTTTGGACTGACACAACAGAAGACAACGGCCTGTGGTCTGTGTGGATCACCAGGAACAGTGGTGACTGACACCAGAAGACAACAGGCCTGGTGGTCTGTGTGGATCCAACCAGTGGTGTCGATGGTTGACGAACAACACAAGACAACAGGCCTGTGGTCTGTGTGGATATAGAGATGAACTCGCAGAAGGGATGCTTGCGGCAAGCATGGGAGAGGCCAGGGGTAGCGTGGAAGGTGGGGTGCAGGCAAGGTAGGAGTGGATGTCAGTTCTAGAGCAGCTGCGGAGGCACTTTTTTTTTGGAGGGGGGGGGGGGGGGGGGGGAGGGGGGGGGGGGGGGGGGGGGTAGGGGGGGGGTTTGGTGCCATGCCGCTGGGCAACTGAAGAGAAGGGTTAAACACATATTCAATATGATTTTATGAAGGAGGTTACACTCATTATGCATATAAGTTGATGATGGCTTTAGCCAGCCTGTTGAACCTATTTGCAGGCTGTTCCTGCTGCCATGCATTACGAATGAAAATGGTGAAGGGGATATCTTCAGGAGGAGGATGGCATGTGAAAATGGCCCATCTACGTTTCCAAAGGCCAAGAAGGGAATACAGCATACGCAGGCTGAAGTCTGATCCAACCTAAGGTGAGTATAAAGCCTACATACCTGATGTGGGTGCTGTTAATTTTCTGTGCTTCCTCCTGTTCCTTTGTAAAATAACCTTACTGACTAATGAGTGTGTTGAGCTTTGATAAGACACACGGAGTTGAAAGGGTCGACCAAACCCACATTCCCCAATATGTATATAGTGACAAGGTTTCAATAGTCCATCTATAGACCATGCCTATTATGTGACACATTACTCCACCATGTCAAATTGACTTAATCTCAAATTCTCTAATCAAATTATTCTTTCTGCATTATTTTCATGTTTGTGATGGTTTTGAGCATCTTAAGAAACACACAGTCCATTATTATCATTATTAGTCTTTCCCATCCACTCGCAAGCATTATGACTATGATTGGCAAAGGTAAAAACTACTGGTCAAATGGCCAACAATTATCGTTCTTGGGGGGGTGTGGGGGGTAATTAGGACGAGTTGCTGTTTTCATCTTTGGTGTGGGAGGTGTGGTGGGAGGGGAGTGTGTGTGTGTGTGTGTGTGGGGGGGGGCTGAGGAAAGTGTGTAGAGGTAGAGGGATGCTGATTATAACATTGGTTTTTGTTGTTGTTTTGGTGTGTGTTTTTGTTTTTTTTTTGTTTTTGGAGTTGTTGTTTGTTTGTTTTGTTTTTTTGTTTTGTTTTGATTTTTTTTTGGTGTTTTTTTTTCATTTGTTTGTTTTGTTTTTGTTTGTTTTTTTGTTTTTTTTTTAGTTTTTTTCTTTGTTTTGTTGTTTATTGTTTGACATTGTTTGTATTTTTGTTATTGTTTTGAGTTGTTTTGTGAATGTTTTCTAATGTTTGTTGAATGTTTTTTAAATGTGTTGTTTTTTTTTCATTTTGTTTTGTTTTTTTTTTTGTGTTTTTAGTTTTTTTTATTTTTTTGTTTTTATTTTTGTTTGTGTTTCCCTTTTCTTCTTTGTCTGGATAATCACAAGAACGTCCAATTTAAAATGTATACTTTACTTACTAACAAAACTGTCTTACACCGTTACAGGTTATGTGTCCAGCTGCTTCACCACATCTGTCAATGTTATGGAGAAGTAGCCCAATCGGCAACGGGGAGGATTCCCTCCAGGAAGGTTTCCGAGAAAAACAAGACCCCCTGACAGCACCATATGCCCATCCAAGCAAACCCCCCACAGGCACGCTACTTGACATGGCAAGATACTGGTTTATAAGTGATTCAAATATACCGAATATCTTGGCTCAAGATTTGGATCCATGGTTGTAACATTTACTTGATCCTCAGTTACTCTGTGCCTAATAGTAATACAATAAGTGCCTACAGTACCCAGAAGATACTGAACATTTTTTTTTACTTTTTACAAACACACACACAGAAAGAAACTGCGGAAATCCCAAATTCTCCACCCTACAGAAGTCATCCTTTCGATAAATCACTTTAAAAGGGAGAGAGTCGCTTGCAGCAAACTGGGAGAGTGTGCTGGTGGGATAGGCAAGTAGATTTTTGTAAACATAATTTTTTCAGGACATTTCCAAATGAATCACAGCACCAAGATGCACACATTATGGAGTGGAACACTTTGGGCGATGAGTGGGGGGGTGGCCAATAACCCAATTAGTTTTTATTTTATCTAAAAGTGCTGAAAGGAGGACAAACGGTGAAAGGTGGGAGCGGGAGAAACCATTTTCGTTATCTGTTGGACAATGTATTTCAAACTGTTTAGCAGCAGATAACCACCACATCAGTTCTTCGTTCATGAGTGAGCAACTTCAAGTTTGTTTTTCAGAGTAATCAATTGGGTCAAAGATGACGAAACGAGAAAAAAAAGAAAAAAAAAAAAAAGAAAAGAAAACACACACACACACACGACACACAAAGGAAAGCATGAAGTACATTGCTGCACAATGGAGAAGTCATACAAATCCTATAAAAACAAATATACTAGTTACTCACACCACATGGGGCACACACACACACACACTCACTCACACACGGACACACTGTGTGTGCTTCCCAAGGCGGGAGGAGCTCTCGCTGGGGGGGGTTTGGGGGACATCGACCTATTTTTCAGACTGGAAATGTTTCAACGGGGATCTGTGAACTACGAGCAAGATGAAGGGGAAACACGGATGTTTCTGCCCGAGAAATTTCCAAAGAAGCACCACCCTCACAAGCTGCCTGTAGCCATGGTACCGGTATTTCTGATGGAGAAAGTTGCATTGTCCCATGATGGAAAGAAAAAACAGTGGCAAGAAACCCGATGTAGACCATTTCAGTTCACCTAAGCTCTTAAACATGTTTATATCCTTGCTGTAATTGACCAATATGAATAACTACTGAACAGTGTATACCAAAACCGTAGAGTACACCAATGCAAGAGACATATGAAAGATGTGAATCAAGAAGGATATTTCCCTGTCCATAAGGAACAAAGACAGCTTGCAGCTTTTTACTTTCCTGAGTACTGAGGAAGAAGCAAAAAGATGTTGTAGGGATAAATTGGAAGCAGTAACTGAGTACGCCCTGAATCAATCATTCAAAAATTCCGAAGTTAAAAGCGCTACCTAAACACAAAATGAGAACACAAGCCATAATCATTCAACTGAATAATGGACTTCCCTTGGCTTTAAACAAGTACACATGGGCACATGTAAACACAAAACACACACACCAATCAGATTAAGTACTCAAGGATTTTTTTCGATATCATTTTTCCATATTGTGTGTCCATCATGTCTTGGAAAGTCTTAGAAGGCAAACAAGAAGCTAAGGTAGGGCTATTTAAATCTAACCACTGAAACCGTGATAAGGGGGCCCAAGCCCTTTACTAGAGTACCGACCTTTGATATCGAGTGCCATCCTATGCCCTTCCCACTTTGTCAGTCATTGGCCCCTTTCAAAGCTGGCTTTTGTCATTTATTACTCCCACGGTTACCCTTTAACGCTCCTTGTCACTCGGTAAATCACTGGCACATACAAGTCAAATTTGCAAGCTGCGTACCTCTTCTGTAGAAAAAACCCTCATCTGCCCAAGGGCACCAGTTTTGTACTGATGATAGGGCAGTTTCCAACACAGATTTTCAGGGGTCCAAGGGGCAGACAGTCCTGGAAACCAGGAACAGCAGTGATACACTTCAGCTGGCTGAACCTCACACCTTTTTCCCACTTGCAAGGACCTGCACAGAATGATATCACAGTCTTAGCGGCACAAGCTGACTTGGCACAGCAATTTATTTATGACCTTTGTATGCAGAGTGAACAAGAGCAGTTGTATGTTTCTATCATTATCTGCGCGACGTGCCCGCCGCCATTATTGAAACTTTGCCCTCTGCCAATATAGTCCATATTGGAAACTGGCTTCCTTATTACCTGTATCAGTCACTATAACATGTTTCAAAAATTTAGTAAGAACCGAGTTTTTGTGTATGTTAATACAACGTATTACCACCCATATACACATACCAACTAACTCAACGGAAAACAACACCTTTGCTTGTAGCACTACCAGGGATAATCATCTACAAATTACTTCTCAAAATTTCAAATGTTCCTACTCAAAATAAACACAATAATGTCACCTTGATCTAAGGCAGAATAATTTGACATCTTATTATTATCACTTTTGTAATCTGAACTATGAAATTTAGACGAACAAAAAAGACTAGTAACTTTACAGATCTTTCAAAATACTACAACAAAACATATATACTACTATATCTTGTATTGTCAGGTGTTTTGGATGATTTCTATGAACTGCAGAGTAAACTCGGCAAGTAATCACAAATCCTTAAAACAATTATTTTAACCACTTAAAGGTGTATTCCATACAGGTATGTACCAATTCAACCATTTCTCTTTGTTCATGTCCTGAATGTGTGTGCATTATATGTGCATTTTAACTTGAAAAGTATACAATGTCAAATCCTGACCTCAAAAGAAACCAAAAAAGACAAGTCTATTCTGTTTTTATTTGATAAAGAAGAAAGTTAACGGTGTAACTAATCATCAACCTTATCGTATTGTGACCTCGTGTTAACAGCTTTCACTTTGTAATACATAACCAAGTGAAATTTTTTTCACTTTTTGTACTTGGGGGAGTAGAAATGTATGCTGTTACTAAGTGTAACCATACTTCAAAAAAAAGGTCATGTGAAGAAATTTTGCAAGAAAGCACAACAACTAGGCTTGAGACACATGTTCTGTTTTTCATATTAAACAATATTCACTAGTTATACAAGATGAATAAACCCCTTGCATGATTGTCAATTTTATATCTTTACATTGCAGAATAAAAGTAGCTGGGTAATGTTTCCAGCACAACCTTATGCTCTTGGCTTATTTGATGATTGTTTCAGAGACTGTTTTACTACTCACTGTACTTCTTCTTTCATGGAATGCACACACACCCACACCCACGTACGGCACATCACACACACACACCCACACACACACACAGCACAACACAAAACCCATCCTAATTTTGATGGTCATGAACTTGAAAACACAGCTCTAAAATATTACTAAGCAAGAATAATACGTCCTTTAATGTTATTAGCAGATGGATTTGTGTGGTGAGGCTGGTTCCAAATGAAGCTCAGGAAGATTGCTGGATCCACATCCAGCATAGGCCATAACATAAAATGTATTTTATACTGAACATTTCGTTGGGGGCCTCAGGCACACACAGGCACACACACACAGAGACATGCTGTCATCATACACGCACTGACACGCCCCCCCCCCCACCCCCCTTTCTTCTTCTCTCCACCCCCTACCCCCATAATAATAAACAGAACCTTTTGCTGTGAAGTTAACCAAAAAATGTGCAACATCTGTTTCATCGACTTCTCAAAATTCTAAATCCTTCAAACAAATCAATACACAAAACGTACAGGTGATTCAACACACGATCAGCTTGAACTAGTTGAAGCCAAGTCGTTCACTGGCACGGTGGACGACACACTTGTGTGCTATACTGCAGATCATACGTGGGACAACAAAATACTCAAACCAGTCAGTGTTGCGGGAGACCGACGAGTTTTGAGTGTTGGTGCCGGGGGGGGTTCCACTTCTACTCGATCGTCGTCGCTGCATCGTTCTGTTCGATGCTGGCGGTTCAAACTGGTAAGGTTTGACTCGTACGTACCGATTTGTGTCGTAACTCGCCATGTTTCCTTGTCCAAATCAACGTCACAGGTTTTTTTTTTTTTTCCGGAAAACTCTTGTTCGCATGTTTTCGCAATTTCCGTCAACGGCAGATGTATTGTGAATTGTATACAATACGGAGGAATATGCGCATCATGACGTGGTCCGGAATAGGCAAAGCGAGTCTGTCAATCGTGATTTACTTTACCGCGAACATCACGGTCCATTATCCTAGCAAATCACAATAAAGGGGGGGAGTTACACGCCAAGCACTGTTAAGATGCCGAAAGTTGGGGGCATGACGCCGAATGGTCTTTTTATCCATGTGATTTTCTTATTAGGTGTAGACCAGCCAGAAAGAAAGAATAAAAAGAAAAAAAAGACAAAAACGGAACGCCACGAATTTGTAACTTCTTTGCCAGTGAAATATCGGACAAAACGCCCGCGTTACACAGAGCCGGTAGGCCGTTTTATGTCCAACAGGCCGTTTTGTCGCGACAAAAAATTGAAAGTCGACAAACGCCGGGTTTTAGCCGACCGTTTTAGTCCGACCCGGCCGATTAGTCACCCTCGTGACAAAACGGCCAGGTCGGACAATACGGCCGGCAAACAGGAGCCAAGATCTACACGATCTAGCTTCCATGCGCCAAAAGGGCTAATCCCTTGAATTTGCTGCTCAAGACTTCCTGAGTCAACACAACGGATGGGCTTATCTCTCGCGATTGGATGATGCCAGGTTACGTTTGAAAAGGCAGCAAAGAGTCAACACTTCTCAGGTTGTACTGGAACTCCACAGCATCATCATCTTCAATCGATTATCATGAATGATCTCACAATCTGTGGCCTGCTCCTCCTGGTGTCAGGTCCCCGTATTGGTTTAGTGGGGCACCTGTTTTGCGACTAGCAATTTGATTGTGTTCAGTAAGGCTTAGTAGGCGATGTCCTGCGTGAGTTGCCGTGAAACATACGTAACAGGTGGGATGGTACTACATGAGATACCATCACCGAGGAGCTAACGTTCGCGGGAGGTGGGCGGGTAGGGGGGGGTGGTCGTACATGTACTCTCCTGTGGCTGCCTCATAAAACGACTATTTGGACGGGTTGCCTGTGGAAAGGTCAGTGCTGAGACTGCACTTGATAAACTGGGTTGTGCTGGTGGGTAGTTGGAATGAGTGACATGGAGTATGCCACTGAAGTGGCAGAACAAAAAGTACAGAACGCGCCCCCCCCCCCCCCCCCCCCCCCCCCCCCTCCAGTGAATAGCAGAAAACAATTTGTACACGCTGCCATCAAACCGTTGCAAGACTGGGCGTGAGTATGTCACGTACTTTTGCGTAACCGGACATAACACATTTGTCAGCTATTTTACTGTTTGGTGGAAACGAATTCTGTAACTCTTTTAAACACTTAACTAGGTCATGCGCGGTCTTGGAAGCTAGGCTCACTTTGGACACGTCTTCAATCCTCCAGCTTATGAGAAACTCTCCGGATCTGGAAGCAGTCCGCAAATCTCCTTATGACAGCTTCTTTCTCTTGTGGACTTCATGTTTACTCATGGCAGGCCTTTCTTTTCTCTGCCATGTTTTGAACTTGAAGGAAGGCCTGCAGTTAAGCACCTTCCAACTCATCTCTTCTACTTTTCTCTTTTTTCTAGTGACATCTGTCATGGCACTTGAAGGTTGTTGTTTGCAAATCATCCTTGGCCCATCTCTTACTTGCCTTGTCTGTGTGAAATCCTGTCTGGCACTTGAAGACTTTTTTGGCAAGGCGATCGTCACCCATCTTCTCGTTCCAGCATCACTTCCATCCATTTTCTTTTTGAGACATCGTCGGTTTCATCATCATTGATGGTCAAATCTCCTTTTATAGCGAGCTTCTTGGGTCAATCTTGGTGGACCTCCATGGTTTTCTCATGGCAGACGCTTTCTTTTCACTGCATGTTTTGAACATGAAGAAGGCTGCAGTTTAAGGCATCTACACTCATCGCTTCTTACTTTTCTCTTTTTTCTAATGACATCTGTCCCTGGCACTGAAGGTTGTTGTTGCAAATCACCTTGTCCATCTCTCTGTGCCTCTGTGGGTCGGTTTGAAATCTGTCTGGGCACTTTGAAGACTTTCATGGCAAAGGCATCGTCACCCATCTCGTCGTCCGCATCACTTCCATCCATTTTCTTTTCAGACATCGTCGTTGTCATCATCATTGATGTTCCCTTCTCTTCAAACTGGCTATTTGCCGAAGCAACACTCTTTGCGACCTTGACCTTGTTCATGAGCAAGACGTAGTATTTTCCATTGTATAACGGATATCATGACCCATAAAAGTCTGCAGAAGATCTTGGGTCACCCTCTGCACCGTGTAAGTATTGCGATCTGGCTTCCTAAGGTGGCTGATTCAGAAAACAGGTTTTTTTTTTAAATTTTTCCTTTTGCACCCTGAGAGTAGCTTCAAATGAACAAGTTCCTTGAAAGGTCTTCGCCTTCAGGAGTCGCGACACATAGCCTGCCTTCGTGCCACACTTATTTCTGGAGTTGTAACTGTTTTTACACTTCAGTGAGTTAGAATTTCAATTCTTCGATTAAATTTTCTTCGGGACTTCATTCGTGCAGGAGACTTAACCAATTGCAACTCAAAATTTCCGACAGGGGTTGCAACATCTGGTTGATATTCATTTTCCTTTTCATAATCAGTTTTTTGCCAAACGCTGAACTTCTGTCCAGCTCTCTTTCTATTGAACTAAACACAATTTCCGCACATGGTGGGCTTTAGCCAATGTTGATTCTGGTGGGTCGGGTTTGTAACCGAAACTGTCCGTCCAGGTCAGGAATCTGGCAAATTTATCACAATCACCCAACAATGGCAAGAAACTCCTCTCAATTTTGAATAGTTTGACTTGTGTGTTAGAGAACCTTTTACTTGCATATTGCACAGGGTGTAACAATGCATTCTTTTCCTGCAATAGTAACAGCTCCATTCCTTTGGAGCTGCAATCAGTTCACAAAACAAAATCCTCAAAAGAGAAGGGGGAAAAGCAGCACAGGGAATGAAATTGAGGAATCTTGAACATATACCAGATGCTTTCTGGGCACTCAACAAAGGAACAGAAAACAAAATATCGACTGGGCAGGATGAGTGGCAGAAAGACTCTGTAATGTCACGCAAAGGTCAAAGATGCAAAGTGCGTACATATCTTCTGTAAATAGGAGACAACAATCCAATGAGGATCAAATCTGTTTCTTTGTACTGGTCTCTTCAAAGGGCCAAGATCTTTTCTACTTTTCTTTTCCACTGGTGTCAATTTATCCCAACAGGAAGAGGACTGACCCAAAAAACTAAAGGGGGGTGCGGGAATGCCAGGGCACGAATTTTTGACGGTCTAGCCATCAGACGCAAAATTCCTGAGTTTAACAAAAACAGGCAGCGCAATTTTCAGAAGATCATTCCATGACTTAGCAGCAATGGACAAAATGTCCATAAAAAAAAACCACAAATCCACACTCCAAACACTTCCACACTCATGAAGTGTTAGTGCGCGCAACATTCTGGCAAAAGAAGCTGTGGCGTTTGTAACCAAATAGCATCTTCGTTCCATTGAAACAGAACCAAAATGTGTCTGAAAAGGGTGTCTGCTCAGCCATCGGGATTTGCCAATATCCTTTTGTCAAATCTATGTTGACAAATATATTTTCCTTCTGACGGATTTTGACAAAGAAGTTCCTCAATGTCTGGGATAGGTCTGCATCAAACACAGTGGATTTTGGGGGTTAAACGGCCGGGAGCGATGCAAAACCGCACCGAGCCATCGGGTTTTGATCCACCAAAACAACTGGTGAGCTATATGGTGACCGAGGACCGGTTTCAGTAACGTTCCATCCCGAGCATGACCTGAATCCTCTTTCGTCAACCTGTTTTTCGTTTCGCAAATGGGAGGGGGGTATGGTTTCACTTCGACTGGGTTTTCCGTACTGAAGTGAAATAGTATGGGGTTCAATTGCTGGTCACTGGTCCCTGGGGTATCAGTCAGAACATCCTGAAAGCCTTCAAAATACCTCCTATTGTTCCTTTCTGAATCAAAGACTCCTCACACACAACATCACGATAAGTTTCCTCTCCTGGACAGAAAGAGTGGGGGCAGAGGTACAGTATTTATCTATACTGGTAGATGTTAACAACACCACATTTGTTGATATGTAAGACTTGCTCTGCTCTGTATTAACAACAGGTACCATATCAGAATCAATGATTTCCGGTAACAGCCCAGCTTTCCCAGACACTGGACACATCCATTCAATGACTCCCCATAATGGCAACATTTGACGTTCAACTTCCTTTTTTAGCATAACCCCTTTTCAGTATTGGCCATTTTCAACTTTGTAGTGCACTCCAGAAAGTATTTCAATGACAGCAATGAACACCCTATCCATATGACACGAAGTTTGTTGTGCTCGTCTGTCAGCAGGACACTTACCTTGTCCACCTACACTGAATGAACGTGTCCTTGCTTTCCCTGTCAGCAAGTCCTTATACAAATCAGGTTCCTGGTCAGCTGGACGGTTGGGGGGGCAAGGGGGAACATACGTCTTTTATTCGGTTATGCATGTCGTAGACGTTTTTCATGTCTTCAAGGTAGTCCGTCTTGTTCGTCCACTGTGTTGACTAACAGATCCAAATGACCCCGTGGTCCAAAAGCAGTTCAAAAGGGAAACCCAAAGTTTCGTTCGGGCAGTTCCTTTATGCAAAGACCAATGCAGTATAAAACGATCCCATTCTTGGGGCTCCTGTCTTGGTGACTTTTCTCAACATGTGTGTGGTCGAGCCTGTTTCCTGGAACTCAGGCGCATTGCTAGCATTAGGCAATATCTCTCAAGAGAAGCAGTGAGAAAACTAGTATCGGCCCTCCATTCTGTCACGTATTGATTACTGTAATGCCACTTTCTTTTGGTATCACAGATGAGCAGCTCCCACGTCTACAACGAATTCAAAATGCTGCTGCTCGGTTAGTTTTGAGAAAACGTAAACGAGACCATGTCTCGCCGATGCTTCGCGAGCTTCACTGGCTGCCAGTCGAAGCCGTGTACAATAAAAAGTGGCTGTTCTGGCTTATCGCCACTTTGAGGGTAGTCTAGCGCCCTGTCTCTCAGGACCTTGACCACCAGGAACTTTGCTAAAAGTCTGAGATCTCTTCAGAGAAGCAGTTAGGCCCCCCGGGGTCGAACCTTCAGACAGCTGGGGGGCGTGCCTTTAGTATTGCTGCTCCAAGGATATGGAATAAGTTGCCGGTCAGCCTCAGACACTCACCTTCTCTTAGCACTTTTCAAGAGCCATCTGAAAAACCTATTTTTAAAAGCGCATTTAGGGTTAATGCTTTTTGTTTATTCTGTAGTTAGACGTGCTGCTTTTAAATTTTTTATCTTATTATTTTTGGTGCTGTAGTTTTTCTATATTAATGATTGTTTCGAAGAATCACAAGTATAAAGGAAGTATGCGTGAGATCAAGCGCAATGAGAAATTTGTTGAATTAAAATTTGCGCTATAGAAATGCAATCCATAAAATTATTTTTATTAAATGGACTTTAATGTTCCATTAAATCACGTCGGGGTCACCACTGTCACACTGCGCATAAATGCAGCCCGCACCAGCTCGGCATTCACTCCGTGCACACGCAATCTCTCCAAACAACCAGAAGGCGCACTACAATAATCTTCTTTTTCCCCCTCCTCTCCGGGGAATAATTTACTGAACAGTTTTTCAAATAATGGGCAAGCTCGTTTTCCAATTTATAACTGATGTTCCTCCACTCCAGTGGAGGTTAAGCATTCCACAGATCCACTAGCTGGGGCCAAACTTCATCTCTTATATACTATTTCCCAGATACTTCTTTCAACAATTTTTTCCTCCTCACTGGAGGGAAAAAATGTTTATAATTTCAAAGAAGAATCAAAAGATGGCTTAAATATAAGAAACAAGTTGTTCCAATCCAAGGGGGGACATTTAATATTCATTGTGGGACAACATGACAGATTTTTTTAAATCTTCTCACGACTCCGGCAGTCGTCGACCTCTTTGCACTTAGGTGCTGCCACGCACTGTTTTTCACAACCCAAATGCCCAGTGCCTGTACCAAATACCGGTACTGCCACAACACCGGGAAGGGCTGAAACGCGAATGAAGTCCGTATAAGTAATCTGTTTCAATTGAATAATGATAAATTCTTTTCCTTTTTCCTTTTAACTGTTTTTTTTTTCCTCTCCCCATCTGTCTATATAACTCCCCCTTGGTAATGGTGAATTGCAGGTGGAACTCGTTCTTCAAACAACTGTCTGGTCAGTGCCCCAAGCCATCTCCTTCCTATTCCTTAAATTTTTTCTCCTGCGCTCTTTTCAGCGAGTACGCGTCTAACTCGGCGTCCGTCCATTCAACCCTAATCCCCATACGTCTGAACAGTTATCAAGCCACCGACACCGATCACAGTGGACAGGCCATACAGATTATAATTTTTTAACCTTTCTTCTTTCCTACCTAGGAAATGCTTTATAACAAATAAGGGCGTACGCGACGGAAACGACACAAGTCACCATGTGAGCTACAACAAATGACAATAATGACATGTTGATGATCATGATGAAATTCAGATCATGATCATACATTACACAACGTCCGTCCATCACAATAATCCACCGTACTCCTGGAACTGATATCATAGCCACCGACACCGATCACCGGGTCAGGTCAGGGCCATACAGATAATATTTTTCTTTAACCTTTCTTCTCCTACCTAGGAATGCTTTAAAACAAATTAGGGCGTACGCGACGGAACGTCACATGTCACCATGTTAGGCTACATCACATGACCATAATGATCATGTTGATGATCATGATGAAATCAATGATAATGGATCAAGACGATTATGATGATCATCAGGAACCTCATTATCATGAAGATTATATCTTGATGTTCATGAAACATGGCTATGATGATGATGAAGATGATGTTGATGATATGAAGATGATGAACATAAAGATCTCATGATGATGTTGGATAATGAATCAAGATGATGATTAATGAGTGAGATAAATTTAATGATGATGATGATCATGACCTCAGATCATCATCACCTTCATCACAATCATCATCATCAACATCATCATCATCATCATCATCATAGGGAGAAATAACTCTCAGACAGCAACTGTTCCTGGATATCCCACTTTGACATTTTCTCCTGGCAATCCACTCTCTCTCAGCGTCCTTGTTAGACCTGTCTGGTCGCTTTTTGACACTAATAGAGTCACAGTACCCTACCGTCTATGCTTGAGCATACTTTTGGCATCTCTGGACAGCTCTTCCTGTTTAGATCCTATCTTGTGGTCGTACTCAACTGACTCTGTGAATGCTTTCCTCTCATCAGCTGAATCTATGGAGTACGGAGTCCCCCAGGGCCTCATCTGGGCCCCATTCTCTTCGTTCTTTAACACAGCCTATCTCTGACATGACACTCATCATGGCATCTCCCACCACGTTTCTCTGACGACAACCAAAATCTAAACCACCTCTGACGAGATTCTCTAGCTCCTCTTCTATCATTGACGAACTCAGGCATTTTTTCGGATATCAAAGCTTGGATACTGCCAACAAACTTCAACTGAACAACGACAGACCGAACTGCTTTTTCATAGCATCTAAAAGATTTTGTCTACAAACTGTCCTCCCTCATCTGTCCCACTAGATAATTCAGTCATCGGACTTCTTCAACTGTCCCCGAATCTTGGGATCACACGGACCAAACTCATCCTTTCAAATCAAAGTTTCCTCTGTCTGTCGTGCTTGCTTGCTGGAACTTCGGCCGTATTTCTTCTGTTCGCATCTCTCTCGGACTGATGCCACCAAAACTCCATTTCTGCTCTTGTTCTTTCTCGCTTGGATTTACTGTACTTCTCTTCTTGCTGTTGCCCACAGAATCCTCTTGGCAAATGAAGCAGAAAAATTCAAAACAAGTGCTGCCCGACTAGAATTGAAACGCTCCAAAATTTTCTCACTCCGGCTCCCTTGCTTGATTTCTCCACTGCTTTCCCATAGGCAAAAGATTTGAATACAGGTTTCTTTGCTTGCTACAAATCTCATAAGTGGTCTAAATCGTCTGAGCTTCTGAAACTACAAACCTCTTAGAAAGCTACTTCTACCTCTGACACTTCTCTTTCTCCAAATTCCTCGCTTCCGCATTAGGACCCTCGGTGAACGTTTCGTTCTCTTTCAGGCCCCCGGTTGTTGGAATAACCTCCCTTTGTCTTCTTCGCTCTGCGACTTTCCCTCTCTTCCTGACGTCTTCTCTTAATCCTAACCTTCTTCAGTCATGACCCTTCCCCTCTTTCTGTCGAAAGCAGATTACCCTACACCTGGCGAATGTTGTGTTTGTGTGTGTGTTTTGGTGATGTGTACATTTGGGTGTGGGTGTGTGTGTGTTGTGGTGTGTTGGTGTTGTGTGTGTGTGTGTGTTGTGTGCTCAGCGTAATCATGGTAAAATATGTGTTGTGTGTTAGGAAAAATGCCTTTTTGTTGTTTATCTATAGGTTGCTTCTCTTGATTTATTTACTCTTAATGTAAGCGCTTAGGGCTTTTTAAAGATTAGGCGCAAGAAATGCACATTATATTATTATTTATCATCACGAAGAATGAAGAACGAGACACAACACCAACATCATCACGATCATGTCATTAACATGATTATCATTAACATTAATCATGCCGAAGATGATGATGATCACATGATCAATATCGTTATGATTCATCATCATCATCATCAGCATCATCATCATGATCATTATCATGATCGTCGTGAACATAATGATGATCATTACCATCGAGATCCTCACCATCATCGTCATACTCATGGTCAATAACATCATCATTATGATCAATCATGACCATCACATGATCATGTTTCATCATCATCATCACAATTATGATCATCTATGATCGCCTGATGCTTCATGATCATGATCATTATCATGATTATCACTAGAATCATCATCATGATCCGCAGCGAGCATCGTCAGTCGTCATTATCATCATTAACAACATCAACATTAACAACATCACATGATCATATTCATCATGATGATAATCAAGGGAGTGATGATGAGAATGATTATGATGATGAAGAACCTGATGAGAACCGATGATGATCAGATGGACGATCTCGACGATCATGATTGATCATCATGGTTATAATCATAATGATTAATGTGATCATCAGGATCATGAGTCGTTATGATGAGCATGATCATGATTACAATCACGATGATGATGATCACGATGATTGATCCTGATTATAATGATCATGACTGCTAGATCATGAAGATAATCAATAAGGGGAGGAGAGGATCCTGATAACGATCATGGATCATGATGCATTGAATAATTTGTTGATTATTGTTCATCATGATGATCACAATGATGATCATATGATTGATTATAATGATTATCATAATGGATGAACGATCCATGATGAAGATCATCATCAACGATTAAATCAAGATGATCACATGATGACTATCATGCCCATATATGATCACCGTGTCATGATCATATGCTGATCACTATCATACTGGCTCATCATCATGTTCAATCGTCATCCTTATGATCCATGGTTATCATCAACATCATCTTGATTATCGTGATCGTTATGAGCGATCAGCAAAGAGTATGACATAAATGAAGATGATTAATTTTGGGGTCATGATTGATGATCATTATGATGATCATGATGAGATTTATAATTCATATAGTGTCATTGATCCTTATGATGATGACATAATTTTGCGAGATCATGATGATGATCAAGAGGATGCTGATGATGATGATGTATGATGCTGATGATGGTAACGATCATGATCATGAACTTTATATCATGATGATGAATCAGATAAGCATGGGAAACGATCAATGGTGATCATGACGATGATAATGATCATCAATGATGAAACACAGCTGATCATATGATTATGATTTTCATGTTAGTCAACAACATCATGATCCTCACTTATCAAATGATCATCCAACGATCATGCCGATGACATGATCATCGTGGGTTCATTATCATGATAATGATGATCATTATCCTGCTCATCATCAAGTTGATACATCATCCTTATGACGTAATCAACATCAATCATAAATTAAGTCATCATGGTCCTCATAACCATGTTCATATCCTCGTGATCCATCATCACGATCATCCTCCCCTGTCCATGATCACGATTGAAGATTATGATCCTGACGATCATCATCATGATCTTGATTATCATGACAAAATGACATGAACAGATCGTTTAACATCATGATCATTGTCAAAATCATGCCTAATCCTCATCGTCATCATCTTTATGATCATCATCATCATCATCATCATCGTGATCACATTATTAGCATTACAGGATGATTATCATCAAAATCATACTTATCAGCATTAGCACCATCACCATCATGATAATGATCATTATGATGATTAATATCATGATCATCATCATGATCATAGTCATAATTATGAGCGAAAGTCATCATGATCACGATCATGATCATTATCATCATCATCATTATCATCATCTATCATTATTATCATGATCATTAATCCATGTCATCATCTCACATTCGAATGACATGATGATTACCATCATATCATCATAGAGATCTTATCATCATCATGAATATGTTATGAACATTAATCATCATCATCATTAGACATGATGATCACGATCATTATCATCATAAATGATAAACATAATTATCGTCATGACTATCATAATTAACCTAAAATCACAATCATGATCATCATCATCATCATCATCCATAATCAATCATCATCATCGTCACCATTATCATCATCCTCTTGATCATATTCATCATTAGACATTTAGAGATTATACTTGATCCTGATCCTGATGATCCAGATCGCTTATCATTATTCAGGAACATCAGTGTAATCATGATCATCATCATCAAGATCTCGACCATCCATGACAGGAATCCAAAATGATGATCATCCATCCATATCAAGATCATCACTAGATCGGAACACATATCAAGTATGATGATCATACACGAACATCGTGAGCATTATCATTTCATCAGGATTAAAATCATCATCATTATCACAACACCATCCATAAATACAATCATCATGGTCATCATAACCATCTTTCATCATCGTGATCAATCATCACGATCCATCATGATCATTGACTCTCAGTCAGTAAATTACGGATGCATGCACGACTTTTCAAATTGCCACATACACACACCCACTCAGCCGAACATTGAACACCAGCAAACAAAAACACTTCAAGAGAACAGCAAATGCGCTTCTAACTCACTTTCGCCCTCAACCAGTTTTCGGGCGAAAGTGACTAGAAGCTGCATTTTCTGTTCGCTGACAAGTAACCAAAAAAATAACATTATCTACAAACATACAACTGTTAGATTATCCATTTCAATACTAATTGTACTATACTTTTCAGATTTTAAAGTTTTGCTTAATCCTAGTTATTCCTGATAATTTACATAACATCATTTTCACACCACAGCAAACGTTCTTTCAAATGATCTCTGTCGTTCATTGTAAAATAACACTACATCTTTAATTGGTTCTCAACGGTCTTTTAAAACCTGAGTTATATTTTTGGGCATAAAATCCACACACTTATCCCACAGCATGTCCTTCCACAGAAAGCTATTTCCGACAAAGTGTTTTCTCTTTTTAACTAGTCTCTTTCTGCTGAACAGTCATCGATAATAAATAGTGTCTGCGATCCTTCAAACAATATAAAAAAGCGTTCTAGACACTCACTCAGTTTACTTGCTAGGAATTAACTAAAAATATGTTATCATCAGTCCATATAAACCTTCTATCATGATATGCTTTGTTCCATAGTAAGAGTTCGCCAGAAAATCACACAATATGATCAAAATTATAGACGATAAACTTTTTGTAATAGGTTCGAAGGACAAATATTGTTTTTTTTTTCCACAACCAGTTTGTCCACAAATTAATGAACATGAGGGTTTTGTCATATATTTTACTGCTTCATAGGGTATAACAGAACGTAATCTAATCCCAGGTATTGTTTTTATCATCTCTCTGTTAAAACTTGTTCAGTATAATAAAATCTATAAAAAGATCTCAAGTGTAAGATTAAACCAAGTCAGTTCTGTAAGATGTTCTATTTAGACTAATATTGATTTTGTTGGTTGTTGTTATGACCTTAATATCCCACCATTGTGAAGAATGACACAGTAACTTAAGTTTTTTCAACGTCTAATTATTTGCCACAAATTAGAATTCCTTTAGAAGAAGACAACTAACGCCCACAACCGCCCATCCCTTTTCACATCTTTAAACCGAAAATTCAAATATCATTGTCACCGCATCTCCTAATTTCATTGCGGAATGAACTGTAATATTGTAGAAAGCAACCTTTAAACCGTTTCTCTCTGTGGAGGATGTACTGTTTTATCCCGACGGCATATTTCTATCTCTTCCGACTATTGTCTCTGGCATAAGAATTACATGTAAAGGGCCAGAGTGAATCTTTCTGAATACTTTTTTGACGGCCAAAAAATGTAAAATGGGCTTATGAATTCAAATTTTATTTCCCATCCTAAATATGGTTCCAATGCCTTTTTGGTCAGGTTTTCGAACTATTTTATATTCATAGTGACCAACATTATGTACTTCTGATTGCGCAGCATGTTTCTAGTTTAGGAAACTTTGCTGTCGCTAACCTCTTTGCGTTTATAATCCCCATCTTTTAGTGTACCCAAAACCATACAAAGCGCCTATCTCACCGTTCTGTTTCAAAGTCGCTCACGTCAGCAAGTCTTTTTAATTCGACAGCGCTAATGTAACTCCTGGTTCCTTCTGGCCCTCGCGACATTTTTTTTAGGTACAAATTATTTTTTTCCAAAACATTGTGAGGTTATCACCTTTTAACAAACTTTTCCTATTTGTCAGTGACTTTATATTAAATGATCCAACCCTCCTCCACAAACTAATCTTTTAAACTGTAAATTAGGGAATTGTATAATTTCATAATCGCAATATGCAGCTTTACCCTGATGGAAGAGCTTTAAAAGAAAAAACAGTTGTGGCCTTCCATCATGTAGTATTCATCAGTGCTTAGCTCGTCCAAATGAACAAAGAGACAAGAATGTAATCAAGATAGAGCGACTTTTCCCCCTCATAAGTAGTTGTTCTCGTGTAACAATAAATCTTTGAGTGTCCCTGATGTTAGCTCTAAAGCCCTAACATTTTAGCTAGCTCTTTATCAAAAAATAATGTGCTTCTCAGTTTGAACGTTAATAATGTTTTTTAGATTTGCATTGTTAATTTGAGAGTGATGTCAAAGTACTCATGCTTCTTTTAGTAGCAAAACCCCGTAATAACTCAATCAGTTATTGTAACTGGCAAATTAATTTCTTCCCTTGCCATATTTTTTAATCATATTATTCTTCTTGGTTTCGCTTAGATTAAACCATACGACTTGTAAAAATTCATGATGCTACCATTTGTTCCGCAATCGATATCAAAAGCATGTTCTAAAGACGAAGGACTGTCTTGAGTTGTATTGTTACAAACTTTTTTTTAACGAAATAAAAATGAGCGCGTTCAATAATAATACTAAGGCAATGGGCCGCACCTACGCATCTTAAAAATTAACAACTGACAACCCTCGACATTTCCGGTGACCCAGACTGTCACTTTTCATAAAAAAGTTGATACTTCCATAAACAATAATCTTAACCCTCCTCTTAAAAAGACTACATCGCAAAGTGTGGTTTAGGACATCCATGCAGTTTACCAAACCATTAAACTTTGCTGTGTTTGTTGCAACACTGGGATGTGGAGTGTCGTATGCAGAATCATTTAAATCAATCCGGATCCTTTGGTGAGGTCAGTGTCAGATTACCATTCATTTTTATACACCTTCAGACTATTTTGACTGAACTGCAAGCGCCATTACCAAATGACAAACCGTATAATCCTTCATCAACAGAAAAGACATGAAGGCTTTAAAGGATCTGTAACGAATATCATAATTAATGTTAAGACAGACTTTTGACAATAGTCAGACATCTTAATCATGGCTTAGGCACCCCTTATATGTGGGCGTGCACAGAAAGTCATAACTATGACTGGAATCCTCCTTACACATCTTTCTCTTCAGGCCGGAGTTCACCTCGGTCCATAGAGCAAGAGCATAAAACAGCATGGACAACATTAATCTTAGACACATCTGAGGCCTTAACTTACAGCGGGCCTAGTATAGTACGAATAAACGACTACCTGTATCGACTTACGTTTGGGTTTTGCTATGTTTCGCAAGCACAAACGAGATCGAGCATAACTGATATCTTCTACTGGCCTTGATGCACAAAAAATACTTAGCAAATTAGAGACCCATTAAATCCCTGCAGTTGGATTACTGCAAGTATAACAAGGTACCAAAATGTTTACAATACGCAAGTTCGCAAGTACACTTTGCTGTGTCGACAGTTTATACCTGCTACCTCTGACCTCAGACTCCAGTTAGGAACAATATAAAACTACAACAATAAATCATTAAGGCAGGCCAATGAACAGAAGGTCGAAAAACGACAATAAATACTGGCAGTGATATTGCAAACAATAAAAAAACACTATGACCCCCCAAGATTAAGTCATCCAATTCCCGAGGTCCCAAAGCCCAAAACCGTTGAAGACCGCAAAAAAAGTATGACCATGAATATGAAAAAGATAGCGCTTGTTGTTGGATTAACTGCTAGGATTACTCGCTTTATCTTACTAAATATTAACCTCCACTAGTAAAGAACTAATGTCCATACGTTGCTCGCCAAAAAGCCAACTACTTTGCTTGCAGTAGACAAAAGCCAGCTAATCGATACTCCCTAATATACTGGCAAAGAGTCCTATAGCATACCGGCTAATTTTTTTTTATTACACTCGCCAAGATGATCAACAAGCCCTGTTTTTTTCTACCCATACGTAATCGGGAGATGGCGATGGAGGCACTACCAGCACCACCACCAGCAACACCGCCTGTAAAAGCCATCACCAGTGTACTTATGCAAATCCTAAGGCCGTTATACGCTAGCTAATGTGACGCCTTGCTCTCTAAACAATGTTCTTTTCGTTCTGCTATGCGTTGTGACTTCATATCACATTTTTTTCGATAGTGTTCTCTTATTCTATTCACTTGAGTTCGTAATTGGTCTTGGTTAGTATCAGCGCTTCTAGTCTGCTGATGCTTTGTTTGTTCAAGATCTTTTAGTCTTTGTTTTATTCTTTCTTAATATCAGTCCTCTACGATGGAGTCCCGTCAGCCCTCAAACGAATTATTTGTTTTTCTCTTTTTGGTCTTCTATCTAGCTCACCTATTATTGGCTAAAATTATTGTGTTAATTCGCCTCTGATTGTTATTAAAGTACATCAAGCTAATAATTCTCTCTCAGGTAGCCGCCGGTTCGGGAATAGTATTTAAGCTGAATCTTCTTCTGCTTCAGTGCGGTCCCCCTATGTATCTTCTTACTTCGCCACTGTTTGATTTAAATCTTCAAGTTCCCTGGTTGCAATTGGTTTATCCTGTTGGGAGTTCCTGTAGTGGGTTTTGAAGTTTAGCAACTGCCTCCCTATCTAATTCTGGTTTAGTAAGGCCAAGGCGATTTTGAACTCCACCTGAAGTTGTTTTTGATTGTACCCATGCCTACAAACTTGATGAGTCTCGTTTATGTGTAAGCTGAAAAGGTGTCCTTGCTGATTTTTTACATACAAAGGCATCTTTTACTTCAATCATCAGGGAAATAGATTTTGGGAGGTTCAGAGTCCTAATCTTTGGTATAATGATCTGACCTTACATTCTGTTAATTCACGCCTTGCGCCCCCTCTCATCATGCCGCAATGAGAGGCGATGAGCGATGCCGCTCCCCAGGAGAATCACTCATGTCCGGTTCCAAGATCAGAATATCATCATACTCCTTCACCTTCAATGCCTGCCATGTTTTGCAATAAATTAACTTTTTAGTTTGTTTTATAAAAATGTCAGAAGTATAATGCTCGATTCTCAAACCCGCTAAGACACTGAAAGAGCCCCTGCCCAGCGGCGGGAAATAAACGGTATATTTACTGTCCAAATAATCCATCTACTATTGAGCAGATCCAAATTCTTACAGTTAGATTTCAACCTAGGAGCGGATGAAGTGCTTGTGCAGGCTCTGCACGACGTACTTTTCAAAATAGAAACTCGCTTCAACAACAGACCCACCAGACAGTTTGTCCGAATTTAGGACGGGCAATTTCTGTAAAACGTGAGGGCCAAGAAGTATTTTCTTTAGACAATCAGACATATTATAGCCTAATCAGAATGCTATGGCTAACCGGGAAGAAAGGGCCGATCTTGCGTTTCAAGGAATTGACAATGAAAGGAAGCAACTAAACTTAGAAGGCACACCGAACTCGACGGCAAATGCCTAAAAGCACAAAAAGGCTTAGGCTGTAAGTTATGTGTATGGTAATCGCTTTTTCATTCCCTTAGATTTGAGATTGTTAAAAGCGCTTGCCCCATACTTCAAGGAGCATTAAAAGACAGATTGTCAAAACCGAACTAACTGTACTGAATACAAACGCGTTATCAGATCATCAGATACCACCGAAGCAAAGTACAAGCATTCCTGACATCTCGTAGACTGTGATGTTAGCAACCTCTGATTTAGCAGGGCAGATTGAGCAACAATATCAGTCCAAATTAGCAATATATTAAGAAAGAGTGCAGCCAGCATGCAACATATCCTAAAGCAGGCCAAGGACGCTATATGAATTATAGTTTTAGTGGTCCCCACAGAACCGCTTAAAGTTATTTTTATTGCTGTGCGAAGATGAAGAACATTACAAAGACAAACTGAAAAGTTTATTAATCCTAAAATAACTGAAAGTACAATGTTTCGTTTGATGGTAGTCCTAACCAAATCAACGCTAGCTGGCATAAACATACACCATTTTGACCAGAAATAAAAAATATGTTTGTGGTGGGGGGTGTAATCGCATGAAGAATACACAAAGAGAACACCCCCGCCCCCCACGCTCCGTTTCCCGCAAAGAGAAAAAATAATTAAAAAAAGAAAGAAAAGAAAGAAGAAAGAGAAAGAAAGAAAGAAGAAACGGAGATCAATGAAAGAGAGACGATGAGAAACAAACACCACAGGCGACCTCAATATGCCATCATCACAACCTGAAACAATGGCAACCCCTCCAGCACAAACCAAACCCCCTAAGGCAACCATCTAAAACCGCTTGCTTCGAGAGATAAACCTTGAACAGCCTCAAAAATCAATACATTGATATCATCCGCAGCTTACGTCACCATTATAACAGAGTTCGAACATTTCTGTAGTGTGATGGAGATCGGAAATGAGTATTTGCGCGTGTTTTCATTAAAAACGAGGACACAACAGAAAATAGTGCTGAGCTGTTTCCTCCCCATATGCCACACTTCCCACAGTGGGACGTTAAAGTAGATGGCGGTTGAACAAACATATCTCAGATCACTGGATTCCAAGACCAAGACGCAATGAATGATTGTGGTTCTTTCGCTCGGCCAAGGTAAAAGTACGGTGGTATGACAGAGCATCAGTCCATGGGGGGGGGGGGGGCCCGATAATGATGCTTGATTACGCTTAAAGATGAACTGGTTTAATATTATCTGGGAGACAATTCCATAAAGATGTAGTTGAAGGGAATGAAGGATTTTCCGATATATCTCAGTGTTGCATTTGGGGTAGGGAACCTCTAACGTCTTCTCATGTGATAAGGATTCCTGTCCTAAACAAGACCAGGCTGAATTCAAGTAGATAATTCCGGACACAAGCCATTATCATTTTATAATACAATTAATTTTATGTCTTTTCCTCCTTTTCCATGAGTGAGCAAAATCCAGATTCTTCATAATTTTTTTGATGACATGTTCCACGAACAGCTCCAATAAATTGTTTCTTATAGTCTTCAAGAGTGTAAGTTTTTTCAAGAGAATTGGATGCATTTACGGAGGGCAGTTGTCCCCACACAACATCTGCATAGTCAAAGTTAGGTATCCTAAAGATTTATACATGATTTCTAAGGCTCTCCTACTAAATCTATATTTAAAACTTTCAGACAGGAAAGCAGCATAGTTCCTTTGTTGTCGTATACCCATTAATATGTTCATCCCACTTGCAATAATTTTGAATTATACGTCATAGATGTTTAGGTTTTGTCTTGGCCTTGAGATACGTTTGTCAATATAAGGGGTAATACTAGATGATTGCCCCGTAAAAAAGTGAAGTTTTCTGTTTATCTCTTCACTGAATTTTTATTTTCCAGCGCTGCGCCCAAAGATTGTAATATTATTAGATCAAATTGATTATTCAGTGCGAATAGTAGATCATTAAGTGAGAAGGACATCTGGTAGTCATCGCAAAAAGTTAACTTTAGTAACTTATACCATCTTTGTAATGTCTTATAATGTAATTAAGAATAAGAGAGGTCAAGAACTGAGCCTTGGGACTCCTGCAGGGATTCTGACATAGTCGATTGTCACCCTTGATTACAACTGCCTGCATGCGAGTCAGAGGAGATAATCGGTGAACCATGCCAACAACGTCCCACGTATGCCTTGCCTTCAAGTTTACGGATGAGACCTCTATGCCAGCCAACGGTCCCAAGCTTTAGAATATCGAAGTACCACAGCTTGCGAATGTGATTCCACTATCAAATGAGGAACGATAAATCGTTATAGAGGCAAAATAACTGATTGACTGTGAATCACCGGGATAAATCCATTGGGAAGGTGAAAAGATATCATTTGAGACAATAAAAAAATCGAAAACTTCTTGGGAATCATCTTTTCCAAAACCTTCCCAACGCCGCTGAGCAAAGAGACTGGTCGATAGTTGTTTTATTGTGTTCCTTGCGATTCTTTTTATATGTTAGTGGACTTACATGGGCGTTTTCCAACTTTTTGAAACTTTGCGTCAATCATACTTCTTTAAAAATGTAGTCAGAGGGATCCAATAAACAGGAAGAGATGCAATCAACAACCAGTTGAGAACCAAATCAGCCCTACTGCTTATTTTTGTTCAGATCAAGATGACATCCTTAACATAGTAAGCCTGTCCCAGAAACGTCCTGTAATCTCTGGACTAAAGAATGGTACATCTGGTACTTCATCCTCAGCATTTTCCAAAGTGGGACTGAGCAAAGAAAATTTATTAAAGCGTGTCAGCTTAGTCCGTATTGCTATAGTTTAACAATGCCATTACAGAAAATTGGAGGTAATTTCGTTCGAGTCAATACCTCTCTTTTAAAAAAAGATTTTACCAATGCCACCAATCTTTTTTTAACCAAATTTGTGGGAGTGAGAACCTTATTGGTCTTATTCAGCAACATAGTCAATTGGCTTTGTCTTTCTCTGATGTCACGTAATTCAAATCGACGAAACACTGCACCAATCTTCTGGATCATTGTATGTTTAGCTTATAAACTGTGTATTGTTTTACGTCCTCTATTAACAGTCTTATTTCATCAGTCATCCGAGTGGACGTCGTCAGGACGTACAGTAATAACTTAAGACGGCATGCATAGTTTCGCTTTTTCCCATTAATAATTTTGAAAACATTTCGCACTTGAACTACTGATCTGTTGTGAGTAACGTCGCCGCAGTTGACAGTGCCTAACAGGTCACAAAAGCGATCTGCATTTAGCGTTCATAATTAAGTATGGTCCTTTTAAATGCTGTTTCTTGACCACTGTATGTCTAATCATGGCACAAGGAACACTATGATCACTGCAAATAGCTGGGCAAAACATCAGTAGGATGTACAATGTTATGCATTGTGTGAGAACAGATCCAAACACGTGCACTCGACTCTGTAAATACCTTGTGGGTTCATTATAAATTGAGTGAGCCTGTATCGATTAATGTTTTTTTTTCCAAGTAAGTACGGAGAGGTGACCGTAAGGAAATCACTATGAAGTCACCAAGAATAATAAAATTTTTAATGAAGTATTATTTATCTACGAAATGCTTTCTTCTATCTGATCACAGTAAACTTACAGGGGAACGTGGAGGTCGATAAAATACCCAACCAGTAGACTACTTGCCAACTTTGTCGCGACCCATACAGTCTTCAAGGGCATTAATATAAGATCTGGTCGAGGTTTACAAACGAAGTTATTGGTAACATAAATAGCAACTCCACCATGCGGGTCATGTGTCTGTCTCACCTTACCGGTGTATAAAATTTGTCCAGATTTATTGAGTCAATCTTGACCGAATCTGATAGCCATGTTTCTGATACTGTGATATGTCGAATCTATTATATTCTGCTTCAAAGATATCCATTTTGTTTCTTAAACTGTTTTGACATTTACATGAATTAACTTAAGATCAGTTATGGTATCAGTGACTTGATTAAAAACTAATTAAAGAACTTGAGGCACTTAGTTAACTTTACCAGCAAGTCGTCAAATGTGGGTAACATTTTCTCCTCCCTTGAGGCCCAAGTCCGGTAACGGACAGACAGCAGTACACACCGTGTTACCACGACCACACAACGGAACATAAAAAATTCCAACACTTTCCATGAAACGGGTCCAGGGAAATAAGCGCTGTGTGTGCTCTCTTTTGCTAGCATATTCAACTCTCTCATCTTATTGTCTGGCCCTTTGTTTCTGTCTGTCCTGCTGTATCCCCCCCCTGATTTTCGATATCCATGCTCTGCCTACGGAAGTGTGTGGTGTGTGCGTGCGCGCACCGCTCTTGTACAAGGGAGGTATGTAACGTGTTCCGTGTGTGTTTATGTTTTTTGTTCTTTTCAGTTTTAACGCGTTTCTGTTTTGGAGTGGTATTGGACCTCTCTCTCTTTCACTCTGGCATGTGTCTGTTTGCTGGGTAGTGTGTGTGCGCGCACCATTGATTATTTATGAGAAACAATGTTTCAGAATATACTATAGTTATTAACATAAAAATGCTATAATTTTAAAAACACTACAAATTATAATAAACTTACACTTAAAGTCTTGTGAATCCTCTTCACATTCCCATTGAGTATTTAATTCATCAAGAGCAGCTTTCAAGTTGTGTTCTTTAATCAGTCAATGATTTTAATTTTGTCCTTTCTAGTTTACCTCTTTCTATCCCCCCCCCTTTGGGGGTTTCACTCTTTGTTTCTTTATCTTTCTCACTCTTATTTCTTTTTCACTATTTTGCTCTTCCAAATGTTCTTTTTAAATGAATGCTTGGCTAAAAAAAACTTTCAAAACAGTCTGGCGTTCCCGATTTTTGTTGCCTGATCCGTCATATTTAAAAACTAACTGCATATCACCAAGAACAAAAACTATAAACTGAGTCAATACCTTTTTATATGTCAACGCTAAGAAACAATGTACACAGTCAATCAAACGAAACAATGTCACGCGGTAAAATATGTCCGCGGCAGAAATATGCCCGCACAACCTTGCTTTAACATAAATATTCTTTGAGTCTATCAACGCTAAGGAAAGACTGTTTGGTGTCGCAACGAACCTGTCAAGTGAGCGCCGTAAGCCAGCACTCAATTGTAAGCCCCCTCTAATTGGTCGGGACTGTGACATCGGCCCATTCGCGTGATCGTCATGTCGAGACAACGCTCAGAGACGTCTCGGTAATGTCTCTGAACACGTAGTAAGTAATCGGATACCTGCCCCCTGTTTGGTATATGGGGTGCGTAATCAGCGGCTGTCGCTTCCCCTACGTTACACTATGGGTATGTTCAGCCACTGCTGCTTTCCCCTACGTAACCTCCTGAAAAGTTTGTAGATAATCGTTATTTTTTGGTTATTGAAGTCTTACTTGTCAGAGAACAGGAAAATGCAGCTTCTAGGTCACTTTCCCCGGCAAAACTGGTGAGGGCGAAAGTGAGTTTAGAAGCTGCATTTTCCTGTTCACTCTTCTTTTTGGCTTTAAGCTGCCAGAGCATAAAACAAACACATAGAACGAACGCAATGATAAGGACAATAATATGTCGGCAAAACGCCAACCATTAAGCGTACACACAAGACATATCAAAATATAAATAGCTATTAATGCGCTGGTATTCCAACGTCGACGAAGACGCCAGACTACCACGAGAACGGCGAGACATGGAAGCGACGAGACGACGAAAGCGATGAGACGACGAGGAGGACGAAGACGACGACGAACGTCTAGTCAACTCCAACACAGGACTTAAATCACTTCAGAGCTGTGGCTCAAAAATCTCTAAACCACGACTCGCGGCGTCACTGCCGGCGATAAGGTGACAGTCTCACACACGTAGCTGTGGCTCACACACAAACACAACGACGGCCTTGGCCAACAGGTCGCTGGGTTCAACTTGAGCAGCGCTCTGCCTCGGCAGCAGCGCGTCTCCAACCCACCTGGCTCAGCGGGTAGGAGTCCGGGCACAGTGGCAGGTAGGGTTGGTTTATCGGCACACAGGGCCGACCTCTCACGCCGACAAAAAGCGGAGAACAAGGGGTAGAAGACACAGCTACGGCTCCGACTCCCTCGTAAACGTGGCCAGCCATTCTCCCTCCGTCCAGAACGCTTCTACCTGGGGAAACTGATAACGACCTTGATCACCATGGCTACTATTCCATTTACAATCACGACTACATTTATATTCATTAGCCACATCAAATTCCACTACAACTTAGGACAAACAATCAGCATATTCTTTCTTCAACATTACAACATTCCCTTTCCGGAATCATAAACACTACAACATTTCCTTTCCGAATCATAACACTACAACATTCTCTTTTTTCCGGAATCACAGATAGGATTTCCATATAAACCTTTTAGAATTTTAGTTTCCCAAATGGGGAAAGAAGTTTTTACGCAACCCTCTCATTAAACCAAAAATACAAACATTACAACAATTACTGATTACTTTCCATCAGACTATAAAGTCTCTCAATCTACAAAATGTCATTTCTTTACTTGTACACGACAAGACTGTTCATTCATTTCATATAATCACCAGATTTTGAAAGGTATTCTTTCCAAAAAGATTCCTCTACTTCATATACGTAAGGCAACTTCATCCTATTTATGTAATTCCACAGCATTTCGGGGGGGGGGACCCTATCAAGTCATAGGACAACAGAACACAACCAATACATTTGTTTTTTTTATTTATTTGGAATTGAAATGAGGCAGAGGAACAGTAAAAACAATAAACAGTAAACAAGTGGGAACGTTGGCTCCCATAAGGAAACCTAGCACAGAGTAAGAGTACCGTTTATTCAAGACTGGCCAGCCTTTTAAGCTTGAATAAAGCAGACAAAACACATAGACCAACAATCAGAATAGTGGGGGAGACAACAAGCGCAGGCCACAACATCATCTTATCATCATCATCATCATAAAATACATCATCATGGTCATCAAAACCATGTTCATCATCGTGATCTATCATCACGATCAATCATCATCTCATGATCAACGTTGAGATCATGATGATGAATGCTCCTGGTCATGATCATCATCATCATAAAAATATTGAGATCACGATCCCATTATCATCATCGTCATCTTATCCTCATCATCATCTTCATCATAATGATCATCCATAATCATGACCCATGATGATGGAATCATCATTATTCTCCTTGAACAAGATCATAATCATGATCATCCAAATCATATATCATCATCACGACGTTCATTATCATTATCAAAATGACCATGATCAACGATCCGTTATAAACATGGATCAATGTCAAAATCAATGCTCCTAATCATCATCATCATGATCTATATGATCAAGAACATCCATCACCGTGATCATCATTATCACGATGATGGCATGAAAATCATTATTCGCAACATTATCACCATCGCCATCATGATAATGTCATTCCTGAAGATTAGGCATCATGTTCATCATCATTAACATAATCATACTTAATAGCACAGTCCCATCTTGTCATGATCATAATCATCATTATCAACATGATCATCATCATGATTATCACAAGATCATTATCAATGTTTCATCATCCCTCATCATCATAATTATGATCTTGAGATTACCATCATTATCACATAATGATCATCATCATCATGATGATTATCATGATAATTATCATATCCATCAACGACATCATCATTATGATCACCATCATTATCATCATAATGAATAGACATAATTATCAACAAGATTGAACATTTTTTAACATTATGATACATTACACCATCATAAATCAATACATAATCATCACGCCCATGTATCGAAAAGATCATAATGATATTAAGAGATCATAATAATCACGATCAATCAACAGCATCATCATCATGATCGATCTGATGTACATCACGATCATAATGATGATGATGATGATGAATGATGATGATGATATCAACACGCTAAGGTCTGAAGGAAACACCCTATGCAAACACCGCCCCTCTCTACAACACACCCACAACAACGTTAACCAATAAAACAAATATATTTAATTTAATACGACAACGCTGACGATCATGGCCACACCCCCATCCTGCACGATAGACCCTCCCAACTTCAACAGAAACACACAACACAAAATATCCAACCAAAAGCACAATCATACACAAAACCAGGCAGCCAAGCACCACCCACGGGTACCAACAAGTCGCACAACTCTGGACCACTATAATGGTCCACTTAAATGTGTCATGATGCCCAAACTCCACAAAACGCACCTACCCAAACCATATGAGATCCATAACTTATTGGTCGTATCAGATGCATGTCCAGGTGAAATCCCCACAATCTCAAACGGGCCACTGGGCTTGTGGGACGCACAATTTGGATCCAGATAACTGTTTTTGCTCACCACACCGTTTTGATGACGGAGTAACGTGGACAAAAGCGACGACGACGACGAAGCAGAAGAGGCTGAACAACGTCCACTAGGTTGAAGGTAAAAAAAAAAAGTTAGTCGAGAGGTTATGCTGGTATAAACCCGCAATCACAAGCCTAGACAAACAATCGACAATCATCATCATCATCATCAACATCATCATCATCATCATCACTGTCATGATCATCATCACCATCATCAATATGATCCTCGTGATCTACGATCAAGACATGAATGATGAGGATGATAATGATGATGGATAATGATGATGATATTGATCAAGATGACGATGATGTTCCTTAGTTGATGATCACGTCATGAAGATGAGGCATAATGCTGATTACGCAGATGACATGTGATCAAGAAGACGTTGATAATGCCATGAGATTCTGATGATGATGATGATGATTCTGATTGAAGATTATCAACTGTTGATGATGAGATGATGTAGAATCATGAAGATGATGATGAAGCAGATGATGATGATAATAAGATGATGATGTCAATGATCATGAGCATGTTGAAGATGATCTGATGATGTTCATTCAGCGATTATTATATCATGAATGATGATTATCATAATCAAGATGATTGAATATGATCAATATGAGATGAATGAGTATGAAACGATGACGAAGATGATGAAATCATGATGATGATGGTGATGCTGGTCATGAACATGTTGATGATGGTATCATTATTTGTCATGAAGATCAGAATCAGGATCACATCTCATCAGCATCATCATCATCCATCACATCAACAATCATCGCGTCGTCGTCTCCATTATAACACATCAAGATCATATCGTTGAAATCAACAATCCATCACATCATCATTAATCTGATCCTGATCTGATGATCCTGATCGTCTTATCAGTTATTTCATGACCCATAATATAATCCATTATCATTATCATCAGATCACGACCACACGATCAGGATCAAAATGATCGTCATCATCATTATCATCATGCAACGTAATCATCATCATCAATATGATCATATCATGATCATCAATTAATCATCAACCTGATGAACATCACAATCAAGTCCATCACATTAATACTACCCTCATGATGATGACTGATTGTTATCATAATGATCGCGATCATCCATCATCTTCCTCACGATTATAATCATCATCATCAACATGTCACAGATCATCAAAACCATCTTCATCAACGTGGATCATCATCGCACGATCATCATCATCTTCATGATCTAAAATTATCATCAATCGAAATGATCATGATCATGATCAGAACATCAGGGATCATAAATCAAAACATGCTCCTAATAATCATCATCATGATCTTTGAGATCATGATCATCATCATCGTGATCATCATTATCCTCATCCTCAATTCATCATCATATCATCACCTATCATCACCATCATGATCACGTGCACGCTGATGATATGGATGATGATGATAATGTAATGATGAAGATGATGATGATGATGAATGATGAATGATAATCTTCCTCATTATCACCATCGTTATGTCGCACACGCCGAATTTGTCGCCACTGCGACAAATTTCAGCAGAGCGAAAAGGGGTTTTGCTGACCGACGATTTCCAGCACAAGTATAGGTGTGTGTGTGTGTGTGTGTGTGTCTGCGTGTGTGGTGTGTGTGTGTTTGAGTGTGTGTGTGTGTGTATGTGTGGTGTGTGTGTGTGGTGTGTGAGTGTGGAGTGTTGAATGTAGAGGAGAGAGAGAGAGAGAGAAGGAGAGAGAGAGAGAGAGAGAGAGAGAGCGAGAATCGGGGCCCCAAGTCTCCTGAAAGCTATTTGCTATTTGGCAAAAATAATTAAAAGACTTCATTTCATTCATTTCATGTTTGTTTCTTTTTCATTTCTTTACATTTCATCTCTCCTCTCTCATCTCCTCTCCTCTCTCTCTCTCTCCTCACCTCTCACTCATCGTCGACTCTGTCTCTCCTCCGTCTTTCTCTCTCTCTCTCTCTCTCTCTCGATCTCTCTCTCATCATTCTCTCTCCATCACCACCAAGAAGAGATGATCATGCATCCTCAGGAATTGTAAGCATTATCATCATCATCTATCATGACCATCCTCAAACAGATCCATGATTATGGTTATGATGATGATTATAATCACGACCATCATCATCACCTTCACACATCAATCATCATCACATCATGATCCGAGCCGATGTTCATCATCATCATCATAATCACGTCATGAACATCATCACCTTCATCTCATTATCGTCGTGATCACATGATCAGCATGTGATCATCATGATCATGGGTCCATGCTCATGATCATGCTCATATCATGACTGATCCATCCTCATCATTCATCTGATCATTTATCATCTCTTGATTTCATGATCATCGTCATGATCATCAATCACCATCATCAATAAACGTCATGACATCATGACAATCAAGCTCATTATCATACTATGACCATCATCACCCTTGATCAAAATCATTAACAACATCAGGAACACTAACATAGCTTGATCGTGATGATAATGATCATGATCATGATGATGAGCATGATGGTGATCATGACGATGAGATGATCAAGATATTCATGATGATGATATTGTTCATAATGATAATGATCATTAGGAACATGATAAAGATGATGGTTATTGATATCATAACGATGAGAATGAGCATTATATTCCCTGATGATGATAATGTTAATTATGATCATGATCATTATGACTATGATAAAGATGTAATGACGATGACGATCATGACGATGAGCATGACATGATGATGAGCAGATGATGAATCATATGATGATGATCAGGAGAGATAATAAATGGTGACGCTGATCATGTTGATCACCGAAGAGATCATGATGATGATCATGATTATATTATTTGACCGATGATGAATATGATGATTCATACGATGAAGCTGAAGCTCATCTCATCCTATTTATCAGTTTGACGAGATGATGAGTGCGATAACAAAGACGAGATGTGATGATCAGAATGGTGAATCAGTTTACGATGAGGATTGATATATCATAACGATCATGATGATCGTGGTCATGATGATGATCAAGAAATAAAAAGATGAATGGGGGTGATGATGATGATGAGATTGATCTCAAGGTATATGGATAATATATGATGAATATGATGACGATGACGATGAGATGATGAAAATGATGATGATAAACATCATCATCATCATAGTCATCATCATCATTTTGATCAGCATCACGTCATAATCATCATGTTCATCTAAAATCATCTTTACTTCATGATGATGAAAATGGTGATATGACGCAGATCATCATCATCAACGTCATCATACATAATTAATTCATCTTAAACATGGTGATGATTATGGTGATTCATGACTGAAACATTACAGCATTACCAGATCATCATCATCATCCATCAATGACCGTCATCATCGTGGATCATGATGAATGATCATCACATCAAGATCATGAGTATGATCGATCATCATTATAATCACCAGATAACCATAATTATGATGTTATGATGATTATGAATGATGATGAATGATCATGGAAAAACAATATAGATCAGTATGCAAGAGACCATGAAGTAATGACGATCATGATCGTGAAAGATGATGATAAAACATGATCATAATGATGATAAGATTATGATGTTCATGATGATCCTGATGATCATATGATGATCATGATAATTATATGATGGACGAGTTAGCCACATCATGCTGATGATATCATAATGATGATGATGATGCATTAACATCAACAGGCTCATGATGAACCTGAACCTGATTATCTCACGATATTGATCATGATGACGGTCTCTGACGATCATGAAGATCATCATGATGATGGTCACCAATGATTGAAGATTAATGTTGAAGATCATGATGATGATCGTTTATGAGCATGAACATGATTATACTCATGATCAATGAATCACGATAATGGTCTTGATGAAAATGATCATGATCACGAGATCATTATGATGATTAAGAGGATGATGATGATGATGAATGATGATGCGTTGATATTGGATTATGATCATGATCTTGATAATGATTAGGAGGATCAGCATGCGATCATGATAATGATAATAATGTTGAGGTGATGATCACATGATGATCACAATGGTGATCATGATGATTGTATTATCATGATAAATCTTTATAATGCACGATCAACTTGATGAGCATAACGATTATCAAGATCATCATCATGACGCTCATGTCGATAACAGACATGCGTGGTCATGATCATGATGATGAATCATCTTCATCCTGCTCATCAGTGAAGGTGATTCATCGTGATCATCAACACATCATGATTTTCCGGATCGCATGAGATCATCATGATGATGATCATAATGATATAATTAATGGTGATGATCAGGATGATAATCTCTATGAAGAACATGATCATGATTATAAATCATGAGGATCATGATCACGATGGATCCTTGGTGATCATCACATGATTGCGAGATCATAATGATGATCAAGAGATGATGATGATGATGATGAGAATGAACAATGAATCATGATCATGGATCTTGATGGAGAGGATGAGGATGATCATGGTAGATCACAAATGAAAAGCGTACAACGAGAACATAAGGGGAAAACAGTACTCTAAACGCCAAAAGCCAAACACCAATCGCAAAATGGAAACCTGAAAACGCAAAACCCAAACTGAAAACAACGTAAAATACAAAATGAAAACTAACATTAAAAAAATCCAACAAAACGTAGAACTTAAAAAAAAAACAAAAACACCAAACACCAGTCACAAAGACAAAACACAGAACATGCAGAATACAAAACGCAGAACACAAACTCAAGTTACAATCCCAACCACAAATGGAAATACAAACGCACAACGCAAACCCTGCCCCCCAATCTTCAAACAGCAAAAATGCAAAACCCAACTTACAAAACAAAAAAGCACAAAACAACGCACACAGCGCCAATCTAAAACGAAACGAAAAAAATCTGAAAAGGATAAAGGAAAAACGCAAGACGGAAACACAAAAAGACAAATCGGAAAAAACGCAAAACCAAAACCAAACAGCTAAACGGCAAAATTCAAAATGCATATGCAAACGGCAAGAAAAGAAAACACAAAAAGCAAAAAGAAAAACACAAAACACAAATGCCAAACCGGAAAACAAAGGCACAAGGCAAAACCGCAAAACACAAAGTGCAAAGTTCAAAGCTCAAAACGCAAATATGCAAATGCAACCGCCAAAACCGCAAACGCGAGAGAAAAAATCGAAACACAAATGAAAACGAAAAGCTAAACACAAACAAAAAAAAAAAAGATTAAAATTTTGAAAAGAAAAATCTGCAAAGAAGAAAACCCCTGCCAACGGAAAAAAGCATAACGCAAAACAAAACGTAAAACGCAAAGCAAACACAAAACGATATCAAAAAGAAAAGCAAAAAAAAGAAAGAAAGAAAAAGGAGGCGCAAAACGCAAGAGCTAAACGCAGTAGGCAAAGCGCAAAACGGAAAAACGGCAAAAAAAAAAAAAAAAAAAAGAAACAACCCCGCAAAACAGCCGGTTTTTGCAAAGCAAAAAACCTAAGCACAAACGAAAACACAAGCGCAAAACGGAACGGGAAACAAAAAGTACCCGCAACCAAAATTCAAAAAGCAAAACGAACACGAAAAACGCCAACGAAAAACGAAAACAAAAGGTGAAACGCAAACCGGAAACTGTAGGCCGTAAAAAGCAAAACGCAAAAAAATAGAAAGCTAGAGGACAACGCAAAAAACGGCAAGCCCATAAAACGCAAAACATACAAGGCAAAACGAAAACAAAAAACGCAAACGCAAAACGAAAAACAATAAAACGCAAAAAGGAAGACGAGAAAACGAAAGAAAAAAAACCGAGACACGTACAACGCAACTTGGCAACACGAAGAGCAAAACGCAAAACAACAGAAACACAGAGTAACAAAACAAAAAGCAAAAACCAAAGAGAACTTATTATTTTTTTTAATGGTTTAGTGGTTTGTCTGGTTTGAGGGGGGGTCTAATGCTGATTGTGTGACACTCGGTATGAAAGGTTTGGATTTTTTAATCTTTTCTTTGATTTTATTTTTTAACCTTTTTTGTTACGTAATGTGATACGTAACAAAAAGGTTACAATTTTTTTTTATTAAAAAAAAATAAAAAAAAATAAAAAAAGGCTTGAACATCTTTCGTAAGTATCCTTGAAAGAGAAACGAAAGCCACATCATCTTCCCCAAAATTTGCAGAAGAAAAAAAAAAACACGCGAAGGTGCTGGGGAGAATCCAGAAAAGCACTGCCTTAAGCAGTCCATACCACCCTTGGAGCCGCGCTGTGTTTCCTATTTCTGAAATACTTCCCAACAAGAATGGGAGTTTAGGTTGGTTATAAATGGTTAACCAAGGTGCATAGGAGAAAATCGATTTCCATATAAAACATGGAAAAGATTCAAAAGTTGCTATTACACTTTTTGCACAATAGTTTTTGCTGATGAAACGCATTTGAAAATTAACTGAAAATCATAAACAAAATTCGACTTGGCGTTTCAGAAATTGCTGTCCATAAGTTTCGTTACAAACTACACACAACCTGTTGAATTAAAACTCCATGTGTTAACACAGACAGAAGATGAGGTGCATTTAGTTTTGTTCTAGTACCCCGTTCTAAAGGATTTAAGAGTAAGGTATTGCCCTTTACGGTTTGTTTAATTTTGTGTTTTGTTTTTGAGTTTGAGTTTTTCATTTGTGTTTTTGTCTCTTTTCGGTATCCTAAAATCGGTATATGTTGCTATTCGTAAGAAATATTACAATCAAGAAAATGGGGTCCCAAAAGAGGTCCTTATATCTTTACACTGTGCAGTTATCTCTGAATTCAATGAAAAGTCCGATTAAAATGAAACGATGATGTTTAGATATGGCTTTAAACATTTCCAACAGCAGAGTTCTGTTTTGTATTGAGATCAAGTCCTTGTCTCGTCTTGGTGTCTTGTCCGTACGCACATACCTATAGGGAACAGGCAAGTATTGAACCAATCTATTCTACAGAGGGAGTGGAAAAATCCCCCTGTACCGATACGGTGCTCGCCGGGAGATTGGAACCCGCAACCCTTGGAATACTCCGGTCCGGTTTTGTCCGGTCTTGACACTTGGCTTAGAGGTCGCTTTACTAAGCCAGTGATTCACGTATGCCAATGCAAACAGCTGATCGCATGCCCGGTCACATCTTCATCTCATCCTGTCCCATAATCTAATGGGTCGTCAGGTCCCCTGAAAATCTTGACCCCGCTTGTGACGACACGTTTGAAATAACGACGGCGATGTTGAATAATTATTTCAAAACGTGTCGAGTTTATTTCAAAATGCGTCGGTGTTGTGTCGGCAACGTATTGATATAACACGCGATTGAAATAATTATTTCAAAACGAGTCGAGTTATTCAAAACGCGTTGGTGTGACGCGGCGTTTGAAATAACGAAGTTTATTCCAAAGCGAGTTTGTGTTGGCGACACGTTTGGAAAATAACGATGCGTTATTTGTGTGTCGACACACACCAACGGCTTTTTGAAAATAAACTCGACACGTTTTTGAAATTATTATTTCAAATCACGACGCTATTTCAAAAACGTGTCGACACACACCCAACACGGTATTGAAAATAACGATGCTATTTGAAATATTAGTTACAAACTGTCAGTTTATTTCAAAAACCCTACACTTTTGAAATATAACCGCAATTGAAAATAAATCTCCAAAGTGTTTTAAGTACAACCAAACAGGACAAAAAATCCACGGACAAACTATACCCACAGCAGAACAAAAACCACGACAAATGCCCCCCGACCAAGACAAAACCCAACTGACGAACCCACGCAGGACAAAAGCCCAGTGCTAGCAAAAAACCTCCTAAAGATAAAAAAATACCACTGGACAAAACAAGTGTTTTGTGCACACTGCTCATGTAGACAAAAGCCCAACAACTAAAAAATCACCTCATGGGGAAGAACAAAAATCCACTAGACAAAAACAAGTCCTTGTGTA